>CM061919.1:180899626-181004842 GCA_031002005.1 Vandiemenella viatica
CTTCTGGTTGTATTCTGGGTTACCAGTTGACTGGTAACAATTTTACCCCTCAAATCAGTGCAGGTTCTTTACGGACTACTGTCGGAAGAGTTCACCATAGTATTAACATCAAAATGGAGTGAAAAGTTGGCCTACTATAATAACTTCAAGTAGCAAAAAGCGTATAAATCGCGAAATAATGATTTCGAACGTGTCCGCTAGCAATCGCAGCAGGTTCGTTAATTACCAAATGTTTTAAATCCACGTCCTTGGATACGTACCAATAACGTTTTCGGTAAGAACATCAAACCAACGTTTCACCTGTCGTTTGAGTTTTAACAGCACCACCCACAGAATATTGCTATAGCTAAAAAGCCGTATTAGTTTTTTGTTTTTTCCTGTTTATGAAACACCACTAAAACCACAAAGGTGACAATACTTTTTGAAATTGTGCCTTCAACTACTGACCCCTCATCATGTTTTTTGTTTTGTTTTGTTTTGAAAAGAGTGTTCATTTCGCCTTAAGCAGCTTTCGTTATTAATGGTAGGTGAAAATTAGTTTTTTTGACGCTAAAATACTGTCAACTCAGAATGCGTTGACGACATCTCATGTCACCGACAACAGTCATTTAGTTATAACTTTTTCCGTATGTTTCTAAAATAATTTTAAATCTAGTAGTAAAAGAACAACATGTCTTCATAGTACACAGCAAAATTAACTAACTTCAAAAATCTGCAATTATTTGTCAACGCACTCACCTAAAACTATCTTTACATTGCAAATATTGATTTTATCATTAATAGTCAGTTATTTTAAGTGAAAGATGATCGGTATAACGTCTTCCTTTCTTTTGACGCTAGCGTTTCTTAAAAATTAATTTTTTGTTTGAAAATGTTAACTTTTAATATTCTGTACGGACACGTAATTTCTCTTGAATGTTTTAAAAAACTAAAATGAAGTGCTTTCAATGTCTGCACAACTCTTTTATTAACGAAATACAATCCATATTTTCGTTTCTATAACGAATATGTTAAAATATGTCACGTTTTTTTGTGAGGTCGGTGAGTCTCAATTTGGATATTAACATGAATGTACCACCTACCGGGTATAGTACTGTCTTGGTAGAGGTGTATAATGGGTTGAATAAGTCCCAGGATGAAATGTAGCGATGTGCAATTCAGGTCGTTCGGATTAATATGAGCATGGTAGTACAACGGGATTGGGCTTAAGCTCGGTACCTCTCGTACCAACCAAATGTTTTTAAGCGATTTGCCCCAATAATCTAAGCCAGAGGTTCCCAATTAGTTTTTCGCTAGTACCACTTCAAGAAAGAGAACAACCTAGCGTATCCCCTAGGGTTGAAGTGATAAACAAGTGCAACCGATCATTCCAGTCAAGTGCTTCGCACAACCCGAGCATTAAAGAGATATAATTCACACGCACAGGGTTTGTCTTAAAATACATTTTGGCGATGGTAATGTTTGTGTATTTGCATTTTTTGATTTATTTTAGTGGTTACTTTAACCAAGAGATTACCGCGCGTACCCCTTCAAGCAACCTCACGTACCCCTAGGGGTACGCGTACCACTAATTAGGAACCACTGATCTAAGCGAATGTCAGGACGATTCCTAATCTCCGAGCCATAAACTGCACATTCTTACCATACAGAGGAAATAAGTTAAACGTTTCACAGATAGGTGGCAACACAACTGATCCTCCAATAGACTGACAGGTCTGGTCAGATTCCGGGCAGGTTTTATCTTGTCACTGCTTTTGTCTTCACTGTACAATTTTAGGCTTCTTCGCAGTG
This sequence comes from Vandiemenella viatica, assembly GCA_031002005.1. Lineage (NCBI taxonomy): Eukaryota > Metazoa > Arthropoda > Insecta > Orthoptera > Morabidae > Vandiemenella > Vandiemenella viatica. The sequence continues at coordinate 180,901,418 of CM061919.1, forward strand.
TTACACTATTAGTATGCTCTCGGATATTTAATCCGATATGAGTTGACCTTCGAAGTCGTCATGAGTGTCTCATGTCCTGTTGCTGACATAAGCTCACATAAATCTAACCCTTGTTATTAATTTACAGACACATTCACAACTTTACGCTTGGTGAATGCGGTATTTCGGAAAGTTTGTTAAGTCATCAATAGTTTGAGTCCAGTGTTATCTCGTAATTAAGACAAGTGGTGGATATACTTAAATTCGACCGAAACGTTACGACATAACTTTCCTCACGTATTCAGCCACTTAACTAAATTAGTGGCGCCGAGTGGGGGGCGGAGGTAGGGAATAATGAGTACCTAATTTTTATCGGATATCTTATTCAGTTAGCAGCTCCCGTGCAGACAGGGTGTTTCTGAACGACAAGTGATCTTTCATGGTGTACTGTCGAACTAGTGTTGGGTATTCGAGATGAACATCAAGCTGTATGTGACTCCAAGATTCATCTACCTGGTGTGGGAGGTAGTCGGCATACAACCTTCAAATAGGGCTACTCCCATATCTAGACTCATTTTCGCAGCCACGTCTTTTCTTGTTACAATAGTCTCTTCTGTCGCTGTGATTGTTGAAATTGTCACGTCTTTCTTCTGCAGCCAAACACTACCAAAGACATCGTCAGTCACTCTAATTGTTGTTAAATGTTTTCACAACGTGTGGATTGAATTTGTGTTGCTAAAAAGTTATTTATCAAAAATGCGTCACCTTCGCCGGCTACTGACAGCTATGAAATGGTTCGACTCCAATCTTACCATAGACATCCATTATCATCGACTGAAGCACGGAGTCTGCTTATCTGTGATCCTTCTGGTAATGTCAGTAGCAATTACCTCATTAGGTTTAAGATACAACGACGCGGAGGTGCAATGCTTACCGACTTACAAGGTGTTGAGTTTCTTGAGCAACACACTCTTGAACGCGATAGTGAGTCTTCAGATGCTGCTCCTATTGCTGGAGCTGTGGGTGAGGTTTAACGCCGTAAACGCTGAACTCGTCAACTGTGGCACATATCTACGCCCACCGCAACTTGGGCGGATTTTGCTGCCCGATGATAGAAAAGTAACGAATATTCATCCAGTTCACCTGAGACAGCTGAGGGTAGTTCATCTGTGTCTTTGTGGTTGTGCTGATATGCTACAGGTAGTGTACAACGACTTTTTTTTTTTTTTTTGCTGTCGTCAGTCTTTCGACTGGTTTGATGCAATCCTCCATCCTTTCCTATCCTGTGCTAACCTCTTCATTTCTACATACCCCTTACAGCCCACGTCCTCAGTTATCTGCTTCATATATTCTAATCTCTGTCTTCCTGTACAGTTCTTACCTTCGACTGTTCCCCCCACTAACAAATTAACAAATCCTGCATGTCTCAAAATATGACCTACCAGCCTGTCTCTTCTTTCTGTAAGCTTCTTCCACAAACTTCTTTCCTCACCCACCATTTCCAAAACTCGTTCATTTCTTACTTTGTCTGTCCACTTAATTTTCAGCATTCTTCTGTAGCACCACATTTCAAATGCTTCAATTTTCTTTATTTCCGGTATTCCTAAAGTCCATGTTTGGCTACCATAAAGTGCTGTGCTTCACACAAAGAGTTTAAAAAAGTTCTAGCTAATTCCTAGATCAATATTTGAAACTAAAAGATTTCTCTTTCTCATGAAGGCTCTTTTTGCTAATGCTATTCTGCTTTTAACATCATTCCTGCTTCGGCCATCGGTTGTAATTTTACTTCCCAAGTAACAGAATTCTCTTACTTCTCCTATTGCATCCGATCCTATTTTTGTGTCTTTTTGAAATTATTGTTAACAATAGAAAGAAGCACATTTAGAATATGCTCGTGTATATATTACACCTGATGCATTCGCTAGTATTACTTTTTCGGTCAGGTGTGTGTTTTTTTTTTTTTTTTTTTTTTTTTTGACTTGTGGCGTATTTACTTTACTCCACGATTAATATTTTACTTTTTTCAAACCAATAATATGCATAGCGCATTCACAAACCCACTGTTGTAATGCCAAGAACTAACTAACGTATCATAAATGGAAGTTCCAGTCCCATAGTTTTATAACGACAGTAACAAAGTATGTGATGTTTTATTTTAAATCTGAAAAATTGATTTGAAACAGCTATCTTCAGTATTGCATCTCTGTCGGCGCATCTATAATTCATTTTCGGTGGTATGTTGGCTAGTCGGAGTAGATATGAAACAGTAAGGGCAGAACACATAATTACATCCACCCTTTCCAGAGGACTGATTCGATCCACCGAGATATGTATACTTTTAAAATCTTGAGCATGACTGCGTTACAGCAACGGTGAAACTCATATTAGGTACAACAATAGCCAACCAGTTGCTTATTATTTTTTTATTTATTAATCTTAACTGCAGTTTCGACAAACATAAGCTTCTCTTCTTCAGAAGTACATTTAGGGGTGTATCCGTCTATGAACCCCTAAATGTACTTCTGAAGATTACAAGCTTATGTTTGTCGAAACTGCAGTGAAGATTAATAAATCAAAAAATTTAGTCAACTGGTTGGCTATTATTGTACCTAATATGTATAATTTTCTTTTGCTTTTGGCGCTTTTGACGCTTTATCGGCGTCGAGGTCATTAGAGGCGGGAAAGGAATAGTAGCAAGGAACGGGAAGGAATTCGTCCGTGGCCTTTTGAAGGACACGTACGAAATGAAACGAATACAGTTTTACAATATTTCTTTTCTAAAGCCTTATTCATGCAAATAGAGAGGAGCCATTTAGCAACGGTTCTTGTATGGTAAAGTTTGTGGGATTTTATGTAACGGTTGTGTTGGTCGCGTATGGATTATAATAGTACTATTGATAAAATCTTATATGCACACACTGAAAGAAATATAACACAATTGCAGCTGATATTGACGAATGCTAAAATTTCATATATATTTTAAATCTATGTAGCTCCGTTGGTAATTTAATTACTAGGCTGTTAAAAAAAAAAAAAAAAAAAAAAAAAAAAAAAAAAAAAAAAAAAAAACAAGCTGTTTGTTCTAGGAAATCTGATCTTTCAACTCATTTACTGCATGATTTTTTTTTATCTTCATCTCTTTAAGCTGACCAGCAAAATATTATGTTGCCTCTTCCTTTTAATACTGCATAAGTAATTTAACAGTCAGCTCCTAAAATTTTAAGTGCTCTTAAATTCGGAATAGCACGGGGATTTAATTATTTTTTAATTGTGTACATATGCGATTGATTAATTTAATAAACTTTTGAATACAGTTTAAATAAATATCTCTGTTTTCGGTATTCATTCTTCACTGAATATGAATCTGGTCTCTATTGTATTACAAGAAAAAAGTCATTATTATTATAATAATCTTCTTCTTTTTTTTAACTTGGAGATTTTATTGACATGTTTCACTGATAATTGTTGAATCGGCAAGCGTAAACTGAGAACAGTAGAACAACAATGGAATAGATTTAGAGCAGCAGTACTCGAGCCAATAGCAGTAGGTACAACATGAGGAAGAACTTTAAGTTGGTAGTGTGATCGTATAGAAGAAGCAGTGAAATGAAAGAACATAATTTCAAGAGAGTGCTGTAGAGACAGAAGAGAAAACTAAATGGAACGATTAGATAAAAATTAAAGGTTTCAAAAGGAAAAATCATGAGATTAATTTACAGACAACCTGAATATTAGATGCAAAGGAAACAAGAAAATGTGTAGTGGCTAAAAAAAAAAAAAAAAAAAAAAAAAAAAAGATATGCGCTGAAACCATTGGGAGAAGTGCAGTGACCGATCGTGGTGGCTGAGTGGTAACGCTCTGGCCTCGCATATTCGGGAGGGCGCAGGTACGAATCCCCATCCGGGCATACAGCTTTGGGTTTTTCAAGGTTTTCTCAAATCACCCCAAGCGATTGTCGGGATACTTCCTTCAAAAGACCATGGCCGAATTCCTTCCCGTTCCATGTCTCAGTCATTTCCCGCCTCTAATGACCTAGACGTCCACGAGGCGTAAAGCCATAACAAAAATAAAGAAGTGCAGTGGAAAGAAGATGTAGTGAGATCATGAGAAGAGTGCTTCAAGGACTGTTCGAAGGAGTGGAAGGAGAACATGGAAAAAAATTTGCCAATGATCAGAAAAGTCAAAAATGTGTTTCAAAAAATTAAATGGAAGAAAATGTTGTAGCTAGAAATGATAGTGAAAGAACTATGAAATGTGAAATCATCAGGAATAGATGAATCAACTTATGAAAAAGGGAGTGATTCAAAATGAGAGTATTACAGAAGCAGCACACTGATTTGATACACTGCCTGAAACTATACGAAATAATTTCTCCTATGTAAAATCAAACGGAGAATAAAGGAAACACCTGGAGAAGAAAGGTACGGATTTACGGAAGAAGTAGGAAGAAGCAATTTCTATACCATAGGTGTCAAACTCAATTTTGCAGAGGGCCGTATATTAAATTTAGAATGTGCAGGCGGGCCAGATTCAAATAGAAAGAGAGGAATCGAGTGAAGTCTAAAAGCTCTAAAAAACATGATTCTTCTTTCTATGTCAGATTGCGATCGCGGGCCGTATTGATAGGTTCCGGGGGCCGGATGCGGCCCGCGGGCATGCCTGTTCTATACTCACTGCCAAACAGATCATAGACAAAAGATGGAAATATGGCAAGGAAACCATAACAACTTTAGTAAACATAAAAAGGCTTATTGTAAAGTATGAAGAAAGAGCGTATGATCCAGCCTAAAGCGTGAGTAAAAAGTGAAATAATCGTGGAACAAATAAAGAACATTCGCTCGAAGTGTGAGCGTTGCGTGCGGATTGACAAAATAGACCAGTGGTTCCCAACCTATGGGTCGCGACCCACTGGTGGGTCGCGGCGTCTGTTTTGGTGGGTCGCGGAAAAATCGAGGTTTTTACCACAAAAATAGATATTATTGATTTTGAAAAACAAATACAGAATTAAACTATTTGTAAAAAGTGACTTAATGTTAAAATTAATCAGTGTAAACCTGCTATCGATGCCCTCATCAGCAAACACCAGTGCCAGAAATCTCACCGATTGTAAAGTTGTTTTATTATAACAATTAAACATATTTTTCATTATCTTTGTAAAAAAGCGGGAGCCGTTTGCACAAAGCATCGCCTCATCGAGTTGATGGCTGAAATTCCAGGATTAGTTAAAACTCGATTTGCAAATTAAAATGACACGAATGTGCCAAGTCATATCTTGGTGGGAAACACCTACCAAACCCATTTTAGTGGTTGACTGGTAAGTTTACTATTCTGTTTTGCTACTCACAGTCTTCCATATTTTCATACATTTGGGTGCAGTAAAACACAATGATTAAGCTACCAATCAACAACTAAAACCAGGTCTGCAGGTGGTTTCCACCAAAAAGTGACTTGGCAGACCAGTTTAATTTTAATATGCTGATTCGAGTTACTTCTAATCGTGGAAGTTCAGCAGTCAACTTGATGAGGTAATGGTCTGTGCAGCCACCTCCCGGTCTATAATATATTTGTTATTTTATGTATTATCAGTTCTTGTTTTTGTTGACAGTAGATTTCACCATATAATGCACTCATTTCGAACACGTCCATTCTCCGACCAGTCTCATAGACATTTGGGCATAGAGGGTCGTCACTCTTCACCTTGGCATACTTGATCAAGAATAACTTGTGGGCAAGTAAGTGTCATGTTACACCAAACTGTTCATCACTTACACGGTGTGGTGGGTGCCTTGTTGGGCAAACCACGTTACAATTATCTTTCATACCTTTATGATTAATAATTGTGGATTTTTAATTTTAATTTATATGAAGGATTGGAAATTTATTAATTTAGCAAGAATCTCGACGGTGGTTGGAATTTAGGAAAAATTGTCACAATATGACATTTATTTCTTATCACTGGCGATTACAAGTCTGAGCGAATTTACCGTTAACATTAACACAAATTGGCAAAATCATAAAAGCAACGCTCAGAGTTACAATTAGCCGTCATGGGCAAGCAAACAATTGTATATTTACTTTTAAATATCTCAGAATCAAAATGCAAGAAATAATGACAACTGGAAACAATGAAAAATACAAGTTATGACTACCTCAGACAAAGGCATCATAATACTGTGACTTTACAGTTAAAAAGAAAATCATGGGCGCCAGAATGAACAATATATCATTCGAAAATAACTAGTTCTGGCAAATTATGCCGCTAGCTCAGGGGTTTTTACAATTACAAAGTGAGAACATGGACCTATCCTCTCAAAGTCGCTTACGGGTTCTGTTTCACGGAATGCACAATCACATGGCTTGGTCGTAATAAATTACCATTGTAGTTCTGCGTCTGATGTCTGTGATGAGTGTAGCGGACCCACGATATGTGAGATTATCTCACAAGTCGGCTATAGGCATCTCTGGTCTGGCAATGCGCATCATCGCATTACCGGCTGTGTTGCGGTGATAACCTTGCTCCAGCAAGGCAAGCTGCGGTTAGCGAAAGAAGTCAACTTTCCAAGTCAACCTCAGACTGGTGCGATCGAAGTTAGAATGTAGAATCTCAGCTCCTCGCTCTTCGGTCCACGAGGAAACTTCTTGCTCCGCCCATTTGTAGTCTCGAAGCTCACATACAACAAAAATTCCCAGGATTTTGAGTTATACGCTCATTTTGATTGGACCTTCAGGTCGGCACCTAATGTCACGTGATATCCTCGATATGTGATTTGGCCAAAGAATCCAACAGAGGTCGGACATATTCGGCTAAGTTCGCCGGGCGAGAGAACATTCGGGTTTCGGACGGCAGGCTTTCCCCGCTCGGTGAGTGACCCATCCCCAGGGAGCAGTGTGTGTGGTCTGGCAAATCCCAAATCTGCGACGTCCTGTCGCCATGGCTCGGAAACACCAAGATTAGCTTCAATCCTACATAGCTCAATAACTCTTTAATATTCGCTTTGCTACGATACACTGTATAAGTTCACCATTTCATTACAGTCCTCACTTGGAATCTTGCGTACTTTATAAAATTACAACAAAAATCTATTCACGTGGTCGCCCAAGATTTATGTAAATTACTCTTATATTATTACATATATAATAAAAATGCACCTTGTAACGTGGCGACAGCGCGGCTCGTTACACGGTGCATATTTAACAGCCCCGAAATTCTCATACTGTTACTTGCAAAACTTTCAAGTTTTAATCATTTAATACTCTTCTTATGGGGCAACTTGTGGCTAAATTTCATTTGTTTATCACAACTCCGTCGTTTTGGCGTTGCACTTTTAATTTCCGCCGGTGTATGTTTTCCTATATTGATGGATATCTGAATGATTCCTGTTTACTATCTCACAGCCAATGGAAGCTGGATAAGGCTTACATAAAAATGTTTACTCCCTGAGCAAAAAAGCTGCTTTGTGAACAGAAACTCTGTATGGGATTGTTTCGATCGATACCGGAGCCATTAGCTTGAGAGTCGTGTTACAGTCTTTTCTCTGACACAATCCTCATTATTGCAAGTGGTCTGAAGCTAAAATTCGATAAAAATGTTGAATAAATAACTTCTCTTGATACTTATCGTAATTAGCAGCAATAAATGATGTAGTATAACAGGTAGACTACAGAAGAAATCAGTTCGTTTGCAGCTTCGTTTTTGTCAGTTTAATTACTTTGGCCAAAGACCATGGCCTTCAACTTAAATGTGACACCGATATTTTCTTACGCTATATGGTAGCTAGTCTGCATACACCCTCCAAACAGGAAGAAAAAGTTGTAAAAAACCATGTTTAAAATTACACCGTTCCTCGCCGCGAGCTACGCTATTGGATCATTGGTTGCCGAAATCGACAAGAGTTTCTTCATCAGTTCTATCTTACCGGAGACGTCATCAACGACTTTAATCACTACCAAAGTTTTAACTACGCGTGGACTGTATTTGTGTTAGTGAAATGTTTCTTTTCAAACATGCCTCACCTCCGGCGTCTGCTGACAGCTATGAAGTGGTTCAACGCCAATTGCCCCGTACATCTGCGACAGCACCAGCCGAAGCTTGGAGCCTCTTTGTCTGTGACTTTTCTGGTAATATCAGTTACAACTAGCATAATGGCGTCGGATCACTTCGACGTGGGGGGCGAAATACCTGCCGAATTTCAGTCATCTTCGTAATCGGGTCTGAACATTTCTGAGCGGGTCTGTGAATATGCAGATGCTACTCCTGGAGCTGCGGGTAACTGCTGCACCTGTTAATTTTGGCACATTTCCACTCCCCGTATCTGGCCCGGATTTTGCTGTTTGAGGGGGGGAAAAAAACTACTGACTACTCAACCAGTGCACATCAGGCAGCTTAGAGTAGCTCATTTGTCTCTTTGTGGTTGAGCCGATATGCTGCAGGTATGTAATAATGCACCACGTCTATATTTATTTTAATAGTTGCTAACAAGAAAATTACAGCACAAAGTCGTATACTTAAAAGTAGATAATTCCTTTTCAATTCGATAGCTATACATCGATCCGTATTACCGAACCGTTTATAATTTTTGTCGTTGGATGCAAGCGTTACATTGTGTTTGGCTGATCATACCTTTTTACGTTTTCAAATCTCGGGTTAATTGTCCGAAGTTTAATAAGCTGGTAATTATAAAATAAAGGAATTGGGATTTTACGGATTATAGACATTGAGGTAATTAGAGTCTGGAAAATATCGCGGACAACGGATGGAAATGGCCATGGCGTCTGTTATTTTGTTTTCATTTTATCTCGCTGTGGTATTTGGAATCTTAAAGCTCTCTGCGATATATTGCCGGAAATGCCAGCTTCGTCGTTATCGTGCTTGCCTTGTGTTGAAGGGATTAAATCTTCGAGTATATTCATGAGCATTTGTGGTTTTATTCTGAATGTTTTATTCGTCAGACTGTGGAGTACCATGGTATTGATTTTACAGTCGTAGAAACTCGCGTTGAAAAGAAGAGACACGCCACTCAAGTTGATTAAATCAACCTGTAACATTATGGTCTATTTAATTACATGGCATATTTTTTTAAAAAATTGTCTTGGTTGTGCCAATTATGCTCCAATTATTGCGTCCTTGATTTTAATATAATTATGTATACAATTTCTTCAGAAACAGCGTAAACAAAGGAAAATTTAAAAATAATTTGCATATGCTTACGTATTGCCTGTTGCGTCTACATGTGTTTCTAAGAGCAGTCTTTGTCTACCAACGGAAGTTCGTTGCATATTAAATTTTTTTTCTGTTTGTGCTGCGTCAACTTAGGTTCAGTTCCATAGTTCATACTCCCTGGTCAACATGATGGATATTGTCTGTCTGAAAATATATATATTTCTAACTTTTAATATTATAATTTCATTTTTGAGACATTAACTTCGAAGAAAGTAAGCAGTGATGACGATATTACCTCGCAGTCAGTTGACACTGCAACGTGAGTTTAATACTTATCATGGATATTACATTATTAACGAAAAACGCACGAAAAATGTATACCTAAATAAATGATAGATTTATGAGGTCGTATCAGAAAAGACTTGAAGCTTTGATCACCAAATGATGTGTCCATGCAGCTATTAACAATTAAGTCTGCGCGACCGATGAGGGTTAAGTATCAAAAAAATTTACACAGACATCTGAATTATCATTCAGAAAATCACTTTTTAGGATTTCGTACCAAAAGGAAACAACCATTCCACTGACGCGTTTTTGTGTGGTCGCTTGTATGTCTGTGAGTTTGTAACAGGGTCTAGATACGTTGAAGACTCCAAATTTAGTCATTTAAGGAATTTTGTTGGTCCAAAATCGAATTAAAAATGTTGTATTTTTTTATTATTTACGAATGGACCCTAATGATTCACGAAAAGCCTTGTTTCTCATCAGGGCTTGTAATTAAGAATATGTCCAATGTTTCCACTGGTTGGTTGGAACCAGGGATTGTCAGTTCGTGGAGCAATGGGTGGAGCTTGAGTGTTACATTCTGCATGCATTTCGTATAAGGGGGTGTCCATTAATTACGTGAGGTGAATTTGGGGGGGGGGGAGAGTCCGGTAAAATCTCACCATGGGGGAGTTGACAGAAATCTCAACTGAGCTTTTGAAATTCTTGAAAAAAAAGTCAACAAACGACTCCAATGTCGACTTTATTGGGGGGGGGCCTCAAAAAACTACGAGGTCGATTAGCAGAGGAGTAGGGCTCCCGTAAAAATCTCACGTCATCGGGGTGGGGGGGGGGGGTCCGTCCAGATCTCACCAAATCTCACAAGAGAGGAGGGGGGGGGGGGAGGGTCCGGAATTCCGGAAAAACACCTCACGCAAGTAATGGACGCCCCAAACCTATGTTCTCTATAAATTTTTTTTGGTACTATGTAGACTCTGAGGAAGATATTAGACACCATCTCAGCGTTAGCCTAGGTGTATTTGGCAAATCGCTTAAAAATCTCAATCCAGACAACCGGTACGTGGGGTCAAGGACTCGAGCCTGGTCTCGTTGTAACTCCACGATCCATTGTGGTGTGCTTTCATGCGGGTAACCACCCTAGTGACTCATGTTGTAAAATTATATTATGTGGGGGTTACGCAACAATAAAAGGGAGCGAAAAATTCTACTCCAGCATGTGGTTTTTCCATGTTCACAGCTGGTCAAGTAGAGAATTAACGTACATTTTCGAATTATTTTCACTTCCACATGAGTGGCGTTAAAGTCGTCAATTCTGGACCATTTCTATTACCGGGGATATCTTTTTTTTTTTTAAAAAAAAAAAAAAAAGGTGTTATCTGGCTGCTAGAAATTTTCCTCGCATATCGACTATAACTTATATTTAAACGACAAAAACTACAAACACTTATATGTAGCAAACTTTGTAAATTGTGAGAAAAATATTCAATTTTTTTTTTAAGTTACTCTGCTGCTGTAAGAGCAGTATGATTACAACGAAAGCTTCATGGATGTACCGCCGGATTGTGTTGTAAAAACACGATATTTCAGCAACTAGTTCCCCGCATTCCTCAGATGAGAAACCTTTTTTACTGGTGAACATTGTTCTCGCAATCGGGCGATACGCCAGCGAAGATTTCATAGCAATTTGACTGTAACTAAACGATAGCATTAGCCTGCTGGGACGTTGTGTGAAGTTGGAGAGCCGCGGAAGTGAGTATGTTGCCTAATCTGAAAACGAGTCAGGCATTGATTTTTGTGTTCAGATATGTGTTTGATCAGTAGAGTACAGAGTCCTAAATGAGTCAAGCTCCGCTCTCATTTGCCTATTTGGTTTCTTCGAAATACTCAAGTCAATATTTCCTTAAGAAAAAGCAGTACTGATATGTCTAGTGGTTGTCTTTCTTTACTTTTATGATCGGAGAATCCAACATCAAAACCATTGCACAATATAATTGTAATTCAATTTATTTTGCCTTGAACGAAAACAAGCTGTTTCCTTCTATACCTTAACAGGGATATTGGTTAGTAACCATTCTGCCCCAGTACTTCCACATGTGCGCAGATCTATTCGTTGTGATCAAGACTTAGTCACTGAGTGAAAAGTGGATCTATTGACCTATTAAAACTAATCCATTTTCAACTCGCCGTGGCAACCAACAGGTTTTGAGATGAGATGTACAGAATATAAAGTTTCCTATAATCCTGAAAAAATGATTCCGATTATTATTTTAATGAGTTTTTGTACTCATCTAGCCTAAACAGACAATTGTTGCCACGGCTTGTGAGGTTGGCATTATTAGTGGGTTGTTAATTGCGCACTAATCTTTAGAATAACCCATTTTCTGTTTCCACCTCTAGCTGAAGGCAGGAATGACTGGCCATATAAAAAATACTGTAATTTTGTACGAAAAGTATGAAATATTAATCATGTGAATAAACTGGATGGGTAATTACACTCATGCACAAATATAAAAAGTATACTACTTGAGTTTTATTTATCACAATTACTGGCACATTAAAAATCGGCTTGGCCTCCATTTTGCAATCTCTTGCTACCAGCAGAGTCCTATATTTCTATTAGATGCACAACACTTCAAAATACCTTCACAAATATGTGATTATTGTAGGCCATCTCTTCCACAGTTGTTTGTTAAATTAATAATTATTCTTTAATAATTACGCCAGTACAACTGTTTTTGACAATATTTATTTGACGGACGCGTTTCGCCTCTCGTCGAGGCATCATCAGCGTTCAACGTAAGTACAAATGTAAGTGATATATGAATCTACCTCATTACATCTATGTAAACAAGACGTTCTGCTTGCTAATTTAAAAACAGATATTAAAAATATAAGTCATCTTTACGCTCCTATAGATAAGAAAAAATTTCTTTATATGTAAAAATAAAACCATTATGTAAAATATCACAAATTACAGAAACGTTGTACGCTGATGATGCCTCGACGAGAGGCGAAACGCGTCCGTCAAATAAATATTGTCAAAAACAGTTGTACTGGCGTAATTATTAAAGAATAATTATTAACTTACACAAATCTTACGACTTACATAACTAATCAATCTTTTCAAAGTAAGTCATACAGAGCTCATATGACGCAGTTTTTGTTTTTGTTTGACATCAACAAAACAGAATAGTATGTATGTTGACTATCACATTGTCTCACAGATCTGTTCCAACTTGTTTACTGATTCACTGCATCTTGCCGAGAGAATAAAGATATTCTAACAAACATCTCCTCTTATTGTCACAGATCTGTCGTGACGTAGGTGTATATATAAGTTCTATGTAAAACTACGCATAATTTTTGTGTCTGAGGTTTCATTACATATTTTTATGAATAATTTTTGTTAAAAAATTAATTATATATTAGTCTTGCTTGTGTTTTCTATACAAATGTATTAAATTTGTATGAAAGAAAGTAAAAGATAAGCGTAAAGTGCCAGAATATCTATGGACAGTGGTCATATATGATAATTTATATCTTTGGACAGAGGGGAGAAGGGAATATGGCGAGTGTTTGGATGAGAATATAAGATATAGCTGGCACGTGGTTGAATAAAACGGAATGTAAAGAAGTGTGTTTTGTACCTAGTGATTATAAATAAAAAGTGCTTTAGAGTGTTTTTCAAAGAATCCATGTCTCGATATATATATACAGGGTGGTCAGAAATTCACTCATCGGCGGGTAAGGGCAGTGTTCGGGACGTTGCACTAACGAAATAAATACAAAAAAATCTAGTAAAAGTCGTACCGTTTTTGAGTTATTCGCAGCTAAAGTTGGCCAATAAGAGCGCAGCGCGGGCGAATTCAAACAGCCTTCCACCGGCGGTGTTGCCAAGCGTACTCGAGGCATGCGACCGCCACAGAAAACGAAATTAATTTTAATTTTTATGAAGGAGTGGGAATTTATTACTTTTGCAAGAATCTCGACGTTAGTTGGAATTCAGGAAAATTGTCACAATATGACATTTATTTTCTTATCACTGGCGATTACAAGTCCGAGCGAATTTACCGTTAACATTAACACAAATTGGCAAAGTCATAAAAGCAACGCTCAGAGTTACAATTAGCCGTCATGAGCAAGCAAACAATTATATTTACTTTTAAATATATCTCAGAATCAAAATGCAAGAAATAATGACAATTGGAAACAATGAAAAATACAAGTTATGACTACCTCAGACAAAGGCATCATAATACTGTGACTTTACAGTTAAGAAGAAAATCATGGGCGCCAGAATGAACAATATATCATTCGAAAATAACTAGTTCTGGCAAATTATGCCGCTAGCTCAGGGGTTTTTACAATTACAAAGTGAGAACATGGACCTATCCTCTCAAAGTCGCTTACGGGTTCTGTTTCACGGAATGCACAATCACATGGCTTGGTCGTAATCAATTACCATTGTAGTTCTGCGTCTGATGTCTGTGATGAGTGTAGCGGACCCACGATATGTGAGATTATCTCACAAGTCGGCTATAGGCATCTCTGGTCTGGCAATGCGCATCATCGCATTACCGACTGTGTTGCGGTGATAACCTTGCTCCAGCAAGGCAAGCTGCGGTTAGCGAAAGAAGTCAACTTTCCAAGTCAACCTCAGACTGGTGCGATCGAAGTTAGAATCTAGAATCCCGCTCCTCGCTCTTCGGTCCACGAGGAAACTTCTTGCTCCGCCCATTTGTAGTCTCGAAGCTCACATACAACAAAAATTCCCAGGATTTTGAGTTATACGCTCATTTTGATTGGACCTTCAGGTCGGCATCTAATGTCACGTGATATCCTCGATATGTGATTTGGCCAAAGAATCCAACAGAGTTCGGACATATTCGGCTAAGTTCGCCGGGGCGAGAGAACATTCGGGTTTCGGACGGCAGGCTTTTCCCGCTCGGTGAGTGACCCATCCCCAGGGAGCAGGGTGTGTGGTCTGGCAAATCCCAAATCCGCGACTTTTTGTCGCCAAGGCTCGGGAACACCAAGATTAGCTTCAAGCCTACATAGCTCAATAATTCTTGAATATTCGCTTTGCTACGATACACTGTATAAGTTCACCATTTCATTACAGTCCTCACTTGGAATCTTGCGTACTTTATAAAATTACAACAAAAATCTATTCACGTGGTCGCCCAAGATTTATGTAAATTACTCTTATATTATTACATATATAATAAAAAATGCACCTTGTAACGTGGCGACAGCGCGGCTCGTTACAGCCAACAGGGATTTACTTACAATAAACGTCAACCGGCAACAGTAACCGTAGTAAAAATGTATCCCAATAAACAACAATAATAAAAAATACGGGTTCTTACATTTTAAAGCAACTGCTCAAAATGTCCTCCCTCAACTGCAATACCGGCACGACAACGCTGAGTTACTGAATTTGCGAGTCTTCAAAAATTGTAACTTTCTCTAATTTCATCAAAAGCTAGAATTATCCTAGCCAAAAGTTCTTCCTCTGTTTCTACTTCAGTCTCATAATCAATGGCCTTGACAGCTCCCCAGAGATAAAAATCCAATGTGTTGTTGTCTGGTGACTGAGCTGGCCAGTGAATTGGGCCTCCTCGATCAATCCACCTGTTAGGATACAATGCACCTAAGTTTTGACGTACAGGTACTGCAAAATGCGGCGGCGCGCCGTCATGTTGAAACCACATGTCATTACGAATTGCCAAAGGTACGTCTTCTAAGTACAACAGAAGGACGTTTTCATGAAATGCTAAATAAGAAGCGCCATTTAAACGTTGCGGAAGTAGAACAGGGCCTAGTATAAACTCGCCCAAAATACCCGCCCAAATGTTAACACTAAATTTGTGTTGGTATGACTTGACAAAAATTGCATGCGGATTTTCGACGTCCCAGATATGGCTGTTTCGGCTATTAAAACACTTCTCACTGGTATAGCACGCCTCATCCGTCCACAGCACCTTCCTTTCAAAGTTTGGATAATCGTTACATTGCTGCAGGTACCACTGTGAAAACTGAACTCGAAGTGGAAAATCGTCTTGCTCCAAATCTTGAACCTTTTGAAAGTGAAAGGGATGTAACCCTTCGTCGTGAAGGACGTCCAAAACAGTGGCATGTGAGGCCTGGTAATTAAAAAACAACAAAAATGACCCTATTGAAAGGCTGCATTTAAACGGAGAATTTGAGGGATTACTTAGACTGGACGTACCTGCAATGCGTTGGCAATGACCCTAGAGCTTGTCCTTGGATTATCAGCAATCATTTCCAGGACATTGTCTTCAAATCCTACACTCCGCCTGAACCGATTTCGTCCGGCGTCGGGCCTGTGGACAACAATACTTCCCGTCTCCCTCAACCTTCTGTCAACCAACACAAAAGTGTTGGCCGATGGAATCACACGGTTAGGAAATCAAGTCGTGTAAATCTTAACTGCTTCGGCTCTGTTTTGTCCAGCAGGGCCATACGCCAAATACATATCGGCGTACTCTTCAAACGAAAATTGATGACGTTGCATGATGACAGTGTCTTTATCAGTAAGTTGCGTTCGACTGCGAGACTTCTTCTGGCATGGTCCTTTAGCCCCATCACCGACTTCCCGCCCTAGTGGCTTCTAAAAACGAGGAAATTCTAGTTCCTTGGCAGCGTAGTCGGTAAGACGGCAAACTCTCAATCTGAAAGTTGCGGGTTCGATCCCCCCTTCCGAAGAGAATTTTTCTTTTCGTTTTCTGTGGCGGTCGCATGCCTCGAGTACGCTTGGCAACACCGCCGGTGGAAGGCTGTTTGAATTCGCCCGCGCAGCGCTCTTATTGGCCAACTTTAGCTGCGAATAACTCAAAAACGGTACGACTTTTACTAAATTTTTTTTGTATTTATTTCGTTAGTGCAACGTCCCGAACACTGCCCTTACCCGCCGATGAGTGAATTTCTGACCACCCTGTATATTATTATTTTTTGTTGTTTCTGAACTGTGAATTAAAAATAGTCTGCCGATTTCTGCAGCTAATATTACGGCTTGAAGACGGGCAGATTATACATATGAAGAGGAGCTAAGGTAAATTACCTAAATCGAATAAGGCGAACTTACAATGTACGGAGTATATCGCTTAGTTGGCGTAAGAATAAATATTGTCAGTACCAGAGCAACTCAGTGTCGTGGGAGGCAACAACAAATCGCATAGCTGCGTGATCAGCTGGGTCGCTGGCCAACCTCTACTCGACAGCGAGTAGTTCTCGCTTACGAGTAGTCTAAAGGAATTTTTCATACACTGTTGCGGCAGAGCATCAGTGTTGTCGAGACACGCTCTTTAAATTGCCTCATAGTGAATAATTGTAGAGCTGCTGTACGTAACTGTTGATTATCATCCAGTGTATTTGTGTTGAATGAATATGTTATAAAGTGCTCGAAACATACTACTAGTAAACGTTGACAGAGTAATGATCAAAACTGTTATTTACAATAGAATCTCTGACCGTTTTAAATGGATTGGCCCAATCCAAGGGGGAAAAAAATTAGTTCGGTTATAAATATTTGTGTTTTGTTTGCAGGAGCATATGGGGATGGTGGCGCTGCTGGACATCTTGAGTTCGTTCTTGGGGGCTGTGAACAGCGCATACGAGATCCTGCTCCTGTCCATGTCCCACGAGCCGGGGACTAACAGTGGGTCTCGCTATTACTCGCTGCTGTGGCTGTCATTCCACGCCATCAAGTTGGTAGGCCTGGCGCTGTGCTGCTCGGCGGTGGCGGACGAAGCCGCCAGGACTCGGTCGCTGCTGAGGACGCTGGTGGCTCTGTACGATGGACCAGTGCTGTCGGCGGAGCTGCAGCGGTTCGTACAACAGGTGGAGGGCGGTCCGCCCGTCCGCTTCACTGCGGCAGGGCTGGTGGTCATTGATCGGGGACTGCTGGCGTCCATGACCGCTGCGGCAGCCACGTATCTGGTTATCCTAGGACAGCTCTACTTCAACTAGAATGGTCGTTGTCCTCTGCGTGTTATCACTGCGTCTGATGCTGTCAGTCATCTCAGGACAGCTTCAGGTTAAATAGGTCGTAACCATACACCTCCACTCAATGAATACTGTTCTGTGAAAGCCAAAACTCTCGTTCAAGTACCACATATGCTATTTTAAACTTCTATTTGTAGGTAGATTAGTTCTATGAAAATGATCAGATCTGCTATTTTAATGTTGTTTTTAGTGGCAGATCAGGCCAGTGACTATTTTTGTTCCTATGTTTTGTTCACCTTATGATAGTATCGCAAAACCCTCCTGCACAATGTTTTAACGTCAATCCTCTCATTCTAAATATATATATATAAGAAATACACATGCCATCCTTTCTTCGTCAACTCTATGTGTGTTTTCGTCGAAGTATTTACTTACTTCTTTCTTTTCTATCTTTTATTATTTTCTTTTTAATGTAACATCTTATACTTTTCCGTTTTTCTTAAATTTTTTGACACGTACCACTAACATAATTATTCTCATATTTAGTAAAATTTTACACAGATACTGTAGATATTTATATGCAGACTAGTTTATATTATTTTTCAGTGCGTACATTGAATAAAGCTACGGCTATAAAATATTTTACACTATATTCTTAAATTAGATTTTCAAAACAAGACTTTATGCTAGTGTTCTGCACGAAAATAAATTAATAACAAGTTTTAATGTTTTAGAGTATTACTTACCTAAATTGTTTTTCTCCTTTGGACAAAAGTAGAATAAAGTGCTGTTATAGTAATCAGTTTGTCACATATATCACGAAACATAGCAATTAAAGAAATTTTTAATGCAAATTAGTTCCTTTTTCTATAGAATATGCTGTATTGTATTTATTTACAGCTTTAACTCTTATGTTTGACTTAACCTGAAAAATGACACATTAGATAATACACCACGTTATACTGGATTCAGTGAAATGGTACCTTGAAGTTGGTTAGTATTAAGAAATCGGTGAACAGAAAACTGAACTTTGTGAGTGAGCGTAATGTTCGAGCCTGGCTTCCAGAAAGACACAGGATCTATTTTCTGTAGTGCTCAGAAGAATTTTGTTCTTCATAGCTTCTCCACATTTCTACGAGCGGATGGCTTTTTTCACAGATGTCAGTCGAGATTCCATTCACATTTCTTTTCATAGGTTTAGAAACGTTGTTATACGAAATATTAATTTAATTCCAGAGAAAGGATTAAGAATTTTTGATGCCGTGAAGTTACCTGATCACAGCTTGGCCACTTTTTTCTTTCATAATTTTGTTACCGTTGTCAGGTTCACATCGCGTAGTTCTTTCCGGGATTAACATTTATTATTTATTTTTACTACTTTCAAATTTATGGCTAGGCCTATGGAGAGAGTTGGCCTATAAAGGATATATACATTAAAATTTTCCTGACCCCATATCTTATACACTCTTTGTGGACCAGAGGGTTCAGAACATTTTCCCTGGTGCTTTAGGCATGATGAATGTGGGAACAAGGGATGGCTGTTGTCTAAGCTAATTTGTTTATTCGTCCTTCAAATATGGTTGATATGAGTTATAAAAATTCGATCATTTAGAACTTCAGTTGAGGCGCATAAGACCTCAGCATACCCGACAATTTTAAGCCAAAATGATATTAGAAATCTATTAAGACTCTACCGGTCGACCTGGAGATTTTGAAGACATTCACGGTGTATTGCAATAACGGCTACCCTGTGCTCATGATATAAAACAGAAAGTCACTGCCGGAAGTCATGTATCACGTATGACTAGATAAGAACTATCTCCCGCATGTCGTGTTCTACATATGACAAACGTCTTTTCTTCTTTTTGGAATGCTTGATCATTTTCTATAATAAGAATTAGAAAACAATAAATGTGAATGTCTCTTTTTTCTACAGGATGATAAACTGTGCTACACTCGAGATTATTTTCTTACTTTTCCATCAGTTAAAGTAACTTACGTGGAGGCTCCGTTCATACTATTCTCCCTAGGTACAATCAACAGCATGGTCTCTCCTTGTACTGCGCTCTAGAGAGTGAGGCAGTTTAGCAGATTGAAAAAATGTACCTTTATTCATTTAAAGGACGTGTAACTTAAGCTTAGGATCACTGCCGGATAAACAATCGTATTTTCGACCTTTTAATTTATCCACGTCAGTTTCTGACAGCCTGTCGGGCATGGAAAAGTGCACCAAATCTTGTTGGTGCCGCTCCGGCCTGGAATTTGAAACGACGTGGGTCCAATTTGTAGTGTACCCGGGAGTAAGGATTGCCACCTGTTATTATTACTCTCTATCATTAAAATTTTGTATATATAAAATACCTAATTTTGCCTGGGTGCCATGGAAGGAGTCCTTCCAGAATTTTCAATAAACATTTAGAAATGTAATTATTTGTTTTATTACAAGGGAAATTATATTCATTTTATCTACTGACACATACATTTATTGTTATCAACATAAGAAAAGATGATTAGCATTGACTAACACATAAAACAAGAATTAAATCTATATAATAAAATTTGAATAAATAAACAACGAAATGACAGATCATGAACAAATTCCGACTAACTCAAAATAAAATCAGAGAGCACAATTCTCTACAGGTTTTCGCTTTCTAGTACAATGCGCCACACTTTGACTCGGTTTGTTCTGGTGGAATATAAAAATTGTGTAATTACCATCTAGTTGATGTGTATATTGTAGTCAGCGCTGTCCGTTCTTCTGGAATTTCTGTGCACAACACACACATAACAAACTTCAGTCGTCGCACTGTGACTACACTGGACGAGCACTTGCTTTGGAACACATTCGATGATTACCCTTTCGAACGGCGTCTCCTTGGCCAGCTGCAACCTTCTCAGGGTTTTAGCGTGAAACAAGAAAAACAAAACTTGTCTGAACTTATTATCAAATAATAGTGTATCCTTCCATGCATACACGCACACACACTCTATCTTCTCGCACCGCTGGCACGGGGCGGAATGTCCCCACTGTAAGAATGCTGTCCACTTATCTCCCTTCCCATCTCCAAACACCTGCACTACTCTACAAAGGGTGCCCCGGTGGTTGCACTGCGAAATAGTCTCCACTGCTCGCACTTACCAACGCTTGCTAGTAAAATATGAAGCTTCCCCGAGCGGACCACTTCATTACTCCCGCTGTTAGTTTTTACGAAGTTGCGTCAGCATACTTCGTAAACGTCCTTTTGCTACGTCACCCGTATTATCTAGTCACTGTGTAATTCCACGCCGAATCATGTACAATAGTAATAGCTTTCCTAAAGATTTGCCTTAAAATTTTCCTTTCTTGTTTTTCAATATTTTTAATCAATAACGTAACCCCAATAATCAAAGTTTCCTATGCGAATAATGCCTCCGGTTTGATTACAGTGATTTAGTATTTTATCTTTGGATTTTTGGATATTAACTTTTTGCTGTGTTTGTTTCAGGTGATTCAATAGGCTTTCTGTAATTTAGATATTCTCTCATTGTTTGTTTCGCGATTTAGGCATGCAGGTTGAATAATTTCTCCTATTGTTATTACTATGACTTTTAGGTACCCGTCATTATATTTTTACATTTAACTGTGGTAATATTTAACTATAATAACGGCAGTAGTTAATAATGTTTAAAAAAAGTACGCCCTCCCCACTGTTCTCTGGCACTAGTAGAAAGATATCGTTTTCACAAACAAGAGTTAGACAGGAACGTACAGTATTCGGTTTCACCAGAAGCTAGAGCACCAAAACACATGATGCATTCCGAGAGAAGATCATTTGTAAACTGTCTTCAGCGAGAGTGACAAACTGCATTGCAATCAGTCTAGAGTTGCGAGGTCAGAACGAGCAGACAGATGTACTATACACCGCAAGGGCGGCAGCCTGGTAAACGCGGGAGAAAATACTCCTACGTTTTTCATACGCGACAGGTAACTCTTTATTATGTAAGCGAAGTAACGAGTAAATCGAAAACTTTGATGCATTTTTCTTTTTTTCTTTTTTTTAAAAAGAGAGGGAGATATATATAAGATTATTTCCCTGATTCTCACATATTTACATTCTATGTTATCATTATTTTTTTTCAACATGTGAAACTAACTACTAAACTGTTGTACAGTTTAAACATTGAGGATAAAATAAATATATCGGTCTACCAAAAAAACCTATTAGCTAATAGCAATAAAACAATATCAATTTCTTATTTTAACCTCATTTTATTACACAATTTATCGTATTTTTATAAAATTGTAACAACAGCTGTGACACGTTATTTTAAATTATTTTCTGATCTATTTTGCTAAATATACAGGATGTTTCAAAAAAGACTTTACAACTTTGAAAATTCATATAAATTTTATGAAACAAACAACAGAGCTGGTTTTGGTGTTGTTTTAAAGGAAAGCACTTCAAGTTTTTTTACCTTAAACTAAAGATGTTTTATGTGGCTTCCGTCGGTTATTCTGCAGAAATCCCATCGGTAGTCGATTTCTTCCCAGACTCGCACTAGCATTTCAGGTGTAACTTGCTCAGCAGCAGCGTAAATTCTTGCTCTAGTTCAGGTAGAGTGGCCGGCAAAGGAGGTACGTACACCATATCTTTTATGAAACACCAGAAGAAAAAATCTAGCGGTGTCAGGTCTGGGGAAGGGGGGGGGGGCATTCAACTGGCTCATCACGGCCAATCCATTGACCTGGAAAGTGGTCATTGAGAAAATCCCGGACGTCAGTCTGATAGTGTGGTTTTGCGCCATCTTGCATAAAGAAAACATTTCGTTCTCGGTCATCCTCATCGATCTGTGGTATCAAAAATTGTTGCAACATATCAAGGTACACTATCCCGTTGATGGTTCTCTCTTGGGGAAAAAAAGGGGCCATACATTTTCCTCTTGCTCAACGCACAAAAAACGTTCACTTTAGGGCTATGACGAACATGTTGCAATGTTTCATGTGGATTTTCACTACCCCAAATCCTACAGTTATGTGTGTTAACCTTGCCACTTAAGTGAAAAGTTGACTCATCAGAAAAGATTATGTTGTCCAAGAGATGTTCATCATCATCCACTCGATTTAACATATCCACACAGAAGTTCCTACGTGCAATCTTATCAGTGTCTTTAATTGCTTGTAAAAGCGAATATCTGTATGGTTTCAAATGCAAACGTTTTCTCAATACCCGCCAAACCGTCGTATGTGGGACTTGCAGCTCACGAGATGCAAGCCGGGTCGATTTCGTAGGGCTATTGACAAAACTTTTGCTCAACGACCTCGTCAGATGTGGTGTGACGACCTGAGGATTTATTATGTTTTACTGAGCACCCTGTTTTTACAAAACATCTATGCCACTCATAAATTGTAGGCCTACTAGGAGGATATTTAGCGTACTTGGTACGAAAATTACGCAGAACTGTTGTCGCAGACTTCGATTCTTCAAACACAGCTAAAGCAAACTTCACCAATTTAGTCCACTCAAGGTCACACAGTCTTGCCTCCATCCCCTGCCCGCACTACCCCCTTTACCCTCAGTGTAGCCAGCGGTGTTGTCAAATGTTCTTCCACTGCCAGTCGGTTCGTAGATTTCGCTGCGGTCGGTTTTGTTTTGCTAGTTTAAAGATTATTATTTTGTCTTTATGATGAGTGACGTTGTAGAACAGAATTCTACATGCAGTGCGTTGCCGAAAAGAAGTAATATCGGTGTTCGTGCAGGTCGTCCAGATATCAGAAAGCAAAGTAAAGTTGTCGTGGCAAATGTTTTCAAGTATTTCAGCAACCTTTCCCACAACGAAGAAGCCAGGAGAAACATTAACTTTGCTCAGGTACAAGCATTGACAGCGGAGGCTTGTGGTATTTCGAAGAAGTCGGTACAACGTATCGTCGGTATATTAAGTTCGGCAGAAACCGAAGATTTGAGCCCTGTTTTTGAATCACCAAGAAAGAAGTATAGGCGGGAACACAAATGCACTGAACTGGATGATTTTAATAAAGAAGTAGTTCGCAGAACTGTTTTAGAGTACTACGATAGAGGAGAATACCCAACGGCTATGAAAATACGGCCCGATCTCGCCCGTAAAATCAGCTATTCAGGCTCAGAAAGCTCCGTTCTTCGTCTTCTGAAAAGACTGGGTTTTAAATTTAGGAAATTCAACTACGGACGAAAATTTTTAATGGAACGCAGTGATATTGCGGCTTCAAGAGCAAAGTTTTTGCGAACAATGAACTCATTGCGAACAAAGGACACTAGGCCAATTGTTTATTTGGACGAGACTTACATTAACCAAAACCATACAAACAAATATATTTGGCATGATTCGAGAGGTAACGGAGGTCTTAAAGTTCCTACTGCCCGAGGAAGTCGACTTGTTATAGTACATGCTGGTTCTGCACATATAGGTTTCATACCAGGAGCCAAACTTGTGTTTCGTGGCGGAAAAAGTTCGTCTCTATCGGATTACCATACAGAAATGAACGGTGAGGTTTTTAAGAAGTGGTTTAGTGATATGTGTCGCTCGCTGGAAGAAGGATGCATTATCGTCATGGACAATGCCAGTTATCATTCCATTCAAACAGACAAACCACCATCTTCAAACTGGAGTAAGGGAGATATTATTGAATGGCTACGTAAGAATGGTGTTGAATTTTTTCCCCATGAAACTAGGGATGAACTTTTATGTAAAGAACAAGTTCGAAATGCCAAGAAGGTATTCGAATTGGATCAATTGGCAAATGAAATGGGACATCAAATAGTTCGCCTGCCACCCTACCATTGCCAGTATAATCCAATCGAACTCATCTGGGCACAAGTAAAACGGGATGTCGCTAAGAAGAACACGACCTTCAAACTTGCCGATGTGGAACGACTTACACACGAGGCTTTAGACAGTGTTACTCAAGAAGATTGGGCAAATTGTGTAAGACATTCGGAAAGATTACAAGAAACTGATTACGTCAAACAGTGCGCGAGGGACACAGAAATGGATCAGTTCGTGATACAGCTGGGAGAGAGTAGCGACAGTGATCTTCAGTCCAATGAATCCGAAGATGAATAAGTTACGGAGAGGATAATGGCTCACAGCTCTGAAAATAAGCCAGTTTGTAAGTTTTTCAATCATTTCTTTAGTAATTTTATTGAAAGCGTTACCTTTATTTTTATTAAGATGAAAAGATTTTTCAGGAAACCATTTTTATGTGTATTTTGTCATGTAATTCTCTGTTAAGATAATATTTCTTACATGAGCCTGCATTTGAATATTTTGAGAAGGTACGGTAGCTACGAGTATCTCGCTCGTCGTAACTGACGGAAGCCGTCGGCCAGCGTTGGACGCAAGCGCAGCGCGACAACATTCGTGCAGATAAATTATTAAACAAACCAGAAGGATTCGTTTAAAGATGCTGTTGTTTTTTCTAAAAATAATTTCAATATTTTCTCACAAACTTTCTCGCTGGAAGTTATCACGTGAACAAACAGAACGGAAGTTAGTCAGCGACAACTTTTTACATTACACAAAAGGGACAAACAAGAGATTCGTATAACTTTAAATTTTTTTTCATAACATTCTTCGCTATATAATGAATATAAAATATTCTGTGCTAATCTGTTAACTTTCGGGAAGCCGCATCAATTTTTTCAGGTATTTTTTATCATTGGTTTAGCTTTTTCGGTTGGTTGAAGTGAAGAAAGTATTTTCATTCGTAAAGTTCATGGGAACTAGTTTTTATTTTTTTTTAATTAGTCATGTAAATATTTCGAGTTAAAAATCACGTCACCTTGTTCCACATATTCAGTATTATTTTTTAGAATTTTTCAGCACATATTACTGAAAGTTGGTTTTTCTGAAAATTTACAACATTGTATGGAGACGCATTGACCTTCGCAGGTCTATTTTCGTGACGACTACTATAGCACGCTCGGGTCCAGTGAAGGCAGCCATCTTTAACGTAACTGCCACTGGCGCTTGTGCGGCGCGATTAGGCACTAGCGGACTACGCGAGTCAAAACTTGAAGTGTTTTCCTTTAAAATAACACCAAAACAAACTCTGTACCTTGTTTTATAAAATTTATATGAATTTTGAAAGTTGTTAAGTCCTTTTTAAAACACCCTGTATAGCATTTATATAGGATTCGAATTAGTGAAGAAATTCAGGAAAACGAAAAAATGCTCACAGTATTTGGAAACAAAACTGCTTTCACTCCACACTAAGCCAATAATTTAATAGTAGATTACGACGAAAAAGACTACAAGGGGAGGAAAATGTTTGAAGAAAGTATTCAGAAAATTGAACATACGCACGAAAGAGAACAAAAAAATGAAACGGGATGTTAAAGAAAAAGGAGAACAAAATTGCTAATGAATGTTATTTTCTGTATTGAATGAAGTCAAAGTCATTATATTCTTCGTCAGGTGGTATTAAAAAACACACAACAACAACAAAATGATTAGATTTATTATAGTATTTCAAAAAGCACGCAAGGTTGAAAGATATGGTAAGCAGGCAAGAAGATATAGTGGAAATTACTATATTCTGAAGTGTATATTCTCCGCAGAATTACGACGAATTGTAACAATTAAAACAGTTGGAAATGAAGACATTAGGAAAGAAAGACACGATGTTGAAATTTTCGAACCCATATTCCTCATTTTCAGCTAACCCTTGCGTGTAGTTGCGATCTAACACATGTAGTGGGTAATTTGCTAATCACAAAACACTTCATGATCGACTGTTTCTAAACAAACGTAATATTTTTGTAAAAAAATGGTTATTAGACTTCTCATAAGTCGTGGTATAGAATTAGTCATATTTTTACACCTGAAGATGAAGACCAAGTACGACTTCGAAAAGTAAGGTGTTAAGAGGAACCTTCTTTATGTGTGTTATTATATGAGAAACTTTGTATCGTTTGAATCGAGTAATGTTTTAAGACTTCACATTTGAGACAAGAAGCTTGCTAGCACTGAGAGGTTCAAAGAACTCCCTTAAAGTGAATAGCAGGTGAAGACATTTCCAACGTTTGCACGAGATCCTTCTGAGTACCTCCACATTCAGCAATGCCGACCCGCCAAGTCGTTATGAAAGGATATCTCTGCCCTCGTTAAAGTTTTCGGCAGTCGAATAATTAAACCGGCCGGATTCCTGTCCCATTAGTCCGTCTGGCTCGGTACCTGTGCGGAATTAATTCCTTAAGGCTATTAGTGTTCCATTAGAGATGAAAGCAGTGCCGAGGTGATGCACGAATGAAATATTCACTTCAGCTCTCTCGCGGGGAGCGTGTAGGTCGCCTCAGACCAGATCCTCGAGGCTACAACTCCGCAAATCCATGTTCCAAGCATAACAGACGGGTTAAAAATTTAGGCCTAAGACCAGCGAAGCCAGAAGCCTCAAAAGCAACAGCTAGACTCCTGACAACCTGACTGCAGCTCTGGCAACACGTTCGAAGAACAAATGGTCACAGGATATCGCAGGCGTTAACCAAGCGTTGGCTGCGTTCTTTGATTACATCTTTATATATAAAGATGAATGTATGTTTGTTTGTTCTTCATACAAATCCACAGTTTTCATCCGATCTCGATGAAACTTTGCACACTTATCCTTTGAAACAAGGAGAAAAATACTGTCTACATTTGGTTGAAAAATTATCTGTATAAATAACACATGTTGTCTCATAACTTCGAAATACGGCGATAGACAGACATGTTGGATATGGACGTCTCCGTACCCTGCTTCCGTGTAGTGGACTGGCAGCTCAGTGGTTAAAGCGCTTGCTTACGAACGTCGTGGTCTCCGGTTCAAATCTTCGTGGACGCTAAAATTTTAAAAAATTGTTTTTCATCGTAAGAGTCAGATCTGGGCTGTAGGTTATTCGGATTGAATGTTAAACTGTAGATAGTAGAAAGTTAGGGGTGCAATGCGAGGCAAATCGAAGGTAGTCTTACAATGTTGTAGGTGTACACTTTTTTAGGTAATGATCCCTCAGGTGATGTTCGCAACCAGTGTGTGAGTGTAAACCACAGTAATATTATTATCAATACGGAAGTAAGTCTCTGTCTTTTTGTTACGTTTTGACGACTAAATGGCTATATCGTTCTGATGGAATTTTATAAGGAAATCTGTATGAAGGGCACAGGATATTTTTTCCAGTATGATTAACAGTTGTAGTCACGAAATTTTGAGACCTTATCGAATGGTGACAGAAATATGTTGGAAATTGATTCTCTTCAAGAGACAGGTTCGACGGTACAATGATATAGTGTTTGCTTTCCTGTCATATTATTCCGACTCGATTTTGTTTGGGACCAATCCTTCGTTACCAACAACTTTCTATATTTAATTCTGGCAAAAACATTCTTAATCCACGCGTACGAAGTCGCGGGTACGAGCTAGGGTACAATAATCGCAGTCGATACAGTGGAAGTAAAGTAAATTCAAAATGGCTTTTTTTCTGGATTTCGTTTATTGCTTAAGGTCTTACGCCTCGTCAGTGTCGAAGTCGGTATCGTAGGAAACGAGAATGAATTGAGGGCGGGGAATGGTAAGGAATTCGGCCTCGACTTTTTGAAGGAACCATCCCGGCATGCGACTGGAGTGATTTCCCAATAACATGGAAAACTGAAACCTAGACTGAATAGTGGGGATTTGAGCCGCATTCTTTCGCTCAGTCACCAGTGTCGGTTTTCAGGTGAAGATCGGATTCGGTATTCGATACAAACTATGATATTTCAGAAAAAAACTAGACAGTGGTTTACAGTCAAAATTTAGGTTGTTTGCAGATGACATAATGGTATATAAAACGATCAAAACACGATAAGACTGAACCTTGATAGAATATCTAAATGGGTGGATCAGCATGAAATGAAGAGTCAACTTATTACGTACACAGATAAAAAACTAAAGATAGTTTATGGTTACAGGGTGGGGTCAGCTTGAAGGCTTGAAGTGTAAATATCTTGGCATAACGGTTAATAATAAACTCAACTGGGCAGCGCACATTAAGCAGGTGGTAAGGAAAGGTTACAAAATCCCGTGTTTACTGGTGAGAGTGATGAGAGGATATACCAGGAAGTGGGTTATAAAATTTTTGTCAGACCATTGGCTGAATTTAGTGGTGTAGTTTGGCTATCATATAAAGGAGTTGGAGGGCGTGCCAACAAGAGCAGCTAGTTTTGTTTGTGGAAATTATCATATGACCCAGTGAGAACCTAATGTTATAAATGAGATTTGATGGGAGTCACTGTAGGACTGGAGGAGGGTGAAGAGAGTGTTGGGAATGTACAAGGTACTTGTTGGTGATGGGGCCTGGAGGGATATTGGTCGAAGAATTAGGAATAGTGCATGGAACGGGAAAGATGACCATGACCACAAACTGGCACTGATGAATAAGGGAGTGGGAAAATTTTCTTCCGTGGGTAAGTGTGTTAGAGATGGGAACAAATAATTGACCAAAAACGCTGAAGGAATTTAAAATTAAAATTTGTAAGTTTCAAATGTAGGAATTTAACACTAAAATTAAATAAGAATATTAAAAAGTAAAAAGGCGTAATTAGGTGATAAAAATTTAGCACCGAATTTTTCTTGAGATTGAAAGGTAACCACTTGAGGCTACAGAAAGCAATCCACAAAACCATATGTAACGGAATACATTTTCTATGGCAACGGACAGCGTTTTCAGTATCGATGATATTTCTTTCATTACCTACTGACACAATATTAGTAAAGTAGTGTTTTGTATGTCCTTTGTACTCCGGCTGCAATGCGCATGTGAATTAAATACTTTGAGACTGTTCTCTTTCAAATCAGCTTTGTCTGACGAATAAATGTCAATTTTTTTCTAAGCTGTTTGCGATACAGAACACAAATAATTTTCCTGGCGCTTGCAATTTTTCTAAATGTGATGTAAGGTTTCGTATTTTATTAGAGATAGTAATGCTTAGCACTTTGCCGAACATCAAAAGAGTCTGTAATTAAGTAAATTTAAATTCAGTAGTTACTAATTTGCTTTATCATTCTAGCTAATTAATGGCAATAGTCAAGTAATTCGCAATTGGAAAACTATGATATATTTTAGTGTCATAGTTAACATAATCAGTATATTGATGATATCATACTTTTTCCTTAAAGCAAGAATTCACTCACAGTAATGTGTGTAAGTCTGTGAACGAAGGGTGAATTATAAGCTTAATACTAACGTAGCTCTATTTTTTCACTAATCTGGCTAACACCAACACCAAAATTTGTTAAAAAAAGTTCGTTGGTTTTTCCAAGAACAAGCGATGAAGACTGCTGGGCATTCTTGACAATGACGGAAAAGCATACAACTACTCAAAGTTTATAGCATATGAGGGGTTCATTAATTACGTAAGGTTGAATGGGAGCGGAGGACGGCGGTTCGAATCCCCGTCCGGGCATCCAGATTTGGGTTTTCCATGGTTTCCCCAAATCACTCCAGGCAAATGCCGGGATGCTTCCTTCAAAAAGGCCATGGCCGAATTCCTTCCCATTCCTTGCCCCCATCCTTGCCCCTCATCCTTTCCCGTCTCTAAAGACCTCGATGTTAAAAAGAGACGTAAAGCAGTTAAAAAAAAAAAGGAGCGGGGGTGGGGGTACGGAATAAAATCTCACGAAACCTCACCAAGGGGGTGAGGGAGGTCAACGGAAATCTCAAGTGAGGTTTTGAAAATATTGCTGGGCTGTAGAGCTAAAAAAAAAATGGCTACAAATGACGCAAAAGTCGACTTTTGGGGGGGGGGGGGTTTCGACGAAAAGTGGGGGCATAGCCGTCCTTGAAAATATGAGACCTAAAAAAAGCTCTCAAAAGTTACGAGGTCGGTTATTGGTGGGGGAGGGGGGGGGGTTGGACCAGATCTAACGAAGTCTCGCCAGAGGGAGGATCCGGAATTCAGGAATAACACCTCACGTAATTAATGGACGCTCCCTAACCAATACAATGTTTTCAATTTCAGGTTACGGAAGACTCTAGGAAAACACATTCCGTGTTGGTATAGAGGATTCAACAACAAAAATACTAGTAAGAATTCAAAAAAATAAGTGGTAAAAATTGGTGGCCTCGTAGCTCAGGCTGTAGAGCGCCTGACTGCGTCCCGGACCACAGGGGTTCGATACCCAACGGAGCCAAGGGTCTTTCCTCGAAGCTGAACGTCCGGAACGATTTCCAGGCCCACTCAGCCTACTATCCAATGAGTACCGTGGAGGAAACTCCTTGGGAAGGTAAAGAACGGCCGGAACGTGGCGCTGACCCCGTCACATCCTAATTAGTGCTGAAGGCTGTGATGAAAGTGCAGAGCTCTATCTCCGTAAATCCTTCGGGAAGCGGCAGCAACCGTCGGAACCCCGTGACCTTTACCTTAGTAATAAGAACAGGATGACAGCCACAGAAGCTGTAACAGAGGAACAAGAAGAATCAGATACTCCATGAAAATTTACCCAACTATTTTATACATAGGTAGACCATTAGGCTCAATCTTTTTATTAATATTTACTGAGTTATATAGCAAAAAAAAAAAAAAAACAACAAAAAAAACGATGCGCCTTGATGTTTAGAGAATTTCACCTAAAGTTAAAAGTCAGAACCATTTTCTCAAGTCCAAAACAGTGGTACTCGAAAGATTTCAAAAAAATTTCTGGATTCCAATGAGTATTCGGTTCCTACATTTGCCAGAAGAAATTTTGGCAACCTTCGCCTTTATGCTGATATTTAAACTATGTTGAATTATACTCGTTTGAAGACAGCCACGATTCATCGCTGAGCTCATTGCGACGCCATTGGTTGAGTTCAGCGATTCTGCACTACCTCGGACGACCATCGTCAGCGAGTATACGACTATCTGCGGAGAGGTCAATGTTTCAGAGAGGTGCAGCTGTATTACTACAGGCGTGATGGTGACCTGATTAATCAGTATGGCTTCAGGTCAGGGCTGGTAGTGATTGAGGAAACTCTGACGGCACAACGGTACGTCACGGACATCCAGCGTCTTCATGCGACAATATTGTGATGCTACTTTTCAACAGCACAACGCTCGACCACACTCAGTACGTGTCACTGTGAACTATCTGCGGTATGTGTAGGTACTCCCGTGGCCAACAAAATCCTCAGATCTGGTCCTTATAGAAGTCAACTCAAGGATATCAAGGATAGGATCAGTTACAGCAGTTGTGGTCCCGCTTGTCTCATGAAAAAATACAACGGCTTTATGACACCAATCTCAACCAAACCGGTACATGCATCAAGGCCAGAGGTGCTGCA
The DNA here is from genome assembly GCA_031002005.1 of Vandiemenella viatica. Lineage (NCBI taxonomy): Eukaryota > Metazoa > Arthropoda > Insecta > Orthoptera > Morabidae > Vandiemenella > Vandiemenella viatica. The sequence continues at coordinate 180,933,099 of CM061919.1, forward strand.
ATGTCATACTGATAATTGTGCTCGTACTACCAAGTTCTTAACTCGATTTTGTAATTACTGAACATAACATACCCTTTCAACCCGGTTTAAGGTACATAGTCCTTACCGGAAATTATGGTTTGTGTTGTAAATATATTTGAAAGGTAGTGAGGTCACAGAACATCTATTTCAACTTTGATAATTTAGTTAAAGGTCAAAGACATCCATAAAGACAGAGCGCAGCATCTTTGAAAAACAGATGAAGAGAAGAGACGAAAAAGACTCGTAGGTTTGATGAAAGCATAAACTGACAATGGATTAAATGAAAGAGGAAGTTTCGAAGAGAAACTCTCAATGAAGTTGTATTCTGACAAGTAGTGTTATATGTAAAGTATACAGCCCGATGGAGTAATGAAAGAGAATTAATGTATGGTTTGTAAGACATTATGTGGTAATAGGAAGGAATGTATCATGAAAATAATAGAAGTATTAATTGTATAGTATCATGTTAATATGAATAGGGAATATACATGAAATTCAAATTTACGCCTAGTATTTTTATTTTGAAACTTTATTAGTGTAGAATTACCGCTATAACGTTTTTCATATTTATTCGATTTTTATTTACTGATTTTAATTAATCAAAAGTGTTAAAAATACAAGGGAAATGTAACTTCGCAAAACGCAACGCTATTGGTTGAATCGAATCGTGACGACCAAGTACACGATATTATTGTAAACAAAGACGTAATTGTTGGGTGTTTTAATAGCTCTGCGATTGTGTTGACGTTTATCTTAACATATCAGCATAATTGGTGAGATATTGTATTCTTGCTACAATATGCACACAACAAATAATGATTGAAAGCGGTTTTCTGAAAGCACAGTCGAATATTCTTCCAAAAATTGATGCTTTCATGATGACAAGATATTTTGCATCAAATCCGAATTTTGCGGCCGCTGAGCTCAGAGGACTGAAATCTGAAAGGTAATTAAGTGATAAATATTTGAATTATTAATTTTTTACCTTTTTAATAAGTCAGATTGATAAGACAATTAGCATTAGCTATAATTTACTGTGTTAATTTCCACGAAAGATTTAAATCGTCTTTGGGTTTTACACCTCGCAGATAATGGCAGCACCGTCATAAGGTTGTAGTTAGGTTAAAAAGCTGACAGCACGAGAAAAATCGAAATTGAAGAATAAACTTTCTCGAAATCTCGCTTAGTTCTCAAGATATCAACTATCAAAAATTGGTTACACGTGTAATTTATTGTGCCTTTTGTGACTCTTTCTTCCAGTCTAGGCCTCGTTTCAACCTAACCACAACCGCTAGTAACAAAACAAATCACCCCTTGTGCATGCCCAGTGTATTGTTCCTTGTGGCTTTGATGAAATGTTTTTTAGTCCAATGGTTTCATATTATTGCTGTTAATTCAGTAGAGTTAAACAATTGTAATCAAATGACTTTCCGGAAAACTCCATTGAACTCGTCATTTTTAACTGGCTTTAAAGTTAGTAACATAATTAAGTAGCAGAAAAGGGTTTAACTAAATGTCAGTCTGAACTTTTAAAGTTAATACTTGCTTTGGATTAAGTTTCAATAAGTTTCAATGAAACTTTTGCAATTAACTAAGATATTATTAGAGTTTGAACAGGTAACGAATTTTTATGTTACATTTCCTAAAATACATAAATACAGAAATTCTAAGTACTTACGTTAAAATGGCTGAGCGTTTTGGCTGAAGAAGTGGGAGGAATTCTGGTGTGGAGAAGCGACGCGGAGACAAGGGCCAAACGGTACGGTCTGCACCTCGCTTAGCAACGCTGCCGCCGCCCGCCAAAGAGGACGCTCAGCACCTCGATCCTACGACAGCATGCCATCTTGGGTACTTAGTCACCAAGAAAGGAAGAGACACTTGCAAATCTCGTTCAGCCCAATAAACTGATTGAAATAACTCTCTAGCTCGTATCTGAATCCAATAAACATTGTTATCTGTGCACTAAGTTTCACTGGCCAGATTGTGATTAAAGGCATCTTAAATGTTTTTTTGCGAACTCTGTTTTCAATCACCCTCCATCCTTATGTTTTTGAGTTAGGTAAAGCTTGTAGTGTGAACTCTGATCAATCTTCTTTTTTTTTTTTGTTTTTTTTGTTTTTTTTTTTTGTTTCTGCACCCGATTTGCTTTAAGATAGGAAACTCTGCTGAAATCCTGGCACCCACCCTGACTATATTTAGATCACAGAAACCACCCAGTATTTTTTTTTTATTAATCTTAGAAAGGAAGACATTACAAGTTCAATGACATTAAAGTAAAGATTTTTCAGGTATTAAGGTATCGGATAAAACGAAATATTTAAAGCCAGCAAGAACCAATTAGAATATCGGTAAATATGTGGTAAGTATGTAAAAGGAAGAAAGTAAAATAAATATTTTTAAAAAAATATGTGAGGCTGCGTACTTCCAAAGGAAGGAAGTAGAGAAAATAGTGCAACGCCTCACATCGTGAAGTTTCATATCGTTTCCTCCTCGCCTCCTGGGTGTTTCACTTTTATTGCCAGGTAGTATATTTCCAAAAACAAAGAATCAAGAAGGAAGAGGTGATAGAAGCCCTGGGTAGGTATTGATCAGAACTAGCAGAATCACTCTTCAAGGAAGGAATCTATTCGCTGGAGAAACGTTGGGCACAGTGGTATATTGAACTAAAGGGGAATTATGTAGAAAAATGATTGAATCTTTTAACTAAAAACGCATTATCTCATTTCCAGACAATAACTTTTTCCACTTGCCGTCGGGTTTAGGGATACGACTTATACATAGCTCACATGTAGTGTCAGTAGCGTTTTGATACACCAGCATCTGACACACAATAGGCATACATTTTTACAGTTTCTAGATGACTGACAGAATGGACAAATACGTTAAAACTCTTCAATTCAAGATTCATTCTGAAATATCCTGAAATTTTTGATGAAATGAGACCAACTAAGACTAAAATGTAGCACGGTCCGATCCAGACGCCAGTCTAACGTAGCATCCTTTGCATTTACCATCGTCTCCATAGTTTTTATTAGTTAGTTTCATCATTTTCTCTCAATCTATTACTGCTGATTACACGGAGTTCCTGGTTCCATTTACTTAATTTAACATCAGTAGATTTCTTTTGTTCGCAAAACATTTTTTGGGTTCCATTGAGGACTACGTCCTTGACAGCTTCTGCAGTTTTAGAGGAACCATGGTGAAGTCCGGATAAATCGTGAATTTCAAAATCTGGCTGATCGAATCAAGAATCAGACCCACTAAATGCCTGATACCAGTACTATAATTCGCCATGAAAGGATAGCGTCAGTAAGAAAAACTCGAAAACCAGCAGAATACCATTTATTTATTTTTTTGTGTCCGAAAGCATCGTCAAAGAGCCAATGTTCAGTATTTTGCTGCATTTATAGAGTCGTTATTTGCAACAATAAAATTTGTCCCCTAATGTATCCAACTCTTTAACTGATCAAAAATGAGAACATGGCTTCTTAGGATTATCGCATACAAGTTGTTTGTCAAGTCGGATCATCCTATATTTAGGGGCTGTCTCTCCATCGGAATAGTTCGTTTATAAATGTTATATTTCATCTATATTCGTAATGGTTCAGTGAATGAAAACTTCACAGGCCAACCCTAATAGTGTATGTATTGATATGTTGGACTCGTAGGGATCGCTAGTTAGGACCTATCCTCTGTCTTGGGTGGTTTTAACTAAGCTTTGTGTCTGACATGAGTTGTCTGTACCTAGTTGAATCAATATACTATCATTATTCAGTCACATACACATTGAAAAATCTATAATACTGGTGTTAGCAGTAAGCCAAGGATTTGTTAGGAACGTAATCTTAGAGGCACCCTATTATTATCGGAGTCTCCAGAGCGTCTCCTTAACTGCACCTCATCTTGGATTTCCAACATCATTTCAGAAATAATTATTTTCATGATAGAGCCTCAGGATTTGTGAAGCTCAATTGGGCAGGACACACTGGACATTAATTAGGAAAATTTTTCAAAATCATTCACTTTTTGGAGAGAGTGATGAGGGGATGTGCGAGAGAAGTAAAGGAACTGAGTTATAAACTTTGGTCAGACCATTGCTTGAGTATGGTGGTGTAGATTTATCTCTGGAAATCACCGTAGAACACAATCAGTAACCGATTTGATAAAAGAGTTGGAATGAGATTCATGGGGAAGAGAGTCATGTGAGTGTACGAGGCGCATATTGGTTATGAGGCGTGGAAAGATATTGGTGCAAGAATTAAAAGTAATGCATGGAAGGGAAAAGCTGGCTCTCGATTTCAAGCACAAGATTTGATGAATAATTTACCAAAAACGTTGAAACAATTTAAATTTGAAATTTGTAGAGGGAAAAAGTAGGTGGATACAGGAAAATAAGGGGGGGAGGGAATGGGTGTGTAGGGAACTTGCGCTCCATCTCAATTTTAATTAATCAAAAAAGCTCTACAAGGGAAACGAAAATCTTAATAGTTCCAGTAAAATGAATGAAAACGTTTTTAAAAAATAGTATTTGGCCTAAGAGGCCACCTAACCAGCATTATATAATATACAATCATAAAGGAGCCCTCGCTGTATTCTGTATAGTGTATCGCATGGACGTAATAAGATAATCACAGCAATTAATTAAAAACACCCATGCCTGAGGCAGGACTCGAACCGGTGACCCCCACAACGCGAGCATAGAGTTATCCCCCAGGCAGCCGGAGTCGGCTGTAGAGAGTTGTAATTAAAAGTTGGTGAAGTTTTCGTAGACTCCGCGGGATCCGGGGAAATGTCCACAGCCTGTCGGTGGCAGGTTGGGAATTTTCGCTGTCACGGCCGCTGCACTTGAGGTCAGCGAGAAAGCGGCGACACAAAGCGGTCGTTTTATCGAGCGCTGTCGCCCAGTTTGACGCGCTGTCAGGCCGGCAGATACACGCACCGGGGACGCAATTAATAAATTAGGACGGTGTTTACCCTGTTCAGGGACAATGCCACTCCGCTCCACCTGCAAACACGTCAGAACCAGGCCATTGTCTTCACGTGATCGTGCCAGTTTTAAGGAAAGTCATATTGCTATACTTACGATATTACATTGATCGTTTTTTTTAATAACAAAAAAAAACTTGTGAGCTAGCTAGATTATGTGGTAATAAAACCACAAACATTATGCATAAATATGTTTTCTTTAAGATTATACTGCAATTAATAAATTCCATTCCGTCTTAAGAGCACTATTTACGACAATCTTGCAAATCGTGAAAAATACAAGTTACAGTTTTACAGAAAGATTTTAAGTTTTCTTCAAGCAACTAACAATCCCAAACTGAAAGAATTTCTGTTCCGTAATAAAGGGACTGGGAAATTTTTATTTCGCATGCAAGGAAGTAAGGGATTGAAACAAATTATCGGGGAAATGATGAACAAATTACCAGAACACTGAAAGAACTTAAAATTAAAATTTGTAATCGGGAAAAAAGTAGTTGGGTTGTGCTATTGTAATAAAAGAATTTGAATATACAAAAAGAGTAAATGACGGAAAAGTAAGTCAGATTTGTGGGGTGCACCGTAACAATTAAATTATAACTTACTTCATGAACTGCTTATTAATTCGACTTCTGAAACAAGACAGCAAAAAGAAGTGTGGATGTACTGTCAGTCATAATCATCGGCAAACGTTGTAGAATGATTGTACATAACATAACAAATAACACTCGTTATGATATGAGACCTGCCTAACCACGTTATGAATAATTTGTTGCGCAATTAATAAATTTTAAGTTGTCACACCGATACTAGTCTCATGGGACATCGAAAAAAATTTACTTATTCTAATCTGATGGGATGATGGTTGGAATAACATAAAAAACTGAATACTTTATCTAATTTAAAGTTTTAGTTCAAATTGACGACTGAATAGTTCTCTATGACCATTTACTGCTATTCACACTGTAAAAGCTGTATTGCCAATTATTTTTGCCTCCGTCCAAAGAAATGGCAATCTATTTTTACAACGAATAGCTTGTAAAAAGTAATCGACGAACGACTTTTGAAAAAATCAGGCAATTTACCGTAGTCATGATACTCTTTTTTTGGTTATGGCTTTAAGCCTCGTTGACGTCGATGTCATTAGAGGCGAGAAAGAACTGAGGGCAAGGAACGGGAAGGAAGTCGACCAATGCCTTTCGTAGGAACCATACCGGCATTCGTCTGGAGTGATTTGGCGAAAACAAGGAAAACCCAAATCTGGATGGGCGAACGGGAATTCAAACCCGCGTCTTCTGATATGCGATGCCAGAGCGTTACCGCTCACCCACCACACCCGGTGCCCTAATATATTTACCTAGCCATTGATTTGACATTCTTGGTACTGCAGTTTCGAATAATAAGACACTACCATATTCACGAACATGTAAAAATCCACATCTTGTGGGGGACGAAAATTAATCACTCGGTAACAGGTCTGAAACATGCATTACTCTTCACAGAATTCATTTTTGAGCAAGTATTATTTTAAACTCTTACTTAGCTCTCGAACCATCGCGTTTTCGCGGTTAAAATGTAGGTTGGCTTGTAAGAGAACCCCCTGATTTAAATCAGTTTGTTTTCTATCTGAAAAAACAGGAAAATATTTGCAAGTAGTCTTATTTGGTGTATGGTCCTGCCGAATTTTAAGATAAATGTACTTGGAACGAATTAGGCACGTGGAACTTGCTGACCCCGTGATCACATTAACACATCTCAGAATGTGTTAATCGAACAATCTTTCTCATAGGTTGATTGTTAAAAAATGATATTCGTTGTACATTGTAAAATTAAATTATTTTTATATCATCTTTCATTTACTTTATTGTTGCTTTACATTAACAAATACAATTCTCAGTTTCATCACAAACTTTTTCTTGTACACACGATCTCTTCATCTCATCTGTTCTTTTTGTCAAAGATCTTCCTCCCTGCACTGTTTATTCCAGAGATTTTCATGTACATTGTCATTCGGTAACGGCGCATGGATTTTCTATGACACAATATTAATAACACGATAAAAATAACAATATATAAAACACTTTTAACACCATACACACATAATCAGCCTAACATTAATCAAATACAAAATAATGAATCGGAAATACCACTATCAATACGCTTCCCATTGAAATAATATAAAAACATTAATTATTAATTATTTAAAAACTAAGATGCTGGTGTATTCTTACAACATGAAGTCTATAAACTTTCCATAAACTTCCTAGTTTATTTTCCTTGCTCAAGCAATTTAGACCTTAAGTGTACACATTTATTTCTGTACAGAGAGTCACTGAAACACAATGATGGACATAGAATTTTTTAAATGTTTGCAAGACATGAAGATCGTCAGGGTCAATTTATTCTTGTTTACAGAATGTACCTGCACCGATTTGGATAATAGCAACACGTAATTAAAACAAATAGTTGTCCATGAGTTGAAAGTAAGCTGTATAGTTAATGATAAGATTTCATGAAGTACCTGCTTGCATCAGTAAAAAGCAAAATGAAGTGGGATTAGCATATAATCTCTATCATGAAGAAAGCTAATTCTGCATTTACATTCATAGCTCGAAAAGACAGAATTATAAATTCTACTCTCTTATCTACTGTTTTGCTTTATGGGATCTGTGTCATAAGGAACAGCTTAAAAATACCGAGGGAGTTCAGGGAATAACTTGTTTTAGTCCTGGTTGACACAGCGCTTACGAAGCTATTGCAAACTCGATACAGAAGAAGCGCAGGTGATGTCTCCCAGACGGTTGACATAGTTTTCAGTTAAATTCATTTACTGATATACGAATATTCATATCAATTTTCTATTTCATTAAAACATGTCTCCCACCGAGAAATTCTGTATAAGATGACAAAAATACGTCCCCGTCTCTAAAGACCTCGCTGTTGAGAGACGTAAAGCAGTTAAAAAAAAAAAAAAAAAAAAAAAAAAAAAAAAAAAAAAAAAAAAAAAAAAAAAAAAAAAAAACGAAAATACGATGCGTATATGTTGAATGTTTTTGTCTCGTCCTATTGAGGAGTGGAATGCACAGAGGAGGTTTTGTGCAAAGAAACCATTTACTATCTGCAATATTACTAATCGCGGAATGTAAATAAATATGTAAACGTAAAACATGACCATCAAGCATCAAAACAGCGATAAAAAAATGTCAGGCAATATTTTACAAAATGTCTAAAAAAATAGGCGAAAATAAATTTTATGAGTGCCGCCAGAATGCCGACGCAGGGAAAGTATATTTCACTCAGAGCAAAGTTAGCTCTTCTTTTCCAACTTTTAAGAAGCAACAGGTTGTCCACTTACTGCAAACTGCTGCTTTGCCCTGCGATCATGCAAGCTCTTTAACGGAGAGGCAACATGAAGGAACCTGATAGAGTGCCTTTTGGAAAAACTGAATCTTGGAATGTTATCGAAAGTAAGAGAGATTAAATAATGTAAACGTAACCATGAAGTAAAATGCAAAACAACGTGACAGTTAAATAATAACAGCTTCAGCGATGAAGCATCTGACACGATGATATGTTTAACATACGAAATTCCTAAAGAACTAGAAGACTATAATACAGATGTAAGGACAAAAATGAAAGATTGTGGAAATAAAAAGAAAGTAATTATAAAAGGAACATTCTATCTGAATGAAATTTGAAAAATTGTTACTTTTTTCCTTTTGAGAAAATGATTATGAACAAAAGTTATGAAGCTAACGCAAAGTGCAAAAATGTAATAGGATGGCAATACTAACTATGTAACTATGCCATCATCATCGTAATGCTGACGTCACGCTCCCGGCCTTCGTTGGCGGATTACAACGGCCAGGAATGTTACCACTAACTTAAGGTTATGCGCTTTATTTAAGAACAGTTCCATTTACTTAATCACCTGCGGAGAAATGAAATGGCAAAACACTGAAAAAATATGTATATTAATTATTAGTCGCTTTTTATTTATTTATACTATTCGATGTAAATGTTTTCATTAAATTCTTTGCCACACAGATATGTAGATAAAAACTTTAATCTTCAAGCAGTAATGTTAGCGGAAGTTTTGATTAGATTCAAATTTATCCTCAGAATGACAACTGGCATTTGGCGTTACAACAGACAACATGAAAATCTGGGTTATGAGCGTTATTTAATAATAATTGTGTTAACCAAGCAAATGGGAAGAAATGATTAATCAGAACACTCCGTTCAAAGAGTCATTTTGGATGGGCTTAGAAGCTGGTTATATGTGCCATGCGTTCTCGGGCATCCAATCGTTTAAATTGCTGTACAATATGATATAGTGCAAAACCATAACATATATAAACATTAACAAGAATAGTTGAGGATTGTAAATTATGATTCAGAAGTCCAATTTCGAGTTTGAATACCTAATTGAAAGTCGAAGCAGGGGCCAATTAAACTGATTTTTCCCAGTTTGAAGAGGCTACAAATTATCTACTTAAAACACACTGATCCCGTATCCTGGTAACGTCCCGTCTTTATTACTTCACGCTTCGGTAGCAAGAATTATAAAGAACTACTGTGACTTGTAAATACAGGAATTCTCCTAACCAGGGAATAATGCTCAGTGCTCCGATGAAATTTCCCTCAATTTAGAAATGGTATTTCAACAGTAACCCATATTCCATTCTTGCCCAAGTCTTCCTTTTTCGATGGTGTTTAAAACAAGGAGAAGTCTAAAAAAATTGATTTTCAAAAATACCAATACTTAACATAACGCAAAAAATTTAAACTTGGAAAAAATATTCTGAAACGATCCTTGAATTAAACTGTTTGCAGACAACATGGCTTTTGAGATACTTTGCAGAATCTTGGTAAACTAGTTGATCGGTGGGAAAATTTCAAGAACTTTGAGAGTTAACATAAAAAAACGAATGATTCACGAGTAAAAACAAAAATATCGGAAAAGCTCCTTACTCTAGAAAAATGTTTTTCCACATCTCTGAGATATACCGCGCTGTATGATCTTTATACAACTCCATTGTTTTTATCCGATCTTGATGAAACTTCGCACATGTATTCTTTAAAACAAAGAGATAAATGCTGTTTACATTTAGTTTACAAAAACCCAACCTCTCTACCTATTTACCTCCTTAAGGGAAATTAGACGTAAAAGTATTCACTTTTTTAAAATAAATCTCTAAAATGGTAAGGAATTCGGCTAAAATCGGTAGTCTGAAAGCCCACAACTTTTCCTATCGAACGCCATTAGACCGACTCCGATCGAACAATTGCTGATCCAGCAATTCGAACTTGGAATATAAAATCTGACACTCTGATCAAACTGGATTAAAATTCAGAACTTTTATATCCAGGAGTCAACTGTTGATGTCCGTTTAGTTACTTATAATTCGAAATAAACACAAAATTTCAAGCAGTAACTGCATTCACATAACTTTAAATATTAAATCTAAATATACATTATAAAAACTTTTGTTAACTGCTGTAATCATTCAGTCCATGAAACAAAAATCGTTCACCACCTCACCTAATAACTTCAATCCTTCCTATTCTTTTCCTTTATATTCCATTTTTCCAAATTCCGGTTATTTCCCAGCTAAATGATCGTCATTCTCAAAAATAAAAGCCCTTGCTAATCTTTTGGTGTTAAATTGTAGACCACATAACTTTTGAGATACATTGCAGAATTTCGGTAAACTAAGTGGCCCCTGCGCAAACTTCGCGTAATAAATAATGAAACATTTGCCAAGTAGAAACAAAAATATCCGAAAAGGTGCTTGCAGTTTCCCCATATCTTTGTGATATGCTGCTGTCTAACGAACGACGCTCTGGCCCTGAACTGTTTCATTTTGTAGCAACAATTGTTAGGTTTTAACAAATCGACGCAGCTCCACCCGGAGAACCGAGATAATACTTACGACGACGGCGGAAGCCTGCGCAATCATTTGAACAACTGTTTATTCGTTAACTGAAATGTGTAGCGGTAATGTGATTATAGCCCTTGCGAAAATTCCCATTATGTGTTACCAGCGGCAATGCGATCAATCTTTATTGACGCAAGTGAAGCGTAGCAGCTTGACTCTGAACTATCGCATACCCGTGGCCTTTCACTGTTCACAATTTTCCAATTTACGGGTTGAATTTGGAAATATCCTGTCATGAGAACTTGTAAAACAACTAGTTTACAGGGTTTATTAATTAACAATTACAATGAAACATAATAGTTACTAGACACTGGTATTCTGACCCATCTAATGGAAAGGTTTCGGACTTCGTTTTAAACTTATTTACACAATGTGGTCGCCACAGCTGGATGACGTAATTCCAAGCAATTCCTTAATCCGCGGTATAGTTTAAACATTTAATGCTGTACGAGGTACTGTAACACTAAAATTATCAGTCCAACAGGACTCGAAAAGAAGGCACAACAAAACAGACTCAACAAAATGAAACAGGCTTTCGGACAGACCTGCAACATCTAAAACAAAAAGAACATAGGAATTCAATCAAAAATTAGACACTACAATACCGTTATTAAACCCAACGCTCTATACGCCACAGAAACACTCACACTAAACTCTAAGAGGGATATCGAGAACATCCAAAAAGAATAACGAAGAATAATCAGGAAAATTATTGGACCAACCAAAACAGAAGAAGGCTACAGACTAAAGTCAAACAAAACAGCGGAATCCCACTCAAACATAGCCAACGACATCAGAAAACGTAGACTAAAATTCTACGGTCACATCTACAGGCAGGGCCGCATTTAAGCATAGGCTACATAGGCTGTAGCCTAGGGGCCCGCACCACAAAGGGGGGCCCGCACCACAAAAGAGGGGCCAAAACTCTCGCGTGGGCAGGTAGTAGAGCTAAAAAAAAAAAGTCGCCCATAATTTTTTTAGGTCGAATTTCGAATATTTCAAAATTTTTTCGAAATTTAAGAATGCAGCCACTGCCGAAAGGGGGCCCGCACCACATGTATAGCCTAGGGGCCCACAGAGCCTAAATGCGGCCCTGTCTACAGGATGCCAGATCACAGATTAACTAAGCAGATATTCAAACTCATGCAACCATTAAAAATGCCTAACAGTTGGTTCGATAAAGTAAGACAAGACCTGGAAAAAGCTAAAATCAAGAGTTCAGAAATCCTAGATCGCAAATTCTTCAGACAAAAAATACACGACTGGGTAGTCATGCCAGAAACCAAAGCAAAGAAGACCGGCACAACATGGACAGAGGAGAGAAAACTTGCCTTCAGTAAACGGATGCGAGAATACTGGAATGGCAAAAGAAACTCAGACCGTTTTGGGTGATCTGTATAGGTCTATTCGCATAAAATAAAAAAAATAAAAATCTTAGATTACAGGTCCTTCAGAGTGAAAAGTACAGTCACTTGGCGTTTATTCGGTTACTATCATGGTTACTGTTCACACACAACAATCACTGTTCATCGACCACTTATTATACAGTCTCCAATGGTATTCTAATAAAGTTTATATGCCTTGGCCTGTCCGAATGAGGCAGGAACTAAAGCCAATATTCTGTCCCGGCGCGACAGCGCGGATTACGTAGGCCCTATCCATTTTGACCCGGGAGAATTCCTCTACACCACACATACGACAATGCAGTCGCCGCGCACCATACATCGGGGGCATTCGTACACCGACTGCTGCTGCTTACAAAGAGTTTATTACTACTACGTACTTATGATAGAAATCGATTATCGACATCTTTGACATAAATGAACTTTGACAGTTCGTTAGCTAATTGTTCTGTAATGTTACAAACCAAACTTAATCTTTAAATTGTACCTCAATTATCGATTTTGGTTATGTATGAAGGGAGAACGATGACACGTCAAAAAAAAAAAAAAAAATAGAAATAATGTATATGGTGGTTATGGAATCGTGATCCGCGTGGGCCGGTGTAAGGCCTGTCGCAGGGCGGTGACGTCTTATCGGAGCGCTGCAGCCCCCCCAGACGCCTCCTCCACTGTACAGTGTTTTCCCTGCAGCCGCCGCTGGCAGCGCGTCGTCCATTGTCCTCGCTGTTTGCAAACGCATTGTGGGACGGTGAGTCACGGCGGCCGTTTCGCAGGTTTAATGAAGTGTGCTCCCGGACAGAGGAACACCGCCTCGGGCCTTGCGGGGGCCGGGTAAAAAAGGGAAGAGCCACAGCCGGATACATTGCGGGGAGCATCGCTTTTTGAAGCAACACTAATGAGATACGTATCGGACGGAAGGCATTCTTATCGGCCATTTCCTCGTTCCTCTGATGTGCAATGTGTCGTGTGATTTTATTTCGCCCCGCTAATGCTGGAGGGGACGGGAAGTATTACGCTTCCTTATTGTTGATCAGCCATGATGTTTCATCGCTTCGGGCAACGTAGGGTAGTGTGATTCGTCATCAGAAGCCACTGCTTTGCGCTGCAGAACAGTAGCGATGATATTCTACACAATTTTCACAGCTAATTGATAACTACACCATGGTCGTTGTTTGCTTCGGTTTGGCGATTTAATTACCCTACTGAATAAGACATGAGATTTGAAATATTTGTTGAAATGGAGGACAGTAAAAAATTGCCGAGCATTGTGGATCGCCGACCTAACATTATACTGGACACTGAATTGATCTCTGGTCCAGCCACTCTGATTTCGGGTTCCGCGATTCCTCGAAAAAAATCCAGTCAAATGCTGGGACGTTTCCAGCAAAAGGTTGTGGTCTTCTGGTTTGCTTTACACAATTCTCTCTTGCTATGAGTCCATCGTTAACGAGCGTTGAATCCATCCACCTTTTATGAATTCCTTGCCGTTGTTCGGTCGTGGGTAGTTGGGATGAGTGATATTAACCCCTCGTTGCCTTCCCCGCTGTGATAGTATTCGTAGTGTTGGTGTTGGAAGAGTCGATGACTGTGACAGTATCCGTGTTCAGTGTCAAATGAGTAGAAGTGTCGGTTAATTAAACTAGCTTTATAAAATAAAATAAATGTGACGTAAAATGCAGAAATGTTTGGCTGCTGTGAAATCGTCCCATCGAAAATAACGTGGACAGGTAGGCAAGTAAAGGGAAATTTGAGGTAACCGCACTCTATGATTATGATGGGACAAGACAATTTTTTAACATACGAGATGTCGGTTTCCGTTTCACGTTAGGGACAAATAAACTAAATTTGTTTATGTATTTCCTTTACACAGTAATAAGTATATTTTCGCTACCATAAAGTGCTGTGCTCCCAAAAAAGAGTTTTAAAAAGTTCTTTCTAATTCCTAGATCAATATTTGAAACAAAAAGGTTTCTCTTTTTCATGAAGGCTCTTTTTGCTAGTGCTATTCTGCTTTTAACATCATTCTTGCTTCGGCCATCGGTTGCAATTTTACTTCCCAAGTAACAGAATTCACTTACTTCTCCTATTGCATCCGATCCTATTTTTATGTTTAAACTACTAGTATTCGTATCATTTCTGCTACATTTTATCACTTTTGTCTTGCTTTGATTTATATTCAGCCCAAAATCTTCCTTCAGTATTTTGTTCGTGCCATTCAGTAACTTCCCAATATCCTCAGCCCTCTCTGCTAACAAGACAATGTCATCAGCAAATCGGAGCATACTGATTTTTTCTCCCTGAAAACTTATGCCACATGGAAATTTTTCTTTGACTTTCTTCATTGCTTCTTCTACATACAAGTTGCATATTAACGGGGATAGACTACAACCTTGTCTCACACCCTTTTTAACTGATGCATGTCTCTCGTGATTCTCTACTTTTATTATAGCCACTTGATTCTTATATAGTATATAGAGTATTCTTCTATCTCGATACTTTAGACCTGACTTCTTTAAAATTTTGAACATCTTGTCCCACCTAACATTATCAAAAGCTTTTTCTAAATCAACAAATGCCAAAAAACGTATTTTTGCTTTGATCCGCCCAAGTATTAATCTTAAAACCAGAATTGCTTCCCTCATACCACAATTTTTATTAAACCCAAATAATCTTCACCTACTATCTCTTCTACTATACTTTCCATTCTTCTGCATATTATTCTGGTCAGTAATTTTGAAGCATGTGATGTTAGACTAATGGTGCGATAATTCTCACACGTGTCGGCTTGTGCTTTCTTTGGAAGTGTGAAGATGATATTTTTATTCAAATCAGTTGGAATTTCTCCTGTTTCATAACTTTTTGATATCAGCTTGAATAATCTTTCGATCCCCTCCTCTCCTAGGGATTTAAGAAGTTCTGCAGGGATCTCATCAATTCCAACTGCCTTATTTGCTTTCAAGTCATTCAGAGCTTTATTAAATTCTGTCCTCAAAACAGGATCTCCTAAGTCATCAATGTCGACATCACCTTCCTTTTCCATTACACTATTGTTCAAGTCGCCCCCACATACAGTTTCTCAATGTATTCTTTCCATCGGTTAGCTCTATCTTCTGAGCTTGAAAAGAGGCTTCTCATCGGCAGCTACAGAAGAATGCTGAAAATTAAGTGGACAGTCAAAGTAAGAAATGAACGAGTTTTGGAAATGATGGGTGAGAAAAGAAGTTTGTGGAAGAAGCTTACAGAAAGAAGAGACAGGCTAGTAGGTCATATTTTGAGACATGCTGGATTGGTCAATTTGTTAGTGGAGGGAACAGTCGAAGTTAAGAACTGTAGAGGAAGACAGAGGTTAGAATATATGAAACAGATAATTGAGGACATGGGCTGTAAGGGATATGTAGAAATGAAGACGTTAGCACAGGATAGGAAAGGATGGAAGATTGCATCAAACCAGTCGAAAGACTAACGACCGCAAAAAAAAGTATATTTTCAGACTTGTTTTTGATGCCTGATTGACGTTTTATAAACGATCAAGAAATGTTAACTTATAAAATCTCAAATACTATATTCTTCAATGAAAAAAAATTGCAAAGATATCTCATTATAAATGATATTAATTAACTCCAATAATCAGTTATTAATATCCTTTAGCAATTTTTTTTTCAGTAGTTACTTCAAGTTGTAACAGCCCTCCTACCTGAATTTTAAAGAGAATTGTATTTAATGAAGTATCTGTAGTGTGCTAAAGTTTACTTGAATATGATCTGGTATGTTTGTTTCACAATTAACTGTAAATCACTGTATATAGACTTTATTTTATGAAAAGAAATTATTTAAATGCAATTTAATATGTTTAAGAACCGAATTAAGCAAGAGAATTGCTTAAATGTGTGTAATTCCAAGTATTAATGCAAGTTACAATGTATACAGGACAATTTTCTACGGTTTAAAATGATTTCTGTAAATAATTTTGTGTTTAAGTATCTTTAATTTCCATTTCTGACCATTTTGTAATGGTGTTAAGTGATTATATATTAATTCTGATTGTTTTTAATATGTTAATATTGTTAATGTTCGAGAAATATCTCGCGGAAGCTTTTGAACAATTCCAGAAATTTTGATAGAGCCTATATAAAGAAATGAGCAGAAGGACAGTAGGGAGTTTACAGTTAGTTTTTTTACAGTTTCACATTGGAACTGCCAAAGTTTTCGTCAGTAGTATCTCTGGATTGTATCTTTGGATGTAAACAATATCACTGACGTTGTTTCAAAATAAACAGATGTGAAACTGAAATTTGTGGTGGATTACTTACTTAATTACTATATTAATTAAACCACCAAGAACCTGACAAAGTGTAGAATGTTGTTTGTGATGTGGATGAGAGATGAAAGAAGGGAGAGGGTGAGTCCCGGTGCTGGCCCAGTCAGGCCTACTCTTGCAGATAACACCTAGGGGGCTGTTAAGCTTAACGTCACTATCCGACGGACGAACCACAATCAAGTGTCTTATACACTCACTCCAGTTGTACTGTGGAGAGGTCTGCGATTTAACCCGGGACTTCGGAGCACACACTGGTGATTAGGAATTGTGCCCCATCACCTCTCCTTCCATGCCTGATGACAGAAATTTCTTGCACCACCAGGACTGGAACCAGCTAACCCTGTGTCAGCACCGTACATAGTCACAGTACCGCAAACAACTGCCCAGCGGGACGGGCGTTAATCCACAGTGAAGGTTATTTGCATAGAATCGTGACACCGGGAACTAGTAGGCCTAATACTTTGGGGGAAACTAGTCCACAAAGCAACCAAACAGAGGAATAGAATTTTCAGATTGTGTCTTTCGCAAGATCTTATCTGAAGGAAAAGTGTGAAATAAAAAGAAGTAACTTAAAGGGGGAAATTATGTGTTAAAATTACAAATGTTACACAGAAATGATACAAACATCGTCGTGTTGTAGAAGCGGAACAACAAAGTAGTGCAGTAATAGCATAATAAGGTATGCAAATAATTTTCTGCGACACAGTTACTTTAATAAATTATTATTTAATTTATTTTATTTTCTTTATATGCGTGACGCGTTTCGAGAAATTATTCTCATTTTCGAACGCTATTTTATTACATTTTTTGCATTTTTGGTGTGACGAGTGCTCGTGTCATATTCTGTTTGATGTTATCCGGTTTTACCTTGTATTTCCTGAAATTGATATTTTGGATTGTGTACTAAACAGTTTTTTGCAATTAATAGGGAGTGGAATAATATTTTTTTTTAAATAAAACTTAATAGCTTATTGAAATGGCATAGGTGATCCATTTCCTCATCAACCAGACTCCTAGAACGGCCTCTGTTTCTCTACTCCGACTCTTATTGGAAGTCTCCCTATCTGAAGCCCTACTTAATTGCATCAAGTAACCTGAATCTTGGTCTTCCGCGTGGGACAATATATTCCCTTCGAAACATCATTCTATAATATCTTTGACGAAATCCCCGTCCGTTTATTATCGCTACTATACCAGTCAGCTGGTACAGATCTCTTATCTCTCTTTTCGTATTCTTCTCCATTCATCTCCCTCTGTAACTGGGCTGATTATTTGTTTGCTCTTGTTATTTTCAAATTTCGCTAACGTATTTTCCATTATTTTGTTTAAAATCGTCATCGCTTATATAAAAAATTCTGAAAGTGGTCATTCCGGTAAGCTTTCTTTGTCAATGCATGACACAAATCTTCTGAACCGATATACCGATATGGATGGGAATTTACCACTTTGAAAGCTTTTTTTTTTTTTTTTCCTCTAGCAGCTCCTGACTGAATATCACTTGTCTCATCTTCCGTTTTAGTGAGTAAGTAGCTTTAGGCCATCTTGAAATACTCTGTGACTTACGAAGAGCTTCTATCATTGAGTCATTGTTCAAAAATGTTGATAAAGTCATCACTGCATTTCAAGGGACCTTTAATTTGATACTTACAACGTAAGGAAGGACCTTAGTCGAGCGATACAAACTTCAAATGATACACAAGTTTTAGGTAGTTTTTAAATCTCATTTATAACTTTAATCGTGACAAATGAGACATAAGAGCCAAAGTAATGATAGGTTTAAATGAAACTTTGTCTACGACTATCAAATTCCATGTATTTCTCACTTATTAATTTCGACGCAGGATAGTGCTTGATTTCTGATCTGATCTCTTTCTGCAAGAGATGTTTGTTCTTGATTAAGATGCGGCTGATGCACTACCAAACACGGACGACTCAGGAAGATAGACCACAAAAGATGCCGAGAGGCTAAGGTGAGGGGAAGAAGCAATTCTAGTTGCCAGGAAAGCATTCAGAACCAGTAAGCAGATGTCATGAACTTCACTATCATACTTGTGATTCTCGGCGTAATAACAGAGATTGGTGGTCATTTATTTACATGTAAATGCAAGTGATGTTGAAATTGTTACATTTTCCTGGTGTCTCTACTATCCGTATTGATATCAGAAAAGATAACAACTAGACGGTCTGGAAGCTGTTAACACACTTGAATTTTCCTTGTTTTGTGTGGGTACAAGAGAACGTTTAGTACTATACAGCCATTTTTGGTGTAATTTTCTTTATTTCAA
This sequence comes from Vandiemenella viatica, assembly GCA_031002005.1. Taxonomy (NCBI): domain Eukaryota; kingdom Metazoa; phylum Arthropoda; class Insecta; order Orthoptera; family Morabidae; genus Vandiemenella; species Vandiemenella viatica. The sequence goes on from CM061919.1 coordinate 180,952,051, forward strand.
CCGTTTGTTGCAATGAACAATTTTATTTGTTACTTCTAGTTTTATAGTACACTTCTAAAGAAGGTTTTAAGCTAAATCATTAATTCCAAATTCTTCTCACGTCATTAACTCAAACTGTATCATTAACATTCAGTTGAGAACAAAATTAAAAACTGGTGGTCTACTTAAAATGGGGTTTACTTATTAGTAGTTTTTGTGAAGGTATATTGTTTGAAGTGACTCCTCTCTAGACGCAGGCGACACAAGACACCCAAGAGCGTAGGGTAGCTACTTTGGAGTACACACCTGGGGTGCCAACTTTGCCGCATTCATATCCCCAAGACACTAGCCGTACTGCGTGGAACCCTCGGACAATGGACCGCCGCAGTCTCCACTGCAGGAATCCTTGCCTCCCTCCTCCTCGCCGACGCAGATCATGCACATCATCACGTACAGGACAAACCAAGACAGTTTCAAAGAGCGCGTGATTCCTTACGCCGAAGGGCTGAGGCATGCATTACCGTGGACGGCCGCCACATTGCGGACCTTTTACTAACTCCGAAAGTATGCGTTTGAGACCCAATGATTATTAGACATTTTTGTCTTATTTTGATGCATACTTTACACTTTTCTTAACACCCTGTATACTGTAAAACTCCCGCTGAAAATGTTTTAATTGCCTATTTAAACAAGAGATTAGAAAATGATTGTGATGTAAAATCTTTTAACAAGTATTTGTTCCTATCGTGAATAGCTCGACGCCTCAGTAATCAACACGACTCAGTACCAGATATAAATTTATGCTATCAGATGGCACAAATTAACCGAATAAGCAACAGATACTCTATCAAGCATCAGCCTAATAACAGCAGTGTATTGATTCCAGTGGCTTCATTTCAGCCACGATTTAATTGAATGTTTACATTAATTTTTTGTAGAGGTATGATGAATTCATGAAATTAAATTTAGGCGTAGCTCAATTTCTGGCAATTTATACATTTGGAAAGTAAATTTACATAACAATTATAACATAACAGGACACAAATTGATATTCGAGCTAAGTTGATACATGAGAGTTGCCCAACTGTCAAATACCGGAGTATAGAAGCTGCTAACTTTCTGTATTAGTGATTAAGCTCCATTGAATTCTCTATTTATATCGTTTAATTAAATCATTTTCATTGTAAAAACAATAAAATTTATTTATAAATAACTAAAATAATCTATTTCATATTATATATATATAGTTTATTGCTCTAAATAAGTTATTTGAGTAAATAAAATAAATATTGAAAATATAAATACTTACGAGATAGACACTGTGCCGAATTCACCGAACCTCTCCCTCTTTATAACTCATATCAATTTGACTCCGTTGCTGCACTGCCGAAAACCACCTGTCTTTTCACTGACCAAGTAGAGCTATCTGGAGGCTCAATGGTTAAGTTGTCTGCTTGGATATCGAAAAGTCCCCGGTTTGAATCCTTGACTCGCCACGGACTTTTATAGACTCTTAATCCGACCAGCCAATGCTTACTGTCTAATGTGAAGTACGCTAGAACGCTCCCGTAGTTACGATTCCACATGAAACTGTAGGTCCCCTGTGCCAGGTAGGAATACCGGGTTAGGTTAAGATGGCTATGACAGGGACGGAATGCGCAGCGAATAGAAACCCTGTCACAAGGTCATTACTACTATTCTGACCAAGTGTTCGTCCTGTGAACCACCGACAATTCTTTGACTGGTACTAGGATCATTGTCCGTTTATCAGTCCACTCATCAACTATCTCAGCCATTTTGTTCGTCTCCAGAATCGAAAAGAATTTCATCACTTCCAACACAGCAAAAGATCTTAGAGAGTGTTTCTTCTCGTCTCTATATTTTAAGGTGATAACTATTTATAAAATTCTCAGCAGTAAAGAGATACAAACTAGTTAGATTGCATTTATTTTAACAGTTCAAACCATTCTCTTGTAAAATGGAGTAGTGTACCTTCAAATTATGCATCACGGAATTGCTGCTCGAGTGAATCGTTTTCTTAGTGAACCAGCTAATACTTGCCTTTTTCTGTCGGTTGGCCGAGAATTGGAATGGTGATATTGCCAGGCGCATTAAACATCTGCCTTCTTCTTGTGGCCAACTCAGTGTTGTCACGTATGTGCGAAGGGTGAAAACTGTGCTCTCTGTATTACGTGTCAATTTGTTCGCAAGAAATGTTTTGTCCACCAGGAACAGAGACAGAGTGAGGCAACTAGAAGAGAAAAAGCAAATTCAACGTCGTAATGTCACACTCTCGCATATTGTCAATTTGGCCGTATATATATACTAGCAGAGTACCGAATGAGAAACATGTGTACCAAATTTCATTAAATTCGGGCCAGCCATTTCTGGAATTAAAGCAAACTTAGATCCACCCACACCCTACCCAGAAATAGATGACTTGGATGCTGTGATACAGAATGTCAGCTTTCATTTTGGTCCAGGCTGCATTTCAGCATATTCACAACATCTGCTAATGTTGCTGTTCGAAAATCGAAACATGTGTTGCATGCGCATTAATACATACAACATACTTAAACTGGAAAGTATGCTTGTTCCGGCATCACAAAGAAATTAGTTTTCGGGATTTGAAAGCTTGTGGTCCGAATTAAAATCTGAGGTATGTATTAACACGTCAGGACACATTTATTCTACATGTGATAACTTCGGTGACAACGATGTTCTCTGGCTTTTTTTTTTTTCTTTTTTTCCTCGTAATAACTTATTTACGTAGGTTTCTCTTCGCATTCAGTACGGCCGACTATGGAGTTCAAGGACTGAGTAAATAAAATTTAATGAAAGAACCGGTAGATGCTGTGTCGTTTTTACGAAATATGACATACTAAATATCTAGTTGGCCTTGCAGCTTTCGTGTTTCTCATACAGTTATACGTTCAGAATTTTATTTACTGCTCCGGTGTCATGTACCTTGAAACACACCCTCAGCTTTAAAACGGTGAAAACTCCATCTAAATCTGCCCAGTAGTTTTTTTTTTTTTAGTTTTTCCAGAAGAGATATACTCATTCTCCGTAGATAGGTGATATATAATGAAACTATATATACATAAGACGAAAATGTGTCAGTCTTTACGGCGTTTTAGGATTACGTTTTGATGGCTAATTTTTTATGGTTTATCTTAGACTGGTTTCCCTGTATTGATCTTCAAGATTCTAGACAGTAAGTGGTGGTAAATGAAAGTACAAAATCTAAATGCCCTTTCTCATACTATTATTTGCACTACTATTATGTTGTCTTTCTATTTACTTTAAAAAATTTTAAGTTATTTTTTCTTCATGATTTTCTAAGCGTAACGATTGTAGAGGGAGCAAACCATCTAACTGCCTAATAAAAACAAAAGTGAATAAAGTGATTATGCAGCCAATAACTGGAAACAAAATTAAATGTCTCCCAGCTACATTTTACACACGTGCATTTAAAGGCGTGGTTTATTTGTGAAGCGGTATACTATTTGGGAAGATGTTGGATTTTTATCACTCTCAGTAAATTCATATGTCCCAGATCCTACATTCATTCAGTGTTATGATACATGCAGCAAAACCGTAGTATTACATTCCGTGCTGAGAGGAACTGGTTTCAATGTTTCACTGTATTTTGTGTAGTATTAATCAGATTAGCAATAATGTTTCGAGAGTAACTTGAAGTCGAGACGCCAAAACATAAAGAAACTTAGGCATGTCTCTTATTTAGGGCAGTGAGTAATGTGATAAGACAAGCATTAGTACCAGGTTGGGTGAAGTATAATGATGTCGTATTTTTCGTTTAGTTTTAGAGAATATAATGTGGCAAGAAAAACTTAGAATAATGTTATACTGAAGAGTGTTGAATATTAAATATAGTGATTTATAACAAAGTAATGAATCAGTGGAAGAACGACTACGACAATACCATAGTTTGTGCTAGACAAATATGCGAAGTGTCACAGGAACTGAAATGGTCTTGAATCTAACAGCATAGAGAGGGACTAGAAAAAATAAAATTACTGTTTATGAATTTCATCAGATGTGAACCACGCTATTGACGGAGACTTAAAGAGAGAAATGTGACCATCTCACGTCCCACCAATCATTATATAATTAAATGGCTATTGTAATGTTTTCTGTCAATTATCTACCCACCACATTGTTTCCACAGTGTACTAGAGTGAATAGTGTTTGGAGTAGTATTAATTTAGTATTCGGCCACGAAGTGCGAATAGATGATTGTGTGTTATTAAGTAGCAGTCGGTACAGGGCCGAGGCTATGTGTTGACCTGGAATTTCATTTGTAGTTTAATTAACAGACATACAGTGTACAAATTGAAGGGATACAATTCTGTGGGTAGAATGCTGTCACTATGAGCAATTATTCATCGACTGGTGGTAATATATTTGAGCGACATACAGTAGTGTGTTGCGGAGTATGTAATTATCATATCCATTCAAATTAATGTTATATTCAAGGTATCATATGTTTTAACTGAACAGATGAGCTAACAATATTTGTTCGTCCATAGCAGGATGGTCCAACATTCCCAGTTTGCCGCACGCTGTTAAACATATTGTTGTAACAAGTCTTAATTAATTAATTTGCTCGGATAATCCACTAATGAAAAACAACTCGTATTTGGCTACCGCTTCCAGGGGTTAATACCGAGCATGGTGTTGTAACGGTTAGCATTCTCGCCTCGCATTCGGGAGGACGCCGGTTCGAATCCCCATCCGGGCATCCAGATTTGGGTTTTCCATGGTTTCCCAAATCATTCCAGGCAAATGCCGGGATGCTTCCTTCAAATAGGCCATGGCCGAATTCCTTCCCATTCCTTGCCCCTCCCATCCTTTCCCGTCTCTAAAGACCTCGCTGTTAAGAGACGTTAAGTAGTGAAAAATGGGGGTTAATGGGTAATTAACATCTTGTAGAGAGGGTGAGATTAGAATGAGTCTCGTGTGCTAATTGATGATACTGTGGTTTAGTTACCCCAAATCTTTTTTTGAATATTATTCAGTATAAATTTTACGATGTGGTAACAAATTCAGTGAAACCTTGAGTCGAAGTCTGACAACCCTATTCCTGGATACTTTCCACATTTTAATTTCACGAAAGATTAAGGCAGCCATCAAGTTGAGGTGTAACAGTGTATAACGTTACTAATCGCTTAGCTGCATACATAAATCTGAGAAGCTGCTGTCCCCTACGGAGCTTTTTTTTTTTAATGTATTTGTATCCTGAACAGATAGGCACCAAAGATCACACTGAATCAGACATAGACACACCTTCCTTAACTTGAACATACACCTACCAAAGGTCGCACGATATCAAAGATAATCACAACACACAATTAATTCCTTGTAATATTCATGTTTTATATATAATTTGGTTACTTCTTGCTTCAGTTTTTCAAGATACAGCTAGTTAAAATATGCGGGAAACGAAACGTAAATGAAAAATTTCAAAGAGTTGAAACAATTTCCGACGTTTGAAACTAGCTAGAACCATAGAAACTTTTTACATGACATTGCGGATTTTTTCATTCGGGCTTAATAACACGGGAAAAACTGCGAGCAATAGAAATGACGTCAGTAACATGACAGTCGCAGAAGACAACTTAACTGATTAAAAGCTAAATTCCTCACGTCTTTTGTTGTGATACAAATATTGTCTCTAATTCTGGCCCAGACTGCATTTCAGCATAAGCACAGCCTCTGCTAATACTGCCATTCGAAAATCCAAAGATATACCGCGAGCGCATTCGGCCACACATGGAGATTCAAGTGGGTAAACCAGAAGGCAAATGATAGTAATTCATGTAGTATGTCTGTACGATCATTGTTTTCTATTTTGCAGTGTATTACGTAACTTGATAATGTCGTCCAAGAAAATTTTCCTGACTTAAACGTTCTCAGTAGTGAAAGCTAAAAAGATTCAAGAAATCTGAGGTGAATTACCTTCAGAGCTTTACGAAGTAAGAGCCAATACCATTCTGTTTTTCCCTACTGGTGTCAAGCCTCGAACCACCGATTCAGTGTTTGCCCTTTGGCAGTAGCCTGGTGCGTTACCGGGGTATTATAGCTCTGTATGGGCGAGCATTAATGAAACCACCTCTTGGAGGCGGCTTTTTCACCGCACAGCAGCCGGCTGGGTGCCTACATTTATCCGTTTTCGGTCGGAGCATAAAAGACCTCGCTCCCGCGTACCCAACACGTTCAGTGGAGGTATAAATAAAGACCAGATGAAAAGGAATGTTTCACAAGAGATTGCAAGTGCGCGCCTAAGTAATAAAAATACTGCCGCCGACTCCTTGTGTTTATTTACAGTGGGTGCTGGGGCGCCATTCAGCACTGTGCCACCCGCCGCCTAGCCTGTGAAGGATCGTTCCTGCGGTGGGGACGCCTCATTTGGTGGGGACGGCGTCTCCGCAAGGCTGCAGACGCCGCTTCTCAGACGTCGCGTAATGAGGGCGTCGACACAACTATTTGCTCGCCCCCCACTACACCCGGCGACCATCTTCCGACCGAGACCCAGTTGTCGAGCACTTCGCTGAGGCTGTTGGTCGTAACCGCTTCCGAAACTGCCTGCGGTACAGTAAAATATTTTGTCCGTGGAATGCAGTCAGTAGGGGACGGCTTCCGGAATTCCGGGAGCAACCAAGTAATAACAGTAAAATGTTGTTTTCGATGTTACATTTACATTGTAACTAACTGAACCGACAACGGTTTGCTGCCTATATATTATTATTTATTATTATTATTATTCCGAATAACCCATTTGGAGGGTACGATAAATCAAGTTGGGCTATGTTTCTTTGTGTTTAATTTTCTTTGCTTCCAAACTTCCTTCATTCTTTGAGAGTGTTGTTCCTTTTGTTCCTGGGTCCATTTCCTTCCATTTATGTATTTCTGTCTCTCCTGAAAACCTGGTTTGTGAATTACTTCTCTAAAAAGTGTTCTGTTGTCTATTATATCTGCTTTCACTCCAGCATTTTTCATGTCCTTTTCAGTTTCAGTGAACCATGTGGGTTTGGATTTGTATTTGTTCAGTAGGGTGAAGATCTGTTTTGTTAATCTATTACTATCCATTCTGTATATGTGCCCGTAAAATTTCAGTCTTCTTTTCCTCATTATAACTGTTAATTTTTCTATTTTCGAATATAGTTCTCGGTTTGGTCTTAATTTGTATTCAGCATTACTATTAGGTTTGGGTCCCAGTATTTTCTCAAGATTCTTCTTTCTATTTTTTCCAGTTTTTCAAGATCCCCATATCTTGTTAGCTTAAGCGTTTATATTATTATTTATTATTATTAGCGAATTCTCCCAATAAATGGAAGACGGTAAGCAAATGACCGAATCAAGTTTTCTTCGAGCTCTTCTTATTGTTCAAATAGGCTTTTCATTCTTTCCAGATAACTTGTTTGCGTTCTTCCGACCACTTTGGTCTGTATTGTTTTTATTTTGGTTGCTGAATTATAACTTCCCATCTGTCTACTTTGTGTCTGAAGGTGTCTCTTTCTAAGATGTCTGTTGCTCCTATGCTTGCACTTTTAAGATCCTTCCGAATTTCATTCAGCCAAGGTGTTGGATTTTTAAGTCAACTTACATAATTTATTATCTTTTTTGTCGATCGACTTTCTGGTAATCTCTTAAGGTGACCAAAGAATTTCATGCGCCTTTTATTGATGTAAATTTCTATGTTTGAAAACTTTCTGTTGTTTTGATTGATTGTAGTCTGTAACCATCTTTAGTGAGTCTTGCTCCTAGAATTTTTCTAATGATTTTTCTCTCTACTTTTTTAATTTCTTCAAGGTCATGTTTTCTGTTAAGTGTTAATGTTTGACTTGCATAGAGGACTGTTGGTTTTATGACTGTGTTGTAATGCCGAATTTTCGTCTGTCTTGACATAGATTTTTTGTTGTAGAGATTTTGGACTAACCCTAATGCTTTTTTACTTTTTGGAGGCAATTTTGCTGTGAGATTTTCTCAAGGTCTGTCGGTTCTATGAATTCTCCGCGGTATTCAAATTAAGGGACCCTATTGATTTTACCGTATTTTGTTCTCAAACTTGCTATTTATGTCTTTGAACATTTGAATTCAGTTGAGATTTGTAATCCTGCTTTTTCTGTGCATTCTGTGAGTATCTCAAGCTGTTTGGTGGCAGTCTCTTCATCTTCTGCTAGTATCACCAAATCATCCGCGAGGTATGGTGTATAGAGGTTGTTCTTGGGAAAGCCAAGTGGAATTGGTTTCCAACACTTACATTTCTTGAGTTCTTTCTCCCATTCTTCCATAACCTGCCTATATATAAATATTATAAATGCGAAAGTAACTCTCTCCCCTGTCTGTTTGTTATGTTTTCAAAGGAAAAAGTCAAATCCGATCTTGGTAAAACTTGAAACTATTTCCCACTGGGAAGGACATAGGATACATGTTTTCTATATAAATAATGTATTTTGTCGCAAAATTTTGAAAATTACCCGAACCGTGATAGACACACACATAGCAAGTTTAAGTCTCTGTAATTTTTTGTATAAGGGTAGGCTGATAGAACAATGTTTAAAGTGTTTGACTTCAAAAGTTCTGGGTTCGGTTCCAGGTTCAAATCCCCTTGGCAGCTGGAATTTTTTACAGTTTTTTTTTATCATATGATAAAAGCTTGGACCTTCCGTTGTTCAGATTATACGTTAAACTGTAGGCCCAACCACAACAGATGCGAAACATGTGGCTAATCAAATCTCTGTCACGTAGCTGGATGAACAATCCTTCGGGACCCAACAATTCCATACACGGTATATTTTTAATTCCACATCGGTCGCTCAGGCTTTGTTTCTTTCACAGTCAGTTTGTGTATGATATACACTAATAATGTTATAAAAGCGGAAGTAACTCTGTCTCTTTGTTCCATTTTGACAACTAAATTGCTATATCGATATTGATGAAATTTGACAAGGAAATACTTTGTATCATTAGGAAGGGTAAATAACATTTTACGTAATTAAATTTTCAAAACTGACTTACTGTTGCCAAACAGACGGATAGCGTGTTTTAGTCTGTAATATTATATCGGTTGCTAAGGCTGTTTTTCTCCCGCATTATTGTACGATCTGCTCATAAATTTTGTTTACAGAAAAACATCTTATGTAGTATACATATTGATTTTCGCTACTACTTAAAAGTTTCTGGCATCAGTATGTTTTGTTTGATTTATTATTCTTTATATATATATATATATGCTGTATATATTTTACTTGTGGCTTTACGCCTCGTCAACGTCGAGTTCATTAGAGGCGGGATGGGAGTCGGGGCAAGGAACGGGAAGGAATTCGGCCGTGGCCTTTGGTAGGAAGCATCCCGGCATTCGCCTGGAATAACTTGGGAAACCATGAAAACCCCAAATCTGGAAGCCGGACAGGGATTCGAACCTCCATCCTCCCGAATGCGAGGTCAGAGAGTAAACCGCTCACCCACCACGCTCGGTAGTATATTTTGTGTTCTTTTCTGACATGCCTTGCAGGCGTAAATCAGATCTAGGCGTAGCTTTAGCAGAGCACGAGCAGCTAAACTTATTAGAAACCGAGAATCTGCTGCTCATGCTGAAGAAAAAAGACAAGACCAAGCTGAAAGAGCTTTAGTTTTTTGCTGTTTTTAAACATGTTGGAAATAGATTCTCTTCATGAGACATGTTCAGTGATTGAATGGTATGGTGATGTCTTCTACGTCATATTATCCTCACTCCGTTGTTTTTTGGGACACCTTTCATGTAACTTAGGCCTGCTTCTTTCTATATCCAATTCTAGCAATAAAACTCTGAGCCAACGCTTACAAAGTCGCAGGTAACAGCTAGTATATACATACAGGGTGGGGCATTTAATATGTTTTCTGGAAATATTTCGGAAAGAAAGCATTTTAACAAACAATAACCTATATAAAAAATAATCGTACGGTAGGGGGCTACTATTATGTGATATTGTTTTTTTCACAGGTGGCGCTGTTGTCGTTACAACAAGGTCAACTTAATTCTTTTAAATGGGAACCCCTATTTTTTTTGAAGATTCCGATTCCTCATGAAAAAATAAAAATAGTTTGCTTAACTCACTTTTCTGTTAGCCTCACGGATGGCACTGTAATCGCGAAAAATGAATATTCGCGTTTTTTGTGTATAATTTTAATTATTGTTTAAATAATTACATGTAATTTTCATTCTGTAAACATGGAAGGTAATTTTAAAGGATAATGACGAAATTGATTTTTTAAATGCTTTTTCTTACTTATTTGCAGCCATGTCTACAGCAGGTGCTCAAAAAGGTGACCATTTACTTCCAGACATTTTCTGACACACTTCGAGCTGTTCAGGCATCATTTTGATTCTGAGATATATTTAAAAGTAAATATACAATTGTTTGCTTGCTCATGACGGCTAATTGTACCTCTGAGCGTTGCTTTTATGATTTTGCCAATTTGTGTTAATGTTAACGGTAAATTCGCTCAGACTTGTAATCGCCAGTGATAAGAAAATAAATGTCATATTGTGACAATTTTTCCTAAATTCCAACTAACGTCGAGATTCTTGCAAAATTAATAAATTTTCACTCCTTCATAAAAATTAAAAGTAAAAATCCACAATTATTAATCATAAAGGTATGAAAGATAATTGTAACGTAGTTTGCCCACCAAGATAACTATTTTTATTCTGGTCTAGGCCACATTTCAACCTAACCACAAGTGGTAGTAAAGAAACTGAAATATCCATTCTGCATGTAATTCATTGTAACTTTGGCAGAATTAATTTCTGTTCCAGGCCGCATATCAACTCAATCCCAGTATATCCCGAAAACTAAGTAAGATATCAAAAAAATTTATTCTTTATTTTCGATTTGTCTCGTCGTATTACATAAGAATCGATGATTAAATTTGGCTTTTGCGAAATTTTTCTTCTCCATTTCAACTAATGACACCTCACTTTTGATACAGTATATCTCGAGAACTAGGTGAGATATCGAAAATGTTTATTGTTTATTTTTCATTTGTCTCGTCTTTTTAAATAAGAATCCATCATCAAATTTGATTTTGACCAATTTTTTTCTTCTGAATTTCAACCAAAACCATTTCACATTTGAGATCTCGAAAACTAAGCAGGATATCAAATAATTTTATTCTTAATTTTTTATTTCTCTCATCGAGTTACATAATAATCCATCACCAGATTGCGGCGTCACCTTTATCCTAGAGTCCCCTTGAGGTTTTTGTACATATTCCCCGTGTCTGTATGGAAGCGGCCATGCCCACCCCCACTCCGTCCATGCCCACCACTCCTCCTCCGCCCTGCTTCACTTCAATGCGTGGTGAAGGTCTCTTACGTCGTCTCCATATATTTCAAGTTTTTATTTTGAGGTCGGTTCTAAAAACACCATGTGATTACTCTGCATGATTCAGTAAAGACTGCATTAACTTTCTTGAATGGCATAGTGTGACCGATTTCTTTCCCAAAATTTCTCTACGGTTTACTTGTGCAAAAAGGAGTCATTTTAAAACAGCAACTAGTTTTTGTGAAAAAAATTTCTCAGTTGTTTTCTAAACATTTTGAAAGAATTGTTACTGGAATCTTGATAGGTATCTCTAGTTTTTATAATGATGAAACAATTAGTCCAAGATTTAACTTTGTTTATTTCTAGAAGACATCAGACTCCAAAGATACTGGTTGCACATGTAAACACAAGCTCCATCGATTACACTCATTACTGTTTCAAAGACAATACTGCTACACACTCTCACAGTACTCACAGTAGTGAAGTACAAGACTCCTTGCATACGTAGAAACTGTTCCAAAACTCGTCTTTGCCGATCGCTTATACAAATTCCATAGAAAATTTCAGAATACTACAAAGGCTTCGACAGATGTTTATAACAATACTTAAACAATTAAAAACATATCAAAATAAATTACAATCGATACGAAATGCACAAAAATAAAAATTAGAGATATTTACACATAAAATTATCGACATAAATCAGTTTAAACTGTCGCAAATTGTCCTTTAAACATTGTAGCTCACCTCAATACTTGGAATTACAATCATTTAATCAATTTTTCTTGCACTGTCCTTAAACATATTAAATAGTATTTACATAATTTCTTTTGATGAAACAAATTCCGTTTACACCAATTTACAACAAATTACAAGAAAAACATACAAAATCATATTTACTCAACCCCTAGATTGCTACAAATAATTCATAAAATATAATTTCATTTAAAGTATTTTTAAGCACGTGAAGTTGCTTTTATACATTTATTTTATTTCTTTTACTTTCACGGACTTTCACTTCTAGAAAAATGTTACTCTGATTAAAAATAATTTTTCATTTTTTATGCTTTTCAAACTAATTCTCCTTGAAAGGTTTTCAACGCCGGAAGTTACAGTGTAGGGGCTAGGAGGCTGGCATCGCGTTAAAAGAGTAATCGGTTCGAGTCCGGCTTCAGACATGGGTGGATTTAAGTATGTGTTATATTCGTCTTCTGTTTTCACTACAGTGTCCCACAGTTACAAAAAGCCCGATACAATAATTAGAACAATAAAAATATAAATTGGAGTTGCCTAAATGGCCACAGAAACCGAAGACTTTTTTATTATAAAAAAAAAAAAAAAAAAAAAAAAAAACTTTGCGGGAAGGATGGGGCTTGCAATAAATTACTTCAGTTAATTCTTAAGAAACCATTAAAATAACAAATTTTTCATTATATTCTCTCTTCTTATCAGCATTTCCCAATTTTTCAAATGTCAATTAAATGTTCGTTAAAAGTAAGTACAGTTGCTATGAATCGTATTAATACCAATTACATAACATTTTCTTGATTTATCTCCATCTCACATGACCTTGATAGGTGACCTGTCCGAAAGTTTCATTTTATTTCCCTGAAACAGTGTGACTCGTGTTTTGTCCGGTGGCATTTTCGCGGAACTATTAACGAGGACTAAAGCTTCGCTTGCATGAAAATGATTCGACGACCCTGGTTATCGTGAAGCGAAGGCTGCCCTGAGGCCAGCGTAGGCTGACAAAAGAGCGGCTAATCGGGTGTGTGGCCGCCGGTGAAATGGCCCATGAAGATACTGTCAGCCGCCACAATGACCGTCAGGGCCTCATCTTCCAGATAAGCGATTCACTTGCATCTTGCGCACCGCATAGTAAAGGAACCAGCAGACCACTGGTCCATATCGTCTGCACTCAACTACACAAACGACCACATACTTTTCTGAAACATTGTGAGTTTAATGAGGACACTATCAACTGAATGTATTGATTCAAAGTGTCAGAAAAGTAGCTGGATTGACACTTAAACATTAGTAATTTTCTCCAGATTTTCCCACAGAACAGAAGCATTTCACGATGGTTTATCAAATGTAGCAAACACCGGTATGACTGATAAGGATCTTTATACAGCAGCGACCTTAATCTGTCTTCGTCATAGCCTGATAGACGTTCTGAACGTGTAGAATCACTCTTTCTGAAATCACAATTACTGGAACAAGAAAATTAGATTTTTTTATTTTTTGCTATTCTTTCTTCGAATACATTCTCCGTTTTATTCACGGCACAAATTTTCAGTGCCCTCATATATTTTACTTCTCTTCTACAAAACAGTGCATCACCAAGCTGGTTTTTGAATAGCTGTCCACTGTCAGCAACAAAATTTCGGTTCTCCCTGGTTTCCTGTAATCACTTCAGGTGGTTACCTGGATTGTTCCATGGAAATATCACGAATCTCAACTTAGTATTCTTTTTCAATTGTAATTCTGCACGAACTAAAGTAACTTAGCCCACAACCGTAATGTTGGTTGGATCCTCCCAAATGAGGCATACTAAACAATTGTGTCAGAGTTAGTATGGACTGTTCCTTTGGGACCTACAGTTAAACGTGGAATTCAAACTACGGAACATCCTGGCGTAGCTCATAGAACCAACCACAAATATTAAACATTCCAGGACTCACGGTGATTTGATACCGCGCTTTTAGTCACTGAACTGCCGAACTGCATCAATTGTTAATAGCGATGTTGACAAACTGTGTTGATTCCCTTAATGATTTTCAATTATTTACATTTTTATATCATCAATTCATTAACTTCTAAATATGATACTGTAAAATATTCTGCAATTTAATAATAAATTTCAAATGCATCTTTCTAAGTTTTTAGTTGGAAAATTACTGTAAAAGCGAGGTAAAATTTGTAAATATTTGCGGGGAAGGGATGGCATTACTGGATCAGCATAGGGGTCTAAAAGTCCAAATACGTTCCTGGCAAGATGGTTATCACTTTAACGAATACCTGTGTCTATGCCGATTTGTCACATTCATGATTGAGTGCGTGGTTTACTGAAATAACTGTTGGCAATAGAGGGAGCGTAGATTTTTGGAAACCAATGAAAACCCTGTCTCGAACACTCCTCATCTCGAATGCTGTACTCACTAATCCACCAGGCTAGATAAGATCAGAGCACTATGTTTATTTTTAATGATATCGTAACTCTGTTCGGCACATAAGAGGTAATTTCAAAGGTAGAAACCTTCTTCAATCTGATCTCTCCGCATGAAATTTTCAACAGCACAAGTCAGAGGAGGTCATCGAAAACTAATACGATACATATTCTAAAAAATCCTTCAAACCAATTCATTCACAAGGGACCGTGCACAAACTACGTGACTTGGTGCAGGGGGGGGGGGGGGAAGGGGGATGGCTGGAAGGCTACGCTGGGCTACGCTGGGCTACGCTGGGCTACGTGGGTGGAGAGGGGGTTCCGAGCCAGGCCTCGTAGCCTTCCTTTGATAACATTTTTCATAGTTAAAATGAGGAACGGAATTCACAACAGCATGTGAATATTTATTTCCCTCAGTTAATTATCTTCGTTATAATTTACAATATTCTGACAAGAGAAAACAGTACAAAATGTCGTTTGGAATCAAAAGGGGGAAAAAGCTACGTGCTACGTGGGGGGGGGGAGGGGGGGTTTGAGAGCAAACACGTAGTGCTACGTGGGGGGAGGGGGGTTCACACGAGGCCAAAATGGAGCTACGTCGTTTATGCACGCTCCCCAAAAGAATCTAGGTCTTCATCCCATGTCTCAAAGTTAAATTTTGTAACGTCCCAACTTCGTATTGTGTACAAACAGAGGATTTGTTTTTACACGCTTTATATTAGCTTGACACGTGTGTATGTATGTGCGAATGTAAAGGAATTTTTCAATTCAATTTTCACCCTCTTCCAGATGTCTGAGACCTTTGAAATTTTGCAAATTTATTAATAGCCGGTGACAAAACAATACTATCACAGCAACAACCAACTATTCTCATTACTTTAACGGTAGAGGATTTTTTTTATGTGATGAAATTTTCCAGTTGAATTTGAACCCAATTCCAGATGTCCGAATTGTTTGAAATTTTGCACATGTATTGAGAACCGATGACAACACCATAATTTCATAGCTATGTCTAAAAAATATTATTACTTTAACAGAAACAATAGAAAAACTGTTGAATGCAATGGAATATTCCATTTCAATGTTTACCTACTTCCTGACGTCCGAGTCGTTTGAAGTTTCGGACACTTACTAGAAACCGGTGACAATATAACAGTTTCATATCTATATCCTATTATTCTCATTACTTTAACAGTAACGAAAGAAAAGCGATTCAATGCAGTGGAATATTTTGACATCCGAATTGTCTGAACTTATGCACACGTATTAAAAACCGATGAGTACAATAATTTCATAACAACGTCCGGCTGTTCCCATCACTTTGACGGTAACACTAAAAAATGGTTGAATGTGGTGCAATTTTGCAATTAGATTTCAGCCCACCCTCAAGATGTCCTAATTGTTTGAAATTTTGTACATATATTGAGAACCAATGACAACACAATAATTCTCATTACTTTGGCAGCAACAATAGAAAAATATTCTCATTACTTTGACAGTAACAATTGAAAAGTGGTTGAAAGCAATGTTCACCCACTTCCTGACTTCCAAATTGTTTGAAATTATGCACAAGTATTAAGCACCGGTGACAATAGAATAATTTCACGTCTATGTCCTGAAATTTCAATTGTGAACTAAAAAGTTAAAAATAAATTAATGGTTTAAATAACTAAAATACACCCTTTTGTAGCAATGTGAACTAAAAGGTTAAATATAATCTGTAAGTATATAAATTTTGTTCAGAAGCGCTTGGATGTCCCATAATTCAGCGTAACTTTTTGAATACACCTAAAATAAGAATAAGTCACTGATAAAAAGTTTAATGTAGAAATAAGCGTGGGGTGCTCTCTACTTAAACATGACTCTAATTTCGCGAACAGCTAGCGACTAAAAAATTAAAGCTTATTTATATCTGGCACCCCAAATTTTTTACATTAAAGTTAATTTTTTTAATCAGTGACTTTATTCTTATTTTAAGCTTATTCAAAAAAGTTATAATGACTTGTGGGACATCCTAAGGCTGTTAAACAAAATTTTTGTATTTAAAGGTTATTTTTAACCTCTTAGTTCACATCGCTACAAAAGGGTGTATTTTAGTTTTTTAACTATAATTTTATATTGATGTCAAAACCTAACGAAAAATTAGCTTTTGGCGTCCAAAATTTACTTTATAGTTTTGAAGCAGACAAATCGTTGATCGATTGTGCTCCTCTCTTGAAATTTAAAGATGATATCCTGATAGCTTGAGACGCATCCAAACATTGAAAACAGCGAAGTCGCATTTATGGTTTCTCTTTTATACTTCTCTCGTTCAACTTTACTTGTTTATTATTGGTCCCGTATCAACTATATTGACGCTACCCATAATATGAAGGGACACGTTATCTCTCTTGAGGAGCATTTCAATGGAGTAAATCTATATTACTTCCAATTTACATTTTGACATCTTCCCTCAGTGATTTATTCTAATTCTCCTTAACAGAATTACAACTCCTGTTTGGCTAGGTAGTGTAACGACTATCACGATGTATTTTCGTGCCTCGGGTCATCTATTCGAGTTTCGCATAGGCCATGGGTGGTTCCGTTTAAATGTTTTGTTCGTCTTGTGTTGTCCTCACAAGGTTGTACCCCAATTACATGAGCAAAGCCTAAGGCAATAGTTAGCACAGTGCAAACATTTTGAACTTCCCAGAAGTTCGTAAGGAAAGAAGGGCATTTAGTTCTTTAAATATAACTCTTCCACTTGGTTTGTGATAGTCATATCATACACAACTTCTACACTAAAATAAAATAAAAATAAATTTAACATCTATTAAAGTGTCGTTCTCAGCGTAACAATATTCACGATCATCAACTAATTTCAGCTGAAAAGTGGTCTGGTGGCTCAGTGGCTAAGGCGTCTGACTGAGCATCGAAAAGTTCCCGGTTCGAATCCTTGTCTCGGCGGGGATTTTCAAAGGCCTTTAACCAGACCTTCTCCTCTGGCACTACTTGCTGCGCAATGTTAAATACGCCAAAACGTTTCCGCCGTTCTGAATCCACGTTAAACTGTAGGTCTCCCATACCCGGAAGAACTACCGGTTTATTTTAAGGTGTGTACGTCAGGGGCGGAATGTGCAGCAAATAAATCCGTCACCAGGCCATTACGACCCAACGAGTCTTGGCAGAAAAGTGTATGGTGTAAATGTTAATAATCGTATACTTTTGAAGCCCCTATCTCTATATCTCAAACTTTTTTGTGTTGTGGTATCAAGATAATCTGACACTGCTGCCCTGTTTCCTTGGTACTTTACACAAAATTTTTGAACAATTAATACCTGCAGTACGTTCTCAAACCTTCTCGTAATCAAGACGGCCTGCATGTGGTGCCCGAGATTCGAACCCGGGTCCATTGTATATCACAGACAATGGTACAGTGACGCTTTAACACGCAAGGGTAAATTTTTCCCTGTTATCTAAGGAATTCGGTACAGTATCCTTTTAACTAAAACATTCCTTAGCCTGACAAAATTCTTCTCGTCTGTTCTGCCGGATCTGTTCTGAACTGATACAGCAGAACACATGAGAAGAATTTTTATCATCTGCACGCCGGGTAAGACTCAATTCCCACATACCTTAGGCTGTCTCTTTTTCCTACTATGCCTCAAATTTCAGTGTCGATTTACATTCATAACAGAGTTAACAACTTTTTTTCAACGGCGTTGAAACTACAGGGATTCATTTGTCGCAAAACATGCTATGAGTTTCGGACAGTAAATTCTTGTTTATGATCCGAAAGAAAACCAATAAAAATCTATACAATATCGAAGTAAACATTAGCTCGAATACACGTGCCAGTGGTAAATATCAGGTCAATTCCTGAAAATACTTACTTTTAGCACATATTAAGATATACATTTCTATCGTGAGAAGTAGTTTAAAATAGATAGTAATTTCAAGACATATCTATTTAACTTCTAAGTTTATTAACGACACATCAAAATAAAACATGCCCTACCAGTGTTTTACTTCTCGGAGCATATCCTGGACGTTTCTAATCCATAGGTACAGATACAGACAAATTCGATTAAACAAATATCTCAAATGTTCAGACTTCTCTCTTATTATAATTATAGATTGGTCGCCAGATGTCCGCCAGTTATTGCGGCAGTACGCGAATTCCATATTATTGCTTCTTACATTTAGCGAAACACTCCGGCAATGCTCAGATATTTTGTCAGTCAGATGTCCATGAAACTTTGTGTTTTAATAATGCTGCAAATTTAGCATCTGAAAGTTGGAGTTCTTTAGCAGCGACAAAAAACTGAAGTGTTTTGTTTTTTTTTCAGTTACGAATAAACCAAGCATCTTCTGCTTCATTTTGTCCCTATTGTACCAATGATAATAAAAGTCTGTGACAACTTTATCGCTTGAATCATCACTGTAAATTGTGGTAGAGAGGGAAAAAGGTAAGAAAATATTCCTGTTCTCACAGTCGCATAGAATAAAATAGTGATTTCAATCTCGTATGTAGATCCACGTCACTAACCAGAGACCAATCAGTTCTGTTTATTTTTAATAGCCTCGTTTGCATACGACCTTAATGGAAATCGTTTATCCTCTTGCTATCTGCGAACTTTGACAGACAATTCTAGTCCACAGCTCCCATTAATGGAGCCCATCAGTCAATACGTCTAACTGAATTTCTGCAGTGGAATTTAGCACTAATAACTACCAGAAACTTTGTCGCCAATATCAAATACTAGGAGGCCTATTGTGCTAGTTCTCTGGTCAAGACCGATGTTGGAGGAATACGACGCATTGGACACCGTTTGGCGGGCGACGAGCAGCTAGAAAAGCAGCAAAGATCTCTCCACCCGCAGGGATGCTTGCATGGTAGCAAATTGACGTCATCTCACACAGATCACTTTGGGAAAACTGCATAATTCTGCATACACTGATACATAAATTCCCACTGCATTTCAATGCACACCATTCCAAGTGTTAAATTTTTTTAATTGCTCATCTTCTTCTAAATCATTCGAAATCTAAAAGGGTTGTTTGATTGGACTGGTGGAGATAGAGCACCGCGTATCCATACTTGACCTTAGCCTTCTAGAGTAGAGGTGACGTGGTCAACGCCATGCTCCTGCTGTTCTTCAATTTCCACAGCTATCTCTTGCACAGTACTTGAATAGAAAATAATATTTTTTATCTGCTACATTTCTCATTTGATCCAATAAACATGAATAACACGTCTTACTCTT
This sequence comes from Vandiemenella viatica, assembly GCA_031002005.1. Classification (NCBI taxonomy): domain Eukaryota; kingdom Metazoa; phylum Arthropoda; class Insecta; order Orthoptera; family Morabidae; genus Vandiemenella; species Vandiemenella viatica. Next base: position 180,971,778 of record CM061919.1, read on the forward strand.
CTTCGTTTCTTTATTGAATCAAATTGAATAGGGAATAAATTTATATTATTGATTTCTTGTTGACATTTACCGTTGAATGATTCGAAAAAAGTTTTGACGCCAATTTTAAGTGTTACATTGTGTTTAAATTAATTATTTTCCGCTTCAAATGGTTTAGACCGGTTATTTAATACTGGTAATACATGGCTTAAACTAAGCCTATGAATTCCTATTTAAAAAAGTAAATGAAATAAAAGTATCAAAAAAATTTACTCCATGTATTATCTTCATCTTCTATCAATCTAATCCTATTAGTGAAATAACGCACCCAATTAAGCCCACTGAAACTTCTTCATCATAAGCCTAACCTATTGAAGGGTTCCTAGTATCAACTTCTGGAAATTTCTAATTAATTTTCTTATCTCATATCGGATTGCACCTGAATTCTCAACAATTTTGGATTCTGCAGTGAGCAGGAGGGGAAATAGGATTACGTCGTAAATCCAGCCAATGGTACAGCATGGCTTGCACATTTTCAGAAGTGACATTTATACTAAACTAAATGATTCAAAAAAACTTCCCAAATTAATATCTAATGAAATTATTAAAGAGCTTACTTACTTATTACCTTAAAACCGTTTATCAGTTTATATAAATGATAGTCGCAACAAGTGGCTGACGGGTGACCAGATCTCAACAAGCAGGACTCTAATCGTGAATTTTATACACGCTCAAGATTTATAATCTTCTGAAAAATTTACGTTTCAAAACATATTGGTTGTTACGCCTGAATCTATGCATAACTAAAGATAGAACCTTAGGATAACATCACAGCGCGTGCGCGCACGCACACACACACACACACACACACACACACACACACACACACACACACCTGGTTTCACCCCCACCCTTCTCCATCTCTCATTTCCTACAAACAAAAAATACTCCAAACACCTCATTAACACATACGAATACAAAACGGGGCTGGGGAACGACCTAATACATCTTCCAAAGAGTTTTACTATGAAGGTGTTACTACATCCTCCACGATAACTGTCTACGCCCGGAATCGGGCATGGTATTATAAGAACAAGAATAACATTATAATTGATTTTGCTGACACTTATACAACCTACATGATTTATTAATTTACAATTACGATGCCGAATAAAGTATCACTCAAGGTAATACTCAAGAGATTATTGAAAGAACTGAAATAAGAAATGTGGGACGAAAGTGACAGCTTCAGAATCAATATACGTCTCTCTCTGGGAAGAATTTTCTATTATTCTGAGCCACTGGGCTGTCACACGCCACTTCAGTAGAAAAGCCACACGGCCCGATCGTAATTCATCTTTAAAAACATCTCCGGGCGCCCGCAAGGATCAACTCTGGGTCCGCCCGTCTCACCTCCAGGCAGACCAGCTGCGCGATACCGCAATAACCCGCCACCGGGGCCGAGGTAAATTTTGCGGATATCCCTCGGAGATTGGCGGCCGTGGAGGCCCGCCAGAAGGCGCATGCATTATGTAGCAGGCTGTGTGGCCGCACCCAGCCCTTCCCTCGCTTGTAATTATCATCAGCCGGAGTTTGCATGGAAATGCATGCGAGTGCTGCTCGCCACTCTAATTCATCATCATCGCTGCTATCGTCATCAGTATGGCCGTTATTACGCACCGGCTGTGTGGGCCTTGATACCGTCCGCCCTTCATCTGCTAATGAAGCCTTTATTGAAGCGGTAAGAGTCAGCTGCCGTTGTATGACTCTTGTCGTTATGGCCGATCTGAATTTTCCTGATTTGGTCTAATTGGCACTTCTGCCCTTAATATCGCCTGCTCCCCTCATTGGGCGCCTCTTGTTTACAACTAGGGTAGCAAATACTGTTCCCTTGTCTCTGTGCGTTTATATACCCTGATTGAGGACGAGGGATTAACGATAACAAACCTACCTCGGTTCTTTCTAGCAATGTATGTGTTATAAAAACACAGTAAAACACTAATACGTGAATTATACTTCGGGATAACACTTTAAGGTACTAAAACCGGCTGCAACATAATAGCACAATTTGCTCTACATAAATACATTTTCTTGTAGGTAAATTCATTTTTCGATCTGTGCGCTCTGTTTTTTAAAAGCTGAGTAGCGCGTTCGAAAATTTCGTGAATGATGTATGATGAATAACGAGGTTGGTGGTTTGTATTAGAGTGAAAGAAGAACCGGATAATTTGAAGCAATATTTAATTTGTCAATTGAAATAGGTACGTAGCTAAGCACTTAGAACGTCTAATGAAATAATTAGAAAATACGTTTGGACACGTGAAGCGTACGTATACACAAACTAATGTTAATTTACGACACAAAACAAATCATAATTGGCATGTAAATAGCATTAAAAATATTTGAATTAAAAATATAAATTACAAAATATTTACATCACAAATCTGCTTTGTACCCAATATTCGATGTGAAAACATGATCATCGGTAATATTTCGATGCGACCACTCCCTATAGACGTCAGGAAAGCCAGCAGCGAGGCTCTGAACTATCTCATTTTGTGGTAACAATTGTTTATTTGTCACCTGAAATATGTAGCGATAAAGCGACCACGGCTCGTGCGAAAATTTTGATTTGTTGTACATCTATCTAGGGTTCATGCGATCACTCCTTATGAATGTCAGCAAATCATAGCGTCTCGACTCTGAACTAGAGCAGACCCGTCACATTGATTGTTCATAATTTTGCCATCCACGAGTTTAATTTCTCAAAAATCCTTTCTTAACTAAAGAGTTTACCAAAGCGGACAACTTAATCTTTAAAATGATACCTCATTTATCAATTTTGCTCAAGCATGAGGGGAGGAAGATGGTCTGTCACAAAAAAAGTTTAGTATTAATATATATGCGTTTTTATGCTGCTTCATCGCCCATAACCTAAAACATCAAGTTTAAATTGTAATGAAAATTAGTTTTACCAGGGTATCTACTGATTAATTATTGAAACTAATGTTTGCTAATGGGTTTCAGCGATTATATGCGATACTCGAGTGCGATAATATCCCGTTGCAATGATTTATTGAAATGTAACACATTGATTTTAGTTTATCAACAAATTTAGTAACTGAAAACAGATTGATCAGTTAATAATAAACAGACAAAATGAATAACCGTGGTAAAATTAACACATCTTGCATTTTAGACTAAGCAAGAGACATGAATTTACTCTTTGAAAAGCCGAGGATTGCAAAAAAAAAAAAAAAAAAAAAAAAAAAAAAAAAAAAAAAAAAAAAAAAAAAAAAAAAGTCTGTGTAAAATCTGAGATCTGGAGAAAATTTGATTGCATTGAACAGTTCATTCGAGCTATATTACCATCTCGTAGCAGTACACACTGAAAGCAAAGTCACGTGATCAACACTTGTATTCGGCGCACAAATATTCAGCGAGCGAACAAGCGCCCTCCCCAGCCAAAAAAATGAAATCACCATTTTTGGTTTGGCAGACCTTCAATAGAGTCACACGTGTGACGCAACAACGTAACATTTACGGAACTTGCTGGCCGTCACGTCTCACCTTTCCAACCACGGTACAATAATAATAATAAGTATTGTTGTATATGGTGGAATTCCTTTTAAGTTAAAAAAAAATCTCTCCATCTTGACACGCATTCTGTCATAAAATCGTCGAACACAACTTCAACGGTGTTCGGGGGAATACCGCAGCGATTTGCAGGCTAACGATCTAATTAGGATCTCGCGATTATAGTGCGTATGCTACATAGGCATGCTAAAATAATTTACTGCTTACACTGCCACTTATTAAATAATTATCGTTCAGTCTCGGAATTAAAAAAAAAAAAGAAAGATTTTTAACTCGGGAAGAATATTTCACAGTCATCGCAAAACAGTTTCATTCCAGTACTAATCTTGTGAAAAGTGAGCTTCTTTCTCTTCATTCCAGAAAAAAAAAGACATGAACAACGTGGAAAATGGCATCATGTTGCATTTTAAGCAGATCGTTTCTTGCAGGAGTCATTAGGTTAAGTGAATGGATGTACTTTCCAGCATTCCACCGTATCCGTCTTTCTTCCATTATCGACTGTTTCTAAAATAGTCCACAGAATGCGATTTGACGGGGTGCAATATTGTGATAACAACGGGCCAACCCCGGGCAACGTCGTTACAGTAACGACGGCTAATCCATCAATCACAGGACTGACGATAACCAACCGATTTACACCAATAACAACGTCTGTGAATTCTTGACAGCATGCTTTTTGCAAATGACGAAGCTATCAGCTTATCAGAGCGCTGGAAATTGACACAGAAAATTAAATACCAGTTTTGAGAAACACATAATTTATCTTCGCGCTGTAAAATTGAATTAACTACTTAATTAATTTAATATGTCGCTGTGGTGATTACGTCAATCTTGCTTTGATGAAAAGTAGTTCACGTGCGTGTAAAGAATTTCGCTTAAAACAAAGAAAATAAATGTACATACACTGACTGTGAATAGATTGCAGGGTGGTGGAACCTCCCAGCTCGTGTAAGCAGAAGAGGAGCAATAATGCATAAGACGCTAAGCCCTCTTCTACAAGTTACCTCCGCTTATTTTTGCACCATCCGGTTTTAAACTCCTGCGAATATTTTTTCTGGAATATAAGAAAGAAAACGCGTTGCTGCTTTTTAGCATGTAATAAATTATTTACGTGATAAAGCTCTAAAAGTCTTTAAACGAACTTGAAATTTGCAAAATTTTCGTGCTAAAAATATAAAAAAAATCATCTTTCTTATAATATAATATCCCAAGAAATTAGATGTAAGAGATCCTCCGACGAAGTATCAACTTTTTGTGCGTTCTATGAAAAAAAGAAATTCTGTAGTAAATTAAAAACATACTAAAAGCTTTTTTAAAAAAATTTTTTTAATTGACGGTTTATTTTAGCTTGAAATTGATTAGAGCTAGAAGAGGGTTTTGCTCAAAGAATAAGAATTAAATGCACCAGAATTAGTTACAAGGATCATTCCAACAAACTCCTGGACTATTTGATAAATCACGTAAAAGAGAAATCTCGAATGCCGTCCTAAGAATAGATGTCACGTCCTCTTTAATGTAAACCGGTCACCCACATCACTTTTTGACACATTTAAATAGTCATGAAAGTATTTCTGATATACTTTAATGACTCTACCCTATTGTTATGCAGGATGTTATGAAAACAAAATTCATTCAACGTGGCTGTAGTTGCGCAGAAACAACACCAACGGAAAATTAAAGTTACAACGCTTCGTAGCCCTAATTTTACCACAAAATATTATTTTTGACGCCAGTAAAATGGTGTAAAAGCTGCTGAAAATTACTTTGAGAACTGGTTAAATGATTTTAACTATTAGAAAAGAAATTTAAAGAGAGGGAAAATAATTTTGTGTTAAAAACATCATTAGACAACATGATCAAAACTCCACTAAAGAAAATCGAAGTCGAGGCAAGAAATGATATGAAATAGAACATACTGTAGTTGTTTAGAGTGGCCAGATAAAATATTACTGTCTAAGTAAATTTTATTAGATTTTGAAATATTAAGCTAATCTTGGTTTTCAACCCGAACGTTGGCTGGATACTCCTTAAAGAGGTATATTTAGCCTCGAATTGAAGGTATGGAGGCCAGTTTCTTTCCTCCTTAGCTGATCTAAACAGGCAATCCTATTCGGTAAAGGGGACCTACAGTTTAACGTGGAATCAAAACAATGGAAGTTTTCTGGAGCACTTCACATTACACAACAAGCTGTGCCAGAGGTAAAAATTGCTGCACAGACAAGTGTTTAAACCGCGTACCTTTCGATCTCCAATCAGAGGCCTTAACCACTGAGCCAGTAGGCCGCTCTCTTTGAAGTAAGACGCACACAAAAAAACCTTTAAATAAGGAAATTGATTTTAATCTCAAATTAACTCATCGGGCCAACTGTAAACAGTTCCCAATCGTTTTTATACAAGTTTCATTCAGACTTAGGCCCTCATTGAAAAGTACGAGCAAATTGTAAGGTGAAACTACGAAGATCTTTGGAGTTGCAGATCTCCTGCTGAGAGAATGTATTTTTTTTTTAACCAAATTTCGAATGTGTTTCGAATAGACGCATTATTTTATGAATAACTTAAAACAACGCCTGAGATAATATTCTTAAAACAGCTAAATGATTTTCTGCAGATATTTAAGCTTATGGTTCCTAGAAGAGTCAGTAAGTATATGGTGAACAATATTTCTTTTGGGGGAGTTATATGTAAAATACCACTTCTCTAGAGTCTCTGCAAATTGTATTCAACTACATTAAACTAGTATGGGGTATTAAGTATTTGTAGCTAACAAATCGATTAAATGCTTAAGGGATGTTAATTCACTAATCCGTAATGAGTAGTTACTAATATTATTGGTTTATTGATAGATAGTTATATGTTGTGTAACCATCCCCCGAGACCATTTTGGTATTGATCGTAGCGAACATATCTAATTTCATGTAATATAATCAATAATATGGAAATGTGGTTGCATCTATCAAATAAATTACTATTACAGCGGTATAGCAATTGTTGCTTAGAGCTATTTACGAGTCGTTAGAATATATCATGCAGTTAACATGCGTTTTCATAAACTGCCACAATACGCTAATAAATTTTCCGTAGACGAATTTAAGACCCAAAAATAATTCATTTACAAAATGAAGTACAAACCCCATCACCTTGAGATACATAATTAATGGAAATATTATTATTTGATGTCTTGCTTTTAGGGAATGATTACAAACATCTGTGAGAGACATGAACAAACCGAAAGAACCGAAGTGTATCTTCAGGTGCAAATTATCGGACGTGATGTATTAGTGGTAACGCTCTGGCCTCTCATTCAAGAGGAAATGGGTTCAAATTCCCGGCAGGGCATCCAGATTTGGGCTTTCGATGGTTTGCCCAAGTAAATCCAGGTTAATGAGAGGATTGTTCCTTCAAAATGTCACGACCGAATTCCTTCCCGTTCATTACCCCAATCCTGTCTCTCCTCTAATGACTTAGAAGTCAACGAGGCTTAAAGCCATAAAAAGTTGTAAATTTCGTAACGGTGGTGTTAATCACCTGTTTTTCTTGTTGTAATAAGATGAACGGAAGTAATAATTGATGCTTACAGTACGTCCAACTCAATGACATAAATCAGAAATCGATGTATATTATCAAACAGACTGGATAGCTAAAACATATACTAAGATTTTTAGATTTCTGAGTAATGAAAAATATTTTATTACTCTGTATTTCATAAACTGCGTTTTAAGGAAGAAGCTTTGCTCAAATATTGAAAGCAGACCTCTGTTTCGAGTATCTTAACTTCGTGCTCGGAGGAGAGAAGATCTTTGTTTAAACATTCAGAATTTTTGATCCGAAGCTCATTCCTATCAGTCCTCCAACAATTCTTTGAACCTATCCCACTTCCCTTTTCCCCGAATTATTTTTTTGTAGTAATTCTTGATTTACTACTTGTTGCTCGTAATGTGTATTACGACAAACTTATTGCAGTTCAGATTAAACTTCAGTTCCTCACAGCGAAATTCTTTAAAGATTTTGTTTTATATCTTCATTATGAGTTAATAAAATTTGCCACGAACGGAATCACACTCATACATTCAAAATTATTTAATTTCAGATGTTACTAAAACTTATTTCTGTGCCAATTAAAATCCCCGTTTTTCCAACTATTCTGCAATACAAATCGATAGCAAGATAAAACTTTTTCTTCTTCCCGTATCCCCTCTTTTGCATCAACGTTGCTGTAAGTTTTCCTAAATGTGTTACATTCTACGGGAACAATAGAAAAGAAGTAACTAACTAAATTACTTTAAAAAAGGATTTTAAACCCGAAAATCGTTTAACAGATCTTTTATCCGAACAAGTTCCCATAAATGTTGATTGATACATTTAAAGTGAACATTATTGAGCTTAAATACACTGTAGGATAAATCTCCAGATAATTACAAAGAAAATCTATCCAAACAGCTATTTCAGATAATTAAAGCTTAGTTAAGGTTGTTAAAAATTAAATAACTGCTCCCTGAGTGGGACACGAGGTAAAATGGTTAGAGTTATGATTGTGAAAGTAATTTTAACTGTCAATTCTTTTCCAGCTGCGTGGTAGAGCTGGAAGTGAAAAGTAATTATTACAAGATGGTGTAGCAAAGAATCTGTAGTTTATGTACAAATGTTTTTCATTACAAGCAAAATATATTAAACTAATAATTAATTGTGATTCAGCCTATACGCTTGTGGTAAGAAATTATTAATCCTGCAATCCCTAGCTCCACCTTTTACCTTTTTATATTTCCGCTAACTAAGCAAAATATATACTCCGTTAGTAAATTGAAATCACTCACAGGTAACTCGCAAAGCAATAATTTTGACCGTAGGTTCAATATAACTTAAAAATTCGTAAGCGATTTGGAATAAATATAACTATGTAGCGGGGACGTAATTCCTGACCATCACGTTCACTACTTGAAAATGACCGTGTTTTGAGGAGGATGTTAGAAAATGGCATTAAAGACACAGAGGATGTGCAAATGAACTTAAACTGCGGCGTGTTAGATCACGTGCAGGTGAGCAATGAAAGTTACAGAAAGAAGTATTCGGAAGGATGAAAAAATTTAACGGTGCGTGGAAAAATACCCCAGCTGTTCGAAATTTAATAGTAGTCACGTGATTATGTATTCAAAAGATAAAAGTATCATCTGAGGAAACCGAATTTTAAAAAAGAAAAAAAAAAAAAAAAAAAAAAAAACCGTGTTAAGAAAATTAAATGGGCTTACAGTGGGAAAGCTTTAATTTTTAATCATAGAAATCAGGGCAATAACAATTAAATTATTTTTTTATGTAAACAATAGTAAGCTTAAAGATTATTCTGGTGATAGCGGGGGGAAAAGCAGTTTCTTATCTCAACACAGATCCAGGTCGCGTTAATGCACGCAGTAGTACCACTTTTTCCATAGAGAATGAGATAGTGGATCAGTTTACGGTACTTCCATGTTAAGCTTCAGTCACGAAGTTAGGATTAAGCTCGTTTAGTGACTGTTTCCGAAAATCGTAAGGGCGCTAGTGACCTAGATGTCGACGCGCCCTAAAACGTCTAAAACAACATCTACGACGAAAATCGTATTGGACGAGGTAGCAGTCATTGAAGAAAATATCATCATAATTTCCGATATAGAATGGAGTCAAATGCTAATTGGCATAAACTAGCAGCGTTTATAAAAGACCTAAGTGCAGATAGGTGACGGAAAACATACAATTAATAAACCTAAGCAGCAAACCTTTAGCTTTATACAAAGCGAGGGTAAACTTTTCGAGGGCTTTATTTGGTGCTTAAAAAAATTATTTTAAGGGATATGTGAAAGTAACGCAAAGATTCACATAGAAAATGCAAATCGATCGCCAGTGAAAATTTACTATTACTATTACTCCGCGATTCACCAAAAGTTTGTGGCGGAGGATGCGTTGCACCTATCCGAAAGGGTAATAGTTTGGAAGGGATATATGGGGTATAGCAGGAGGCGCCCATGGGCTATTGTGAGGAACCACCCCACCATTCGCTTGGAGTGATCTGGGAAAACCCAGATCAGGATGGCCGGAGAGCTTTATTGAAAGTACTCCTGTCGGATTTTAAGTTTACTCGCCCGGTAAATCCTTTCTATTCCGTTCCCTAATCGCTCGTGGAAAAAATGAATACAGAAAAGAATCGTTTCTGGCCCTGATTTCTCTTATCTTATTTTCACGTTCATTCCGAGATACGAATGTTGCTGGTAGCAATATTTGTTTTCTGTCATTCCGAAATATATCATCCGTGAATTTTTCAATTAGCTTCTGTCGAGAGCAACGCCTTCGGTGTTTCAGGTTTTTCCAACCTAACTCCTTCAACAACGTACTTACGCTTTCCCTCCAACTATATATACTTGTCACGAATCGGGCGGCTCTTCTTTGGACCTTCTTTAATGCCTCCATTAACCCCTTTTGAAGGGGACCGCATACAGAAGAACAATATTCTAAGTGAGGACGCACTAGTGACTTATAAACAATCGATTTAACTTCCGGAGTGCATTGTTTTAAATTACGATCTAGAAATCGAAGCATACAATTTGCTTTCCCAATTACATTCTCGATATGCTCATTCCACCACAAATTATTATCCATTCTTACCCCTAGGTATTTAGCGGAATCTACCGTTCTAAGGATAGTACCATTAATTGTATATTCAGAGCTAAATGGTGTCACCTTTTCACTTACACGCATGTATTGGCACTTTTTAGCGTATAACTCCAACTGGCAGTCTTTACCCGACGCAATTATTTTCGTATTATCGCGTTGTAAAATTTAGTTCAAGAAAGTTCAAGGAAGTTCAAGAAAACAATATAAATTCCACACACAGATAATACTGTTACGCAAGAAGTTTCAACAGCTTCCTAAACTGCCTTCATCAGGTGAAGTAGTAAATCGAATGGCACAACGTTACATTAGTCTAAAACTGTGGTTGTCTCACGATGCATTACAATTATGTTATTCAAATAACTATTTAGACACAACTTATGATATTACAGATACGCAAATGATGGCTATTCGTTGTTAAATACGCGATAAACGTATCACGACACTTTCGGTATGTAAAAACAGCTGAATTCATAAAACTGGATGCTTGACAATGGCTGAAACAGATCGCACCGAAATTACCAGTAAATTCAGAAAGTATTATAGAACATAATTCTTTATTAACGAATTGCGGAATTTAGTATCTTGTAAGTGTGCCTCAACTGTGATAACGTTACAAGGAAAAGCTGAGGTATACAGATAAAAGGAGAGAAAAAAGCTTTGTCCGAATAAATACAAAAATAAAGCTAAGAAAAGAACTATGGAAAAAGTATACATGCAAACTGAAAATCTTTCGGATACTATCAGAAATAAAAGAAATGATTTTTATGGGTACCTGGTGCGAGCCAAGATCATTTACTATTTCGATAAAATTCAAAACACAAATCAATTTGTTTCCTGCAATAAAAAACAGACATAGCAGAAATTAATCTTAAGGAATAAGAAATGCTGAACGGGCGGCCGCGGTAGCGTAGTGATTAGAGTGGTGGTTACAAGTCCCGGTAGTTGCTGGTTCGAGTCCGGCCAAGAGCATTGGTGTATAGTGTCTCTCTTGTGTCGTCCTCTGCAAGAAGAGGCCGAAAAATACATTTTCGGGTAATATTCAGCTAACCAAACTTGAAAAGAAAAAATCATTTTATGGAATGGAAGCACTAAAAATTATAATATTTGTATAACATTATTAAACTGAACACCTTTAATTTTTATCTGGTTGCGTAATCCATTTCCCTCGCAGCTTTTTCCTGATTTTGTGAAACGAGGCCACCAGTTTTTCTTGGAATCCGAAAAACAAATCATTCCAGCATACTTTACACACTCCGATAAAACTTTGGTTTATGGACCTTTTCTAAGTTCGAGCCGAGATTGGCAATCTAACAGCAGACTTTTCGATCTCCATTCAGGTCTCTTATTCTGATTCACTAGACTATTCTTGGAAGCAGTGGAAGGTTAGCATTGAACTGTATTGATAAAGGTAGCACAGGTCAAATGCAATCTTAGTGTTCTAATAATCGCATTATACCTTTTGATCATTATCCTTAATCACTGAATTTGGGACAGTATGCAGTCCGATACATAGTTATGAATAACATCAGACTCCAATACTGGAAGTTAATGATTCTCAACCTGTGGTCCCGAAAATGGGACAGCTGGTCTGCAGGTAGAATTTTAAAAATTTAATTCTAATTAAATAAAGCAATCATAACAAACAATAAATTAACAGTTAGTAACAAATAATATAATTTGTTTTTCTTTCTTAATTTTCTTAGTTTGCTCTATTTGTAGCTTCATAACATTATTATCCAGATGGTTTATAAATATTAAGAGTTTTCAATATATTAGTCACTTTTAACAGTTTACTTCCAATTTCATAAGAATTGGAAAGATGTTTTTAAATTATACGTTATAATGGTACAATATAATATGTTACAAATATTACACATAGGTAAGAAATTAGTGTTCCAAATAATTATTTTTGACATTGTAGTGGTCCTCTGGTTGACAAAGAAGATTTTATCGGTCCTAAGGTTGAAGAATATTGAGAAACGGAGCTGTAAACCAATGAGTGTTGGGTACAAAAGAATCGAATTCTGGCCCTACTGGAAGAATTAACAGCAAAAACATATAATTAAAACCATGACTACAGCCAGACATTAAAGAAGTCGGATTTTACAGAAAAAAATCACGCATCTGTTAGTGAAAAGATAGTTTTATTACGTTTTTTAAAAAACAGATTATTTTACTTGAATTCTTTTTATTTACCAGTTCCCAGCTTTCAATTTATTTAAAACTTTTGACATGCTGCAATTTTCGTGTCTGTGAATTTAACTTGGCGCATTTGAAATTCTATGTTAATGGTTGGTCCATACGAGTGACATTTACTGCTAAACTGCAATCAAAGAGTCTGTATTCTGCAAAGAAGATTGACAAAAGTCTTTTTTATTCATATTTAAGCAGTATTTAACACAAACTAAGACTGTAAATTAAAACCAATCGTTCCAGAAAAAATTACGATACAATGATGGCAAATCTTCTTTTTAGTAATCATGAACAAAAATAAACATTAAATTCTAATAGCTGTCAGTGGTATAAGTTGGCTGTCAAATAAAGTGCCTCCATCTGCTGCAAAACAGTTAATTTTTGATTAACCAAAACGCAACAATATACGTTTCCTTCTTTCGAAGGTCTGAAGAATGATTCATTGTTTAACAAGCGTAACTACGAAATAATTTCAAAGTCACACAGAAATTTAATAAGGTGCTACGAAATATATAGATATAAATGTACTTACCCCAAAGTAGTAATCAAAATACTAAAAAGCAATTAATATAGAAAAAATCGATTGTTTTATTTAATACGTAATTAATGCAGATCTTTCCTTCTGCAGATGCTTGTTAAAATAATAAATTATTATTAGTAAATACGACAATGCAACTGTTGTTGGATTTTATTTATTCTCGGACGCCTTTCCACTCTCGTCGAGGTATCTTTTGCATAAACTGTGTTTGTGTAATATGTTGCCGGTTTTTAATTTAGGATAATGTTTACATATAATAAAGATAATCTTCCACATATGAAACATCGTTGGAGTAAATTTTGATATGAGATTGTACTTATCTAAACACAAGACAACTTGAACATAAACAAATCTAATATACAGTCCATTATGCTGAGGTACTCTCCAATATAAATGATTTCACTACCTACTAAACTTAGGAAATGTGCGTACGTTATGAATAGGGTAAGGAGGAGTTTGAAAACAATAGAAATCAAACAAAGTTACAAAGAAACTCCATTTCACCTGCATAAGTGAGTAATTTCGTTAGCCGTAAGTTGTCGGCGACATCGATCTCAATATTGATGAACTGTAGAGACACGATGGGATACTTGTCTGGAGGTAAATTAAAACTGGGACTGAAAATACACAGTGAGGGAGGAAAACAAGGCTTTTACGCGCAGTGATCGCAGTGGGGTCGTCTGGGCTGGGAGTGTTCTGCAACGCTGCCCCGGGAAATGAAAGCGGCCACCGCTCCGCGAAATGAGAGGTCGCCACCGCACTCAGGCCTCAAATGAAGAGCGAAGCCACGGCCATTGTCTGCAGCCTCTATACGCGCCGCGCCGTCCTCGGGCAGGGAGTTTTACTAGCAGGCAGCTGCTACTCATAAAGCCAGTGCGTTACCCGACTTACAGCATCTTATTCGTCGATTAAATAACTAATTTTATCAATAAGAACATCCAGCAACTTTTTCTGTAGGGCTACAATAACTACCATATTTTGTGCCATCTTTAATAATCAACGCACCTTATATCTGACATCTCTAAAATATAATATCTGTGGAAGCTTTTCTAAGGGGGTACATACAGTTATTGCATTGCAAATATTGAGTGTTTTGTTATTTTTTCCCCTACTGAAGTATACAAGATAATACTATGATTTTTTTTTTTTTTGCAGAGATATAAATGCTCTGGCAACAATGTAAACAGATATTTGAGTTAAAATGTAGGTTGATAAAGTCCCAATTGTCGATGAAAATTTAACAATGCAAATGTGCATATTATCACAGTTTTCGTAATAGAACAGTAAGTATTCAATATTCTGCGTTTATTTTCATTTAGAATTATAGCTATAATACACAGTTATAACATTCTCTAGTTCTCTTTGTGTAAATGTTTTTATTAAAAAAGTAACGTACAAACAGCTTTTCGTTCAAAATATACAACAACAAAAAATCATAAATCATTCAATTTTCATGTTTCTTCAGATCTTCTAGTCCATACTGTAGATCATGGTATGGTGAGTGTTCACTGAAAATTAGAAGATAATATGAGCATTACACAAAAAGTTGCCAGGGAAACCATTTTAGAAATACATGAACCGAGAAAATCAACTTTGAAGTTTAAAAATCTTCTTACTGGACATGGAATTACCAAATGTTGCCCGCACATCTCTATAGATATTAATCAATAACTCTGCAGCCAATCAAGATATTTTCATGAAATTGTCACATATGTAAAGGTAAAGAAATGAAGAACATTATGGGTCTATTTTTGAAAAATGTGATTTTTTGGTCATGATTACTGTATCTACCCCCCTAAACCTGGTTTTTAGGTTCTAGTCCATGTTGTAGAATAAATAATCACTATTTGGTTCATCGAATAATTTTAAAATGACGTTTAGGTGTTTCATGAAGTTGTTTTGATTCCTTCGGGCATATTTCTCTCGTAGCTTGCACGCGTCCAGCAAAAAAATTAATACGGTAAAGTGGTATTTCCTGATTTATTTTGACGTAATATTACAAAATAACATGAAATGGGACTTGCATATTACTTCAGTCGTAGGTAAAACTAATACTAGATTGAAATTCACAGGTCTTATTTTAAAGTACTGTAACGCTCATTCAAAGGGGACATCACATAAAACTTTCGTATGCCCTCTTTTGGAGTTTGGTATCCGTATCGCAAGGGAATGATACGATAGAGAAAGTACAGGGAAAAGCCATCCGATTTGTGACTGCTTGCCACAGGCCTTATGATAGGGTTACAGAATCGACACATAGATTGGGCTGGCCAGACGGATGAGGCAGGTTTAGTTTGAACTTATTGACGAACATGTGAATATATTCTTTCATTTCCGAATGATATGTAATACTTCGTCCGCCAACATTCATGGGTCAGAATGACAGGAGAGATAAGATCAGAGAATTAAGGTGCCATACAGAGTCTGATATGTATTTTATTTTCCCTCGTGCTATTCGGAATTGTAATGCAACAGAGAAAGATTAGTTTTGGTGCAAAGCACTCTTCGCCACCCATAATACTTGGAAATTTCAGAGTATGAATGTAGATTTAATACATCTTGTAGCCGAGGTAGCTATCATGCAAAATCTGTGATAGCGTTTCTAAACCGGGTTGTTTGGTTCTAATCCAAGTTGTAAAATAAGTAGACACTAATTTAGTATATTGAATAATTTTAGTATGAAGTTTAGATGTCCCCTGAAGTTGTTTTAATTATTCCGGTGTTTTGTCTGTCTCTGTATGTCAGATTTCTGAGAATACGGATGCTGACAATAACGATACAATTTACTTGAAGTATTCAGCTACCCTGCCACAGTATGAGTCGTACACTTCAAGTTGATTTCCGTTTATTTGTTCCTTTCCGCTCGCCACGTCTCATTTGATAAGTGATATAAAACACTTATAGTAGTTGCGACCAAATGCTTTAGTTTCAATAACGATATTACAAACGGTTTTTATGTCTTGTATCTGGCTGTCTGTTTATCTGACGCCCTACCGTTGCACCTGATGAGATCCGTAGGGAAGGCAGCCGAAACGTTACGTTTCTACGATGAGCTCCGTCGCAAATATTTCACAGAATGATTTGTTAATATTGCTTGCAACACGTCCAGAAAAACCTTAAAACGTTATTTATAAAGCAGTCTTTTGTTAATTAGACAGCAGCGTGGAGCCAGCAGTACGTGGTTCCGTGCACGGGCGCTATATTTCAGCAGCAGGCGCCGCAGTTAACTACTGTGCAGGCCGCCTGCTAGCTAGGTTACCCGCCTGGCGGAGTGCTGCTGTGACCCGCTATGCCGTTATTACGGCCGTAGCTCCTCCGACCACTGCATACTACCGCCCGTGATGAATGTGTTACGGTCCTCCGCCAGCACCTGTTGTTGAGGGCGCTTTAGTGGCTTCGGCGAACATGTGAGCTGTTATTCAGAAGATGTCGTTTTATGGTGTGCAGGTATTCACGGAATAGTTCGCCGAGTGCTTATAAATACCGCCAGAATAACGCTTATCGCACCATATATTCTTCATTTATCCACTACGCTAAAAGGGGGAAAATTAATAATTCAGAAAAACGGGTATTTACTCCGTTGTTTTTGAATGGATAATTGTGTATTGTAGAAAATGTGGTGGGTATATGATTATATGGGACACGAAATTACAAGAAATGAAATACGAGTACAAGACAAGATATTAGATACCATAGAGATGAAGCAATTCAGTTTATATTATTATTATTATAAATATATTGTAATAGATTCTAATAAGAAGAAGAGTGGAAAGAAGACCCCGAACACGCTGTATAGATGGAGTAAAGGCAGCAATGAAAAAAAGAGAGGTACAATCGAATTCATTGAAAGAATAGAAGATTGGGATCTTCGATGTGGCCATAAGCACTGCAAGAAATGTCGTATACCGTAATAATATAGGAAATACCGAACTATTGCTTTCTCCACTCGTAATAGCGGTGAAAGATAAGTAATGCTTTAACTTGTTGTACTGGAACGCTAATGTTAAAATCCTGGTCATCCATAGTTTGATATGACCCATCACATTTCGATTTCTTTCCAGTCTAGTTTCTTCACTAACCACAAATCGGGTTCTACGCTTAAAGGTAAAAAATATGGTATCTGAACAATAATAGGCCCCCTACCGTAAATTCTCTCCTTAGTCCATTGATTTTTGGTTCCCTTTTTAACTGTAGGCTTGAAAACATTTTTCTTGTGTATGCGAACACGAAAACTGAATAATATCGGGCCTATACTGAGGTATTCTACTTTGTTAGCTAAATGAAATAATTTTAAGGGAAATTTCTGAACTAATAATAATTAACTATTTATAGAGATATTTTTCATTTAATTTGGTCACCAAAGGAAAATATTTATTATTATGAATATTAAGTTGGTTAAATTTTCACTTTTTCAAGCATTCTACGTATCCACGCAACACAGGCAGTCAACGCTACTTTAGGATTTTTTTTTAGTCAGAAGATTGTTTATCCAAGCAGGATGTAGGGCATTCAATAGTGTATCAGAAATGATTGAATATTCACGCAATTTTAATCAAATATTTGTGACTCGGAAAATTGAATAGTGGTGAATACTTTGGTCACTGAACTAGATCGCCGAAACAAACACGGAAATAAAAATTCTTTTGGAGGGGGACCGCTCCTTAGCATGAATACAAAAGATACAAAAGACACTGTTTGTATTACTTGCCGCTACGTCGTGAGACGGTAATAAAGGATATAAATTGGAACACGATTCTCGATCTATTCTGGAATACCTGATCCTAAGCAATAGTTCTCAGGAATACAGCACCAATCAAAGAAGTGGGCTTACCGCTAGTATGATACTATCAGCTAGCTTTAGCAAGAAAATGGTCTTTACGTGTTTACTTTCCTATTCTGTTAGCGATCCTGATTGGCTCGAAACTTGTCCCCCATCCCTGGCGAAAAACAACGAAAGCCGAATTTTTTACTGTCAACATTTAACGACGAGATATGCAATGTAGTAAGGACGTTCAGACGCGGGAGATGATCACTGCCCGACATCTACTTCTGTGCTGTCTGGGAGTCCAGGGGTTAAGGCAATTTCTTTCAAAGTTCAAGGTTACCTTCGGCTTTTACAGTGGTATACCCTCTAGATTTCCACACAGCTAAATGCTGATACCTTCGAGCCAGAAAAAACGTCATTTTGCAAACGTACACCGGAATACAAGAGTCAGAAACGCCTTTATGAAGCTCTCATGCTTCTCAGAAGTCACATTTCTCTTGATTCGCAACATAAAGTTTAACTAAACACAATCGATTGCTATAAGCCCTGACGAAGATGATTCGACCATTTTCTTGTATCACTGTGCACTGTACAGAGACGTATTGCTTAATTAACAATCTGTGAATGGGATTTAACGATGCTTATGAACATAGTCGCTCAATTTACCAATTAGTATTTAACTAATCTAATTAGATACACATCGTATTCTTGTAATTTTGAATTATATTTTGATACTAAGGGAAATATGGTGCTACAGAACAATGCTGAAAATTAAGTGGACAGACAAAGTTAGAAATGAACGAGTTTTGGAAATGATGAGTGAGGAGTGAAGTTTGTGGAAGGATGTTACGAAAAGAAGAGAGGCTGGTAGGTCATATTTTGAGACATGCTGGCTTGGTTAATTTGTTCGTGGAGGGAACAGTCGAAGGTAAGGACTGTAGAGGAAGACAGAGATCAGAATATATGAAGCAGATAATTGAGGACGTGGGTTGTAAGTGATATGTAGAGATGAAGAGGTTAGCACAAGATGGAAAAGGATGGAGAATGGCATAATTGCATCATTGCATCATTGCATCATGCCAGCCGAAAGACAGATGACAAAAAAAAAAAAAAAAAAAAAAAAAAAAAAAAAAAACTAAGGAAGAAGGGTACGTATTTTAGGCAGTATAAATAACGAAGGATAAGGGAAAATAACACATCACTCACCTAATTTGAAGACTGTGATTTGTCTACAACACATGTGACACATGATAAAAACGTACAATATTCCGGTTTAAAACCTTATTCATGCAGTAGGAAGCCATTTGATAAAGGAGGCGCGGACACAGCACAGCTGACCCCATAAAATTATGTTTCGGTTGACAGTCAAAACTATGTGATTAATCACTGTACTTTAATTCCGTGAAACACGAAGTCGGTTTAAATAGTTGCGCCAAATTACAGTAGTAGTGTGTAAGTGAAAGTGGGGCTACAACCTATTGTAGCGCATTGCTCCGTGCAGTTTTTCCGAGCCGCGCTTTTCTGCTGAAAAAGAGCGAGTGCTCACACCGCCGCCCTTTGGGGCCCGTGTGGAAGTGGAGGTATTTTTGCGCAATTAACGCTGCGGCCGCGGCGGTAGCGCCGTAATTGCGGTGTGCGGCCTGAGTTGGCCACTCGGCCGGTCGTTACGGCTAATGAAGGCGACTCTACGTCATTAGGGCGGGAGCAGCCCGACCAAGGTGGTCCCAACACCCTGCAGCTACGATACTGTAGGCACTGCTCATGTCAACTTCCAATTATCAGTTCGTCTCACAGCACTGCTAGCTGTTGCTGTTCACGAGCAGTGCCCTGCTAGGAGCCTAAGCCTAGAAAGGATTCAGTTGATTAAAATAGTTTCAGCGTGCCATTATTTACAGAAAAATCCCACGGATATCTCGATAAATCTGTTTTACGCGTATAAACAAGAGTTGAATATAGTGTCAGCACAGTACTTATGCTCCCAACTGTAGCAGAAAATCCTGATCTGGTCTCACTCAATGCTGGTATTAAACCTAGCTTACTTTGAACTAGTGGCTCAAAGTAATGTCCTCCCTGCCTCACTCTTAACCTCTCCCTCCTACTTCGAGCGTACTCTATGTCCAGCGCACCTTCACTGTCTACCACGATAACGTATGAACGCAAGAAATCTGCTCCACAGTTTATCAACTCAACAACAAAACTTAGATTTACCATGACGAGGATCCATTCGAAATGCATTTCGTTGTGGCAAGGGTGAAAGACTTGTGCGCCCTTTCTTGGTCATGCACTGTTGTTTGATGCGTGTGATATATAATTTAATAACCATTCACCTAATTTAATAATTAAGAATAGGAAGAAGTAAGTGTATGATGACGAAACTATAGATACGAAAGTCTGGTCCTTGACTTCAGATATGCAGGAAAGGCTAGACGTAGAGGCAGGATGTCACATAACGCAAGAAGGATTAATTTCCGATGACGTAACAAAGGAGGGGGTGTACTTGCTACGTAAAGTGTGAAATTTTGTGGACAGCCGAGAAAGGATTTTTTTAATAGAGACCTGATGCATAAGGACGTAATACGGAGTGGGACTTCAAGAAACTTGTGTGGAGCCGCGGTAGCCAATTATGTATCTTCACTGTGAATAGCCCAGTCAATATTTGAACAAATTCTTTTTCTGACCAACCACGATGACGGGCTGATCTAACCATTGATGGAAAACAAAAGACAATGGGGGAGTTCTGACGGCTGAAAGATTTGCGAGAACTTGGTTCCGGAGACTACAACTAGTATAGTTCAACCTAGTACCAGTCTTGTAATTGTGAAGAGAAGAAATGGTTATTTTAAACGTCGCTACACTTCTGTTGTTGACCCGTCGGTGGCGACTGATCCATGTCGCAGGTGCTGAGTAACAATTTTTTTTTTTTGTTTGTGGCTTTACACCTCGGCGTTGAGGTCATTAGAGACAGGAAAGAACTGGGAAAAAGGAACGAGAAGGAATTTGGCCATGGCCTTTTGAAGGAAGCATCCCAGCATTCGCCTGGAGTGATTTCGGGAAACTATGGAAAATCTAAATCTGGATGCCCGGACCGGGATTCGAACTGGCGTCCTCCCGAATGCTCGGTCTGAGTAACAGTCTGACGCCGTTCGTAACAGGATCCCTTGTGCCACAACGCCATCCTTCGCTATGCCATTGCATTGTACACGAGACTAATATTTACCACGGTTCGTGAAGAGGAGAATAAAGCCTACCTACCATCATGTTTTACAACACACTAGATTTCACGCTCCCCTCTGATCTAACTTCTTCTTGGAGTTCTAAGTTTCATTTTAGAATCTATGGATTATTTGTTGTATCGTTTAAACTGTTATTTGTGAATTACTTGATTTTCTTAAAGTAAAATAAGTATTCAATTTACCTTTCGCATGTATTCAGTAAATTAATACTTTTGCATCTTTAATTTTAATTGTGGATTTCAATATACGTATGACAGCATCACCTTAAACCTATCCTTGTGGAGCTTATTAATGGTTTAATATTAATTTATTAATTTTAACTGATTATCGTACAGAATGAACTAGCGCCCAACGTAATAACGACATTATTATTTCCGTGAAAAACATTGTAAATTATGAAACATACAGAATAACCGAAACACTTCAACACAGAAAGCCATTCAGCAACGGATGTTTTGGAACTGAAATTGGGTTTTAACCACTCAGACTGTAACTTTACACTGAGTTTTATAAATTTTAACAATTATCAGTTACTGACAAATTACTTCTTAACAGTTTAAATGTTGTAAACTTTCATGAATACAGAAATTTAATCATTTTAACAATTACTTCTGATAATTTAAAAGATCTTCGTATTACTTTGATTGTAATTATCTGGTGGAAATGGCTAATAATGCATTGGTGTTGTATGGTAGCTGCTGGTGTCGTTCCCAACAAATTAAATATTCTTAACAAGTTAGTTAATACCAGTTTCAATATTCCACACATTTATTTACTACTGTTACAAATCACTTACTCTTCTAATCCGACTGGATAATCTCGTATATAACAGACGTCATTAAATAAAACCTTACATTAAACACTACGAGTAATTAATTAATTGAAATTAAGGTTTAATGGGCGTGAATGTTCATTGCTACTACTCGTATACAATGGCAGGTAGGAAGAATCTCAAAATGTTTTCGACAATTCTGTGGCGTCTTTATTTCACTTCCTCATCCAAAGCTTGCTATTGCTTTACTATAGAGGTCACAAGAAACCATTTTTGTACATTGGGAACGATTCGATCTAATTCATCCTCTGAAATATTTAGTTTTTTTTCTCGTATAGGCAACACCAAATAAGGTAACATTTAGTATCGCTGCTCTGTCTTAACGACAAGTTTTCTATTTGCGACTTTGTGGAGAAATTATGGTAAGAGGATATGCAGAAATATTTATAGTCAACTTTATGTAAAGCGGTTAAGCACTGTGTTGATGTATTATGTTTTATAATGTATATAAAACGTATACTATTCAGTAGGAAACTACCGAGCGTGGTGGGTAGGCGGTAACGCCCTGACCTCATATAGCGGGGGACTAAAGTTTGGATACCCGTCCGACCGTCAAGATTTCAGTTTTTCATGATTTCTCCACACCATTACAGATGAAAGCCACTATGGTTCCTCCAAAAAAGCCATGGCCGAATGCCTTCCCGTAACTTGCCGCCAGTAGTTTCCTTTCTCCAACGACCTTGACATTGATGAGACTAAAAACATCGGAACGTCTGAACTCATATCCATCGTACATCTACAATATTTGTAGAAGACATTGTCTATGACAATGTTAAACATGAGTTTATAGATTTTGATGCCTTTATCCAGAATCACTCTCCAACAGTAAAAATTAGACCATGAAATGACTCTTTTTGTAAACAAAAATGAGGTTTCAATGTTTCTTTCACGTAGTAGAGGTTCCATCCATAAACAAATACCCTGTTGTTGTTGTTTTTTTTTTAACTGGATTTTGTAAACTACATAACCACGTATGATAATTGTTGTTTTCTTATCTATCTATTCCCTAAAATGTTGAAATAATTCCTTCCATGAACCAAAACCTCCATTTCGTCAAAAACACTTCCTAGTTAGTTAAATGGTATTTTCAGCGATTACTTTTAAGTAATGTAGAACGGTTCTGCATTAACAAATCAAAATCTGTTAATCACTTGTCTACTATTCCCTATGTCAGCCAAACTAGCGGGTTTGATCGGAGAGATAGGAAATTCCCCACTGGTGTGCTTTCTGCTGAGAAGAACATGACAGATGTTTCAAAACAGCAGAATATCGCGTTTATTTGATAGCAACTCACATCTCCGGCTCGACGTTGTTACAATAAAGTTCCATCTTTCGACTATTGCCTTTTATTCTGAGAAGAAACTCGACGGCATTTTTTATTACGAACCTAAAGCTCTCCGAAACGGAAAGGTCCCAATTAGGGAAGACTCTCGGTGAGCTTCATCTCCGCACCCGCACAAAAATACCATTTCCTGCCGTCAGAAATTACGTTTGCTTGTTTTGAGAGTCGGTCCCAGTTTTGCGGTGGGACGGCAGCGGTACTAACAAGGCCTGGCTTTCACGGTCCGGTGACAGCAACTCAATACCCGGGCGGGCGGGGTGGCGGCAGGCTGCTTTTTAGTGCGAGAGGCAATCGGACACTTGGCGGCCGTTGCGTGTCAGAGTGGGTGGCCGCAAAAAGGAGACGGGGCTGCCGTAATTGCCACCGCATGGCCGGCATCCGCTCAGCCACGCACCAGCGGGTGCAACGCAGTCACCCGACACAACAATATCTGCGCAAAAAGTGGACGTCGGGCCCCAACGACGCAACGCAACGTTTAGCAATGTAATGGAGCGTACTGCTATCTGTCTGACATCTGGTCAGATGTTTGCTCGTAGGTGAAAGGAGTGCTACTGTACATGTAGAACTATTAAACTTCATATACAATCACATCATCATCATCGGCCAGTTCGATCATTAAATGATGTGGCTTCCTAAATTTATAAGTTCATATAAAATTTGAGTAGTCTCAGGCGATCCTCTGTCAGTTTACTCCGACAACCCTGCGCGTGTCTTTGTCATATCAGTCTAGTGAAGTTGTGATCCGGCTATCTGTAATGTGATCGAAATACATTTTTTGTGTGCAATTATTAGAATCAGAATACGATTTTGCTAGGTCACTTATTATTATTATTACTCCGCGATTCACTAAAAGTGTGTGGCGGAAGGTGCATTGCACCTATCCGAAAGGGTAATAATTTGGAAGGGGTATACGGGATATGGCAGGAGGCGCCCATGGGCTAATGTGAGGAACCATCCCAGCATTCGCCTGGAGTGATCCGGGAATACCATGGAAAACCCTTATCAGGATGGCCGAAGTGCTTTATCGGAAGCTACTCCTGTCGGATTTTAAGTTTACTCGCCCGATAAATCCTTTCTATTCCATTCCTAATCGCTCGTGGGAAAAATTAGTACAGAAATAAATCTGTTCTAGCCCTGATTTCTCTTATCTTATTTTCGCGGTCATTGCGAGATATGAATGTTGCTGGTAGCAATATTTTCATTCTGTCATTCCGAAATACGTGAGTCGTGAATTTTTCAATTAGCTTCTGTCGATAGCAATGTCTTCGGTGTTCCAGTTCTTCCCAACCTAACTCCTTCAACATCGTACTTACACTTTCCCTCCAACTATATATACCTGTCATGAATCGGGCGGCTCTTCCTAGGACCTTCTCTAATGCTTCCATTAACCTCTTTTGATTGGGACCCCATCCTGAAGAACAATATTTTAAGTGAGGACGCACTAGTGACTTGTATGCAATCGATTTCAATCGAATGCAATCGGAGTGCATTGTTTTAAATTACGAACTAGAAATCGGAGCATACTATTTGCTTTCCCAATTATATTTTCAATACGCTCATTCTACGACAAATTATTACGAATTGTTACCCCTAGGTATTTAGCGGAATCTACCGTTCTAAGGATAGTACCATTAATTGTATATTCAGAGCTAAATGGTGTCACCATTTTACTTACACGCATGACTTGGCACTTTTTAGTGTTTAACTCCAACTGCCATTCTTTAAACCACGCAATTATTTCGATAATATCATATTGTAACAAAGCGCAGTCGTCCTGGGTTGTGATTTCACGATAAATAATAGCATCACCTGAAAATAATCTTTTCATCCCCCTTATTATGTCACACAAATCATTAATGTAAATGAGAAACAACAGAGGCGCTATCACGCTTCCCTGGGGAACCCCGGACTTCACTTCGGCAAGTGATGAACTCTCACCGTCGAGAACTACACACTGTGTTCTGCCCTTCAGAAAGTCTGCAGCCCCGTCGCATATTTGTCTAGATATGCCGTAACCACGAAGTTTCCTAAGTAACCTAGTGTGAGGCACAGTGTCGAAAGCTTTTTTAAAATCTAATAGAACTAACTCACCCTGGGAATGTTCATCTATAATACGGCACAAGTCGTGAATTAGAAGTGCAAGTTGTGTTTCGCAGCATCGGCCTTTTCTGAAGCCATGTTGATGTGGGTTTAAAAGCTCACGTTCATCCAAAACCTGCATGACATTTGAATAGATGATATGTTCTAAAATCCTGCAAAATATTGAGGTTAACGATATCGGCCTATAATTTTGAGGATCATTAACGTTCCAATTTTTAAACACTGGACTTACAATTGCTGTCTTCCACTTTTGAATTAAATAAATAAATAAATAAATAAAAAACAATTCGTTCACTTGTTCTTTAAAATAAATTATAATTCATTTCAAAGAGAGACATGTAAAGAACATAAAAAGTTTGGGTTTCCTATGTTAAAGTGGCCGCAAGTAGGGATTGTCAGCTGTTAAAGATATGTAAGAGCGAAAGAGAGCGCACTACACCGTCTGACCCATTAACTAACACTGGCCAACTTATAAAAATGTAATCATTCAGTAGTCAGTTAAAACTTGAGGAGTAAGCTTAATATATCTGTAATTTTTTGGAGACTGATGTGTGATATACACTTAAGTTCCGACTAATTAAAAAAGTTATCTTTATTTATAAAGCTCTTATTTTAATTACTTCAAGAATATGTTCAAAATCAAGAGAAAGATGCTGATAAAAATTCACTTGGGGATTGTATCTACAGTAAACGGATTAGAAAGGCACTTTAAATGTACTTAGATCATTCACCATATATCAATTACTCTTCGTGATAATCGTTTCCTTCGCAATACAGCTATCTTCCCCCATTCTTCCATTACTTTTAACAGGTCAACAATCTCCTTCCTACTTTTTATGATGTGTATAACATTTTTATCCTTCATTAACCTCTTCATCGTCTTCTATTTATCACATCCTTTATCGCTTACTTTATAAAATACTGACTTGATTTTTGTCTTTTAGAATTAGGGCAATGTTGTCGTCCTTAATTTTATTCTCTCCGTATCTCGTCATTCCGCATTTACACATTAATTTTATTCCTTCGGTATATCTCCACGTTCACATCTCTAACGTTCTTATTCTTCATTTATCTTGTTTCGGAGTACGTTTACCCTCTCCAAACAATGCAGCACACCACAAGTAAGATTTCAGCGGAGTGTTTCACACATATGTAGTTGTACGGTAACTACTAAATGTTTGAGAATGGAGTTTGGAAGCGGTTGTGTTACGATACACCGGTTTCTCGACTGCGAGTCCTCACACCGACCGAGCCATGTTCGCTTCATGTTACACGACATACACGTGCTGCGTCGCCGTCGCATCACACGCTCGTGAACTGCATGGCGCGCCACGTGAGGTGTAGTACATAATTAGGAAGCACTTTCTATGAATTACACAGATAAGCAAAACACTGCAGCATTTCATCGGTCAATATAGGTCACGAAGAAGTATAGGAAACATTCACCACCATGTTGCTAACAATAAACTGGATGTAAATGTTTATGTGTGTGTTCTTTGATGTTTAATAATAAGTACCGCTATCAGCCCGTGTAATTTCAAGCATTAAGGCACAACAGGATCAGGTTAGAGTCCTGGTTCCCGCGTACTGACCTTACGGATTGAATTTTTTATGTTTCCCGCATTCATCTAGGCGAATGCTGGGGTGACCCCCATCTCCACCTCATAATCTGCTCACTTCACTAAAAAATACATTTATTATACAGTACACAAGTTGCACGTTTCAAAGAAGGATTATATAACATACATACTAAATGCTTCAGACTTAAAAGGGTTGGTTCTCGCCATGGTGGGGTTTCCTGCCTCCATTCTCGTTATTCATACTAAGCTGCGTCAGTAATTAGACAGCAGGTGATCACGTGGTACTTAATTGCCTTTACGAGAGGTAAAGAGTAATTAATAGCTCAGATCAATGACGATATCCTTATCTCAAGCTGAGCTTCTGCCATTTGTTGGTAATATATCATACTTAACAATATCAACAAATTACGCTTAAGACTTTTGTCAACGAACTGGTAACGCCACATAAAGTAAGACTTTCAGAACCGTGATATTCATAGTTAGCTATTTTTTTTTAACTGCTTTACGTCTCTAAACAGTGAGGTCTTTAGAGACGGGAAGGGATGGGGGCAAGGAATGGGACGGAATTCGGCCATGGATTTTTTAAGGAAGCATCCCGGCATTTGCCTGGAGTGATTTGGGAAACCAAGGAAAACCCAAATTTGGATGCCCGGATGGGGATTCGAACCGCCGTCCTCCCGAATACGAGGCCAGAACGCTACCTGTTACACCACCACTCTCGGTAGTTAGCTAAATGTGTCACTAAAACGTTACATACGAAGTAATTTAATTATTTACAGCAAGCATATCAATGTTAATCTTATGTGGACATCGGAGATATGATCAAAATTCGTGACAAACATAACTATAGACCAAGGCTGTTCAACCCAAGGCCCGCGGACGAATTTTAAATGGCTCGCGTAAGTTTGAAAATTCCCGCCTAGTTGAAAAAATGTTCCGAAGGCCAAGTGGTTGTTGTAAAAAATATATAATTTGGAAACACATTACAAGTAAAATCATAATAATTTTGAAAACGAGTATCCTGTTGGTAGTGCCACCAGAGAAGATTTTTTAAAGAAGAAGAAACGGGAGTTTTTCAACCAACAAAATATTTCCGTCACAAGGCACTACGCACTTGAATCCATGATCAAAACATCTTACGAGATTTCTTTGCTTTTAGTGAAAAAGAAGAAACTTTTTTCTGATGGAGAAATTGTTGAAGAGATTTTGTTAATTTATGCACGAAATTGTGATGATGAAAACGTCAAAACTAAAGTCAAAAGTCTTTCACTTTCACGCCACACTGTTACGAGACGAGTGGAAGAGATGTCAGTTGGTATCAGTGGTCAGATCAAAGAGATCGTAACAAAGTGCAAATATTTTTCGTTGGCATTAAATGGAACTTGCGGGATGGTATTGATCCGGTAGTGCATTGAATAAATTATATACGTGTAAAAGTTCTTCACATACGTCAATTCAGAGTTCTATTTGTAGGAGAAATCAGCGAATCTGGAGCGTTACAACTGTACTGCGTTGACTTTCAAGAGGCAACATGTTGAAACATCTCTTCAGCTTGAGAGAACAAGTGTTAGAATTTTTAGAGGAAAAAAGGGGCATTACATTTGGAAACTGATTTACTGAAGAATAAATCCTGGTTGAGTGATCTTGCATTTTTTGTTGACGTTACAAATTACCTGAATATTTTAAATCTCAAATTACAAGGCAAAGATTGTTCACTTCCAACAATGTTTACTTTAATTAGTGGATTCAAAGCTAATTTAAATCTGTTTTTAATTAATTTAGCCATAGAAAATATTGACCATTTTCCCATACTCAAAGATTTGAAAGAGGAGCTCAATATAGTCACTATCAGTTGTTCTAAGTACGAATTTAAAATTAGGTGTTTATTACAGTCGTTTCATAGCATATTCCAGGGTTTTGAAAGTAAAAACATTTTTTTATTTTTTTTTTTTGTGAATCCTTTCATAATCAGTTTGACTGAAGTAATCAGTTATCCTACCAATATTAACCTGGAACTCACTGAATTGTAAAATCATTCTGCGCTAAAAAACATTTTTGCAAAAATAGTATCTTCAAAGTTACAAAATTCTTCAGAAGATTTTGCAGATCTCTGGAAACTGGTACCAAAAGAAGACTTTCCTGCAATAACTGACCTGGCCTTTCAGATTTTAAGTAGTTTCGGATCGACATATGTTTGTGGAAAAGTTTTTTGAGATCTTAACTATGTAAAAAAGAAAACCACGCATCTCTAACTGAGCAACACATTTCTGACTTGTTACTGTCAACATCTGATTTGACGCCTAACATAGGAAAATTATTAAAACAAATACAATGTCAGAAATAACATTGATTGTACCAATTACCTAAGGGTTTTTTTAGATTTTGATTTTTGTTACATAGAATTTTGTTTCTTTATTTAGATGATGCTATTTCTTGTATAATTTAAATAAACGACAATTAAATTTCAGAATATTGGATTTTTTGTTGCACAAGACTTAAAATCATTGTTTATTAAAAGAAACAAAAATGGGAACTGTGGCTCGCCAGAGATTTTTGGATCGTCCATTTGGCCCTAATGTTAAAAAGGTTGAGCAGCCTTGCTATAGACGAATGAATTCCAGTTGAATAATCGCCAACGTAACAGCTACGTATAGCAGCTACAAGGAATGAATACCATGTCTTCCACCAAAATCTCCGGATATTGTAATTTTATATGACTCTAGGTACGAAATTTAAAGTGATGAAAACTTTGCATTACACTAAAAATTGAATACATACCAGTTTTTCTTTGCTCTATTTATAAAATGCCATAAATAGTGAGTATGAGTTCTCTTCGTGCACCATCTTCAAACAATAATCTAGAAATTTTTATGGACTTCAGTATTAGGTTTGTTCGAAAGGGCTAAATCTCGTTAACGATCTTTGAAACTTATACCTTGCTAAACGCACAACTAAAATAAAATGTCACAAAACACCATTGAATAAACCTCTGTGTGTGTGTGCTACATTAACGGAGAGAACACATTTTTTACTAAATATTTTGTTTTTATGTCATTACTGTCAGACACAAGCGGAAAGAGGAAAATTAATTTTTTTGCTCGGATAATAAGAATGGACAAAAGCTACAAAACAGAATTTCCAACCATTTTTACAAAAGTAAGAAAGGTAACTAGCAGATCCAAACAGTAAAGGAAGGTAATACAGAGATCTGAATAACAGAAGATATAATACTAGACAGAGCAAATTTCGGAAGATTGAAATAAAATTTCAAGATTTTCCAGGAGAAGTAGAAGATGGAAGGTAATAACCCGAGAAAAGAGGAAACAGTGAATTGAAAAGAAAAATAACTTTTGAAAGTCAAGAAAAGAAAGCATCGAGATAAATGCCAGGATTATTTTTCGTAGTTATTAAAGTTCCAAAATCGAAGAGAAGAAGAAAACACAACTTGTGAAATATTATTACAAATGGTATAGAGGCGGTGCAATCACAAGGCTGTTGTATGCGAACTGTTAGATTGAATGTAATCGTAGGCTTCCGCTGTCAGAATCAGTTGATTCTTGTAGCCAACGTTTTTACCTTCATTCTGTGGTCTTCTTCCTGGTCAGAATGAGGGTCGAAACGTCGGCTACAAGAAACATGATGCGGCGCCACCTGGAAGATTGAAGTTACAGTGTACTGTTTATGCTATTTCGGTTACAGGACAGTCAAACGAAGCAAGATAAATGTCGGGTTACGAGTCTAAAAAATCGTATTTTGGATCGGTGTCCACACGATCTTCAACAAGACGCCAAATCATTGCCAGTCTATAGGATGCGATAAAACGTAAGCAATTTCCCAGCACCGCATTGTTGTGAAGCCAGAAACTCCCTGTCAACGCATGCATCGAGTCGATACTTGTGAGGTGGGTCCATCCTGTTTGTGATAGAATCAAAGTGTTTTCGGAGCTGTGTTTGCAGTTGGTGGTCGTGCCTCCGTCGTCAGTTATGCCTGCGGGCGCGCTCTCGGCCCTTCTTAATGCGAGGCACGTGAGCATACACGCAGCAGCTGGGCGGCGGTAGACTTTTTACACCTCCATCCGCGACGGCTACGGCCAAATAAAAAAGGAACGACACGAAAAACACCGGGACAACAACACTTTTACGACCTTGGTGTGGGTGGGGCAAAGAAGGACCTGACGGGGTTCGCTTTTTGTACCGTGAAGAACTGGAGGACCTTCTGGAAGGTCGTTAGGGCGGGCAGCGTCTGTTTGCACACGTGCGCCGACAAAACAGCCGCTCGACCCTAATGGCAGGTGTGTGTGTATTAACGTGTCCGGGCAGAGCGCGTGTTGAATCTCGACGGCGCCGCGTTAATCATTACGGATGACGGAGAAATGGAACAGTGTGTATGGCGCCACTTCACACTGCTCTGCGATGCTATAAACCAATGTATCGGGGCACGCGAGCGCTGTTTACCAGTCAGCTTTATTGCTCTCTACCTTTCAGTTCCTTTTTAATTTTTCTATATCTTCAATAGAACGGGCTGGTGGTTCTGTGGCTAAGACATCTGGCAGGAGATCCAGACGTCCCCAATTCGAATCCCTGTCTAGGAGGGGATTTTCATAGATCCTTCCCACCATCACCTCTGGCACAGGTTGTTGTGTAGTGACGCCAGAAAATTTCGGTGATTCGGATTCCATGTTAAACAGTAGGTCTCCTCTAGCGCTAACAATTTTAGTTGTAACACGGATGATTGCACATCAAAGTAAATTCAAGCCAAACAAAGGCTACATGTAATCCTGGTAGGCTCAAAGGAACAGACATCATCATATTTTGCAGATGTTATAATTGTTTTTCTTTTTACTACAGCGTATTAACCTGTATGTTTTACATTTAATGTCAGTTTTATACTGTTGTTTTCTATAGCGACAACTATTGATAATATCAGTCAAATACTGTATCTATAATGGCATATATACTCTGCAATTAACAAAACTGTGGGCGGAAGAGGGTGCTTTGCACCAAAGCTAATCATTACCACTAGTAGAGTGAGAAATACGTCAAAATGATTCCGTGATTCGGATTTCACGTTAAACTGTAGGTCTCCTTTATCGGGTAATTCTATCCAGTATAGGGAACCTACCGGGTTGGGTTAGGTCAGATAAGCAGGAAAGGAACTGGTTATGTATGGTAGTTCCAGTACCAGAGTAAGTAGGACTAAATGTCCTTTGGAAGGGTCCATCCAACCTTCGGGTTGAATACCAAACTTGGCTTTTAGCTTGTATAGAAGCTGGGGTGTGCTACTGATCTTGCAGGGGTGCTATTATCTCCATTTTCTAACTCAATCAAAAACCGAATGAAAAAATGAATGGTAACTATGCGGCCTGGTGTTCGGGAGGACGCGGATACGAATCCCTATCCAGATACCGGTTTTACATTTTTCCCGAAATCACTTTAGGCGAATACCGCGTTGGCTCCTCCAAAAGTCCATGACAAAATTCTCTTCCTGCCTCTAATGACTTCGACATCGACGAGGCGTGGAGATCTAAACAAAAAATTAATCATTAGCAAAGCTGAATATTTTCAGAGTTTATTCTTGTTATAACTACCAATAATGGGCAAAGCTTGGTCAACATGTCACTGTTATGGCCGAGAATTGCGCGTTTGCAATTGAAAAGTAGTCCGGTCGCCACCTTATCGAAGTAGAGAATATTATGGATGAGTCCACTGTAGGTTATGTTACAGCATTGAAAAGAACGTTAGTGGTTTCACAGTTCTTGTTCTTTATTGTGTACAAATTGACCGTGAAGGTCACCTCGATACCATGCTAAAAGTTTAACCTTATTAAAAGATCTGACAACGTCTCCATTCATGTGAATCCAGTTACAAACTCTTCCACGTGGAAACTGTTTACAAGTTTTTCCGAACACACTCGAACTACACTTACCACGTGACCCTGTTGCATCACGTGACCACCTCTCTCCACAGTCTCCTTGCTTTTTCCTTCAAAGATATTCCTCTCCACTGAACGCCATCAGTAGTCCATATATCGATATACAGGGCTTACTATGCTACACTGTGTCAATAACGCTGTGACGTCACCCTCCCAACCTTAGCTGCGAAAACGAGGTTGTGAGCTTTATTTAATGACAATTATATTTAATAAGGTAGCTGTGTACAAATTGATTAACAGAGCACTGAAAGAGAAGTATGTATCTCGTTTAAATCAATATGTTCGTTTTTAGTTTTTTTTTGCTTCCGGTTTTTCGTCTCATCGACGTCGAGTCTAAGG
>CM061919.1:181005842-181034262 GCA_031002005.1 Vandiemenella viatica
CGGCAGCGGCGAGCGTCGAATCTGGAGGCACATGCAGCAACGTGCGTGACGTGTTTCGTCATAGCACGGGATACGAGGCGAATATGCAAGATAGTGTATAATGTTGACATAAACTACATATGACAACAAAACGGTTAATCTAGTAACTAATACAAAGGCAGGTTATTACGTAATCATCACAAGACGGTGGGGTCTCAGGGAGAGGTTTCAGGCTAAATCCAGCAACATTGTTGTGTGCAATATTTCTCCCTTCCTTCCTGGCATCGCTATGCTATGCAGTGTTGGTTCAGCAACCGTTCATGATGGATGTGCCAATCACCGCTACCACCAAGTGCGAAATTCGTGCAGTAATTGGTTTTTTAAATGCTGGAGGATTTCCTCTTTATAATGATCTCTTAATTGGGGTGGTAATTGCTTGATAAACACCCTGTAAAGTGTTAGTTTACAAACTACCGAAGGTTATTTGATTTTATTCACTATGATTACTATTAGATGATTTCCTTTAATCACTTCGTCCTCCAATTTGCAAATTTCTGCTGTTAGTCGCTAGAGGGTTTTGCCTTCCCCCAATGGTTACTGATTACTATTGTTCTTGTCTGAATTAAATATTTCTACCAAATCACAACACTCACGATTCGCTTTTCAATTCATATTTATTTTTCCGTGATGTCTAAGACAACATAAGGTACCAGACTTCTCCAAGACACTAAAGCACAAACATACGACTACTTGACGAATCACAAACAGAAATTCTGACAACTAGCGAAAGTTGACTTACTAACAACAGCAAAACTTCCGAAAACAACTGAATTACAACTAACTCTGACCGCCATCTCTCCTCGTTTAAATTATCGCCACAGAAACATCCAGAAAAACATAAAGAGTTTTCTGGAATGCCAACAACACGTTAAAAATTAAATCCAAATAAAAATAATTACAAATTATAAAAAATCATTCACAATCATTAGTAACACACGGAAGTGAAAACTGAAGATATTTACAGGTATTTACACACAAAATTATAAACAGAAACAAGTCCAAATATTTGAGAATTGTTTTCCAAACATCGTGGCTCATATCAACACTTACAATTGCAAACTTTTAATTAATGTTTCACGGATAATACGTATTGCATATCATTTACACAGTTTATCTCCATAAAATAATATTCATTTACATGATGAATATACACAAATTCACAGTTAAACACACACAAAAATGTACAAATCCATTATTAATCAATTACCATCTTGCCATACATAGTTCTTAAAATAAAATTTCTTGAAAGAGCTAGGACTGATGGCTGTTATAGATTCCACACATGACATTAATTAAATTGGTTTAAAAGAAATGAAATTTGAATTTATTCATGAACACAAAACGGTTGTGTTTAAACTTTCAAACATACGTAGCAAATATATGTAATCGACACCCAAGCTTGTATTTGACTGGCGCTATGGTTTGGACATGAGTTTCAAGTAACTTTCCGGGCTTTTGAGATGCTGAAAATGTCTTTCTGTCAGCCGACGATACACATTACCCAACATTGGCTAGTCGGCGGGGACACCGTCTCCACGGCGCGAACTATGTTGACCTGCGAGGGCTAGGCCAACTCGCACTTTTTTTTTTTTTTTTTTTTTTTTTTTTTTTTAATGGCATTCGGCTACTGGGCCATACAGCCAGCTCAATGTGATTTGTTGCTATCAAGTATTGACACAAGGACACTACGGACAGACATTCACAGACACAACACTAAACACCCATGCCCTCGGCCGGACTCGAACCGGCGACCTTCGGTACGCGGAGCTAGCACTCTAGCCCCTACGCTACCGAGGCCGGCAACTCGCACAGTTGATTCACACAACCGACTCCGGGATCAGTCCAGCTACTGGACCTCTCGCTTTCGCCCGCTCCAACCTTCTCCCACTACCGGTCCAACTCTCTTGCTTTACCCGCATCGTCTCCGCTCCAGGTTGACTGTACGGATACATCTATATCTATAAAACGAAAACCGGATATGTTTGAAATATAAAACTCGGTAACTACAGAGCAGATTTCGATGGGGTTTTCACCGTTTTAAAGCTTAGAATCTCAATTGAAGTGTTTGGAATGTCTGATGATCCAACGTAACATAACGCAGGTGTGGTAAATGAAAATCTTTACGTACAGTCCGAAGCAAAAAATAAAAGAAATACGATGCTTACGTCATACATCGTAAAAGTTATGGCATGTAACGTTTACTTTATTAAATTTTGGTTTTTAGTCTTTAAACCCCATGCATACGAGTTATATAGGAAACTACGTAAAATGGAAAATATTTAAATTAATTTTATTAATACAATGAAAAAAATCTTTCGATATCTTCTTTGTTTCTTGCTGTTACTATCTGAGGCCGCACTGCTACAATCTCTGACGTTGTGAAATTTTAATCGTTGTGTTAAGTAATGAATATTTGACGGTTTTGAACATGAAATTGAGCTGGTTAAAACCATTAGTGAAGAACCTTCCGAGAAATTTGTTGCTTTTGAAATTACTGTCTCTGGATGCGAATTATATTCACGCTGTTAATAGTAAGTAATGCACGGCTTTGAACATGAAATTGAACTGTTTAAAACCTTTAGTGTTGACGTAGTGTTACTTTTTTTGTAATTTGTTGATGAGCCATTCTGTCTTTACTATATTTCCTGAAAAAAAATCATTGTTTCTATTGCTGCATGAATTGTTGTGGTTATTATGATAAAACTTAGTACACATGTTCCTGATATCATGGCTAAATGTATTGCAGGAATAAATCAACCACAACCCCATCTCTTTCCTGCTACACAAGGGGTTAGCCGTTTAAATACGTATAGAAGAATGGGGCGACTGACATGAAATTCACAAGGGCAAAACACTGGCAGTTCTATCATTATCGTGGCGCCAAAATAAGATGATAAATTCTTATAGAACTCGGCAAAAAAAAATCCAAAATAGAGAATAACATTTCTTGATATCTCACTTGGTTTTCAAGATTTAACATGTCAAAAATCAGTTATAGTTCCTTGTGCTTTTGGTGACGTTTCTTCTGGTCCAGGCTGTATTTCAACCAAACAACAACCACTAGGAAGAAAATAAAACACCTATAGTGCTATTCCACCTTGTAGATATAGTGGTTTGATGATGCAATATCTCGAGAACTAAGCGAGATATTAAAAACATTTATACTTTATTTTCGATTTGTCTCACCAAGTTACATACGAATTTATTATTAAATTTGGCTATGGCGAAATTTTTATTCTGGTCCAGGCTGCATTTCAACCTAACCACGTCAATTTTGAAATACGATATCTCGAGAACTAAGCGAGACATATATATATATATATATATATATAAAAAAATTACTTTCAATTTGACTCATCGAGTTACATAGGATTCCATCATCAAATCGCCGCTCCACGGTTATCGTAGAATCCCCAAAGAAACTTACCTCTTTTATGAGCTTCAATATTCACTGTGTGTGTAAATCAATCTAGATCATAACGGGCAACGCCGGGAGCTCTGCTTGTATATATAAAACTTTGGCATAGTAGACGCAACTCACTGAATTCGCTGGCTCTTCCACACTATGTTACCACATACAGCGAGCAATTCTTGATGCGTATTTGGTAAAGGAGTTTTCATATGAAATACAGTGTTATATGTGGCGCCATGATTGAATTATTATTTCTTGCTCCGTTCCCCCGACTCGTAGTCAGAAGATACACTGGAGAATTTAAGCTAGACCGTGAACGTTTATTCTGTAAAAACCGCATCCATTCTTGTTCATTAGTTTTTGCGTGATACAAGAGACAGACAGATACAGCTCATCCTTACAGATTTATAATAGTATTTCTATAGGAATTTGTTTGAATAATTCGGAAATGTGTTCGAAACACAATAATATTTTGAATGAGACAAAAATAATGTGAGAAATGAACGAAATGTAATTAAATAAAAAAGTTTCAAGCGTATACCATGAATTATCGAATTCTGGTTTCTGAGCACGTCGTTAAAACAACTTCATCTGTATTTCAACAAACAGACAGATCGCTATCACCAGAACACGATCCTGCCTAGAAGTACCTACTTCATCACGTGTGAGGTGCCGTATCACTTGAGCTCCACTGGCGGTTTATGTTTGTACATGGTGTGATAATTAAATATTAGACTGACCTGATAAGGTGTCTGATCCTACATATGGAAGCCCCTATACGTAGCAACGATACTACTCAGAGA
Organism: Vandiemenella viatica; assembly: GCA_031002005.1. Taxonomy (NCBI): domain Eukaryota; kingdom Metazoa; phylum Arthropoda; class Insecta; order Orthoptera; family Morabidae; genus Vandiemenella; species Vandiemenella viatica. The sequence continues at coordinate 181,010,097 of CM061919.1, forward strand.
TATTATATATAAAACAAATCACTGTCACGGGCAAGCATGGTATAGGCAGAATTTAATATCTGGAAATATTGTAACATTGTCGAATGTTAAGAGTGGAATAATGTTGTCTTTGGATATGATGTTCAACGCTCATCCAAATAATAATAATAAATACAACGCAAATTCTAATAAAATTTAAATTGAAATAATGTCTTCTTTCAGATTCACTTAATTCAAACAACGATTATTATATTGGTTTTTGAAATAATAAAATACGTATAAAGAGTGTGACAACAGAAGGGATATACAATTACTTTAGTATGGTTTCTGTAATGTTTGGTTATCCGATAATATATTAACTGCTATTAGAATCCACTAGAGTATCAACTTAATTTATTTAAAATATACGTTGTTAAAGTGTGTAGCAACTAATGTTTTCATGGAACTATGTTATGTTCTTTGGTTACGTTGGCTTAATGATTTTGCAGCACATGTTAACTTCAAGAGTTTAATAAATATTCTGATGGGAGATCCCAAGTCTTTAACTTTACTACGAGAGAATATGCACTACTGTAAGTGAATCATTTTTCAATCACTCTGAGACCTGTGAGGAACTAGAATGACAATTTTTTACACTTATGACATTATTATTCGTTGCTTATTTCTTAAAATACTTTTCATATGTAGAAATGTAAATGTAGACAGGGAATACTAATTGCAATATGACATTCGTCTAGTACGAGCTTTGATCGTTTCATATAAATCAGAGATTTACATATCAAGTTATAAAATATTTTCCTATTTGAATGGTGGCTTTCATAAAACTTAGTTTTTCTAAAGTCGAAATTCGGTCTTACTTTAAAATTTCGAAACAGATATTTGTGAATTATAAATGAATATTTATGTCTGACTTTTCTGAAGTTACGAAGTGAATTTATTAATGTATTTCTCTTATAAATAGAAAAAAAAATCTGAAATTCGGTCTTAGTCTAAAATTTCGAAACAGATATTTGTGGACGATAAGTGAACATTTATGTCTAACTTTATGAAGTGAATTTATGAATGTATTGCTCTTATAAATATAAAACGTTAGTTTTATGAAAATATTGCTCTTATAAATAAAACAAAAAATATCTGACATATAGGAGGTTGGTAGCGTGTGTTTCAATATTCAATACCAAATAAATTACCAGCATTCATTATTAAGAAGTGGGGAGTTGTACATTGTTAATCGATACAAACTACCTTTTCTTGCCGTTTTCTTAATCCGTAAAAACTTTGTTTCTAATTATCTGCTTTGCGAGGAAAATTCTTTTCTTTATGGCTCGGTTAATTGCTTCTATTGTTAAATATGAAAAGGTAATCCCTTCACAAGAAATGAAGACACCAAAAATGTTTATTTTTGGAGGTAGAGCTCCACTTTTCTATTAGCAACCACGGCAGCAGAATAAATTTGGTGTAGTCAGTGCAATGTTGACTTTTTGCCTCCCGAAGAACACAAAAATCATCTGATAGTAAGTTTATAATCATAATAAACAATCACGGTTCCGTAATCTTCTATTTTTAACACCGTTTCCAGAAGGTATCTATTTATCTCTGTGTTAGTAAACTTTATTTTTAGTAAAAAAATTATGATTCGTTCTTACATTTCTTACATTTCGTTCTGTTATATTATTCATATTTATAAATTGGAGGAATTGAAATATCCACTAATAAGGTTTGATATTTCTATTATTAAATGTATGTCCATCCTCCACAAAACTTCCAAAAAAATCCTACATATCTCTGCTGTAATAAATATTTAACCTGATGTACAAATAAGACTGGGAACTCAAATGTGGTTAATTTAAAGATATTTTGATATTATTACTGCATCATTTCTGGTAAATTAAAATCATGTTGTTCCTGTGTTTGTATATATAGTTTTATGCAATGCGGAAATATTCATTTCAAGTTAATTTCTCCTTTTTTTTTTAAACAAAAGTGAAAACTGAAATTTACATCCGCATGTTTTTCATTTAGAGAAAACGTTTACGATCACCCATTGTGAAGTATGGACTATAGATTGACTCACAGAATCTTACTTCAACATTTAGTGTATAGTATTCTGGCCTTCTTGAAACTATAACCGAGCGTGGTGAACCAGCGGTAACCCTCTGACCTCGCATTCAGCAGGAAGTGATTACGAATTCTCGTCGGTCATTCAGATTTTTGGTCCCATGGTTACCGAAATCTTTTCAGGTAAATGCCGTGCTGGTTCCTTTAAAACGCCATGGTCAGTTTCCTTCTCGTTCCTTGCCCAAGACCTTTCCTGACTGTAAAGGCTTCGACGTCGACGAGGTAAAAGGTTAAAAAATTTTGATATTATGTTTCCAAACGAACCATTAACATAATTTTTCCAGCGTAAATCTTAATTTCGAATTTCTTATTGAAAGGTGAATCCGGATTTCTCTATTCAATTCTATAGTGTTTTTCTATTCATACTTCTAGGCCAATGATAAATTTCTCCTTAAAAATGCATCACCTTTCCTAGAAAAACATTTGATTAGGTGAAAAGAAAATGGCTACGAGCTTTTCTTTATGCTGAAAGAATGTAGGCTTTCTCTGTGAATCAGATGAATAAAATCTTCTCGAGCTTTCCACCGGGTGAGGCGACGTCACCTGACAACCACAGGCCTTATAAGTACGGAGTTGTCCGGTACCCGACACTTCATAGCCAATTGTGAACGCCCTCTCCCGGTGGCAAGCTCGAGAAGATGTTATTCATTTTCTTTATGGTCTTAGGTGAGATTATTACGATCCAAACTAAACTACATTAGAACTAAACTTGTTATGTCTCGTGAGCAGTTCTACTCATATTACAATTTTTACTTCATCGGTCCTGTGTCTGCGGTTTATTAGAATGATCATACAGACTTTCACTCAATATTGTCATCACCACCAACATTTGCGTATTGTAGTGGTAAATCACACACTGAATCTACTGATTTCATTGCTATCTCTGGCCGCATCCTCAGAGAAAAACCTAACTCTGCTCCACGCTAGAAAAGAAAATGGATGACAGATTATAGTTCCCCCCTTATCTCTCCCCAATTACACCCCTTTCTTTCTCCTCTCCCTCCTCCTGAGTGGAAGTAATAAAGGTCATTCGATCTCATGAGGAAGAAACAAGGTTCCCTGAACTTACAAAAATGGTAAGAAGCAGTACTCAGCATTTAGAATTGACTGGTTTTACTTTTCCCAGTAAAGGAAAGACTGATCAATATCTTTCTCTAAGTTGGGGAGAACGTTTCCTTCATGTCCTCCGAAATGGGTATATCATGCAGTGAGCGTGATGATTGGCTGCAGCTACTATTACTATTACTATTACTCTGCGATTCACTAAAAGTGTGTGGCAGAGGGTGCATTGCAGCCTATCCGAAAGGGTAATAGTTTGGAAGGGATATACGGGATATGGCAGGAGGCGCCCATGGGCTATTGTGAGGAACCATCCCAGCATTCACCTGGAGTGATCTGGGAAAACCATGGAAAACCCAGATCAGGATGGCCGGAGAGCTTATTGAAAGCTAATCCTGTCGGATTTTAAGTTTACTCGCCCGGTAAATCCTTTCTATTCCATTCCTAATCGCTCGTGGAAAAAAAAAATGAATACAGGAAAGAATCGGTTCTGGCCCTGATTTCTCTTTTCTTATTTTCACGGTAATTCCGAGATACGAATGTTGCTGGTAGCAATATTTGTTTGCTGCCATTCCGAAATATGTCAGTCGTGAATTTTTCAATAGCTTCCTGTCGAGAGCAACGCCTTCGGTGTTCCAGGTCTTCCCAACCTAACTCCTTCAACATCGCACTTACTCTTTCCCTCCAACTATATATACCTGTCACGAATCGGACGGCCCTTCTCTGGACCCTCTCTAATGTCTCTATTAACCCCTTTTGATGGGTACCCCATACAGAACAACAATATTCCAAGTGAGGACGCACTAGTGACTTGTATGCAATCGATTTAACTTCCGGAGTGCATTGTTTTAAATTACGACCTAGAAATCGGAGCATACGATTTGTTTTCCCAATTACATTCTCGATATGCTCATTCCATGACAAATTATTACGAATTGTTACCCCTAGGTATTTAGTTGAATCTACAGTTCTAAGGACAGTACCATTAATTGTATACTCAGAGCTAAATGGTGTCATCTTTTTACTTATATGCATGACTTGGCACTTTTTAGCGTGTTCATTTTTTTACCGTTTTGCTTCACGCCTCGTCGACGTCGAGGTCATTAGAGGCAGGGAAGGACTGGAACAAGGAACCGGAAGGAACTCGGCTATTGTTTTTAAAGGAACCTTACCGACATTAGCCTGAAGTGATTTGGGGAGAACTTGTAAAACCAAAAGCTAGATGGCCGGATGAGGATTCGAGTCCGCGTCCTCCGGAATGTGAGGGCAGAGCGTTGCCAATCATCCACCACGCTGGGTCTACCGCATTCAGTTACCAGAGGCGTCTCGAGGTCACTCTGTCTCCATGCCGCTTACCTTGCTATTACATACGAAGGGGAGAGAGAGTCCACTCTCAGATTTACCACTCGCTTGCCTGGACTCAGTCTGCTCGTAGGGGTAGGAACGGGAGGGGTAGCAGAGGCGTGGAGTGAGGCTAGGGAACATGACCTTGAGCGGCCAGTTGTGCATAACCAGGGTACATCTTCAATTTTCCCTCGTGATACTGGTGACATCGAACTTCGCGATAGTGAACTGATGAGTAGGACAGACAACATTATTCCTCATCAACTCTGTGTTACTTCTTCCATTTAATCCAGCCCAGTAACTCTTAGGTGAAGTTATGTTTCGTAAGCCAAGTGATGGATAAATATTTAAGCAATTTTGTGTTGTCTTAAATGGTCATTCCTTCGATTTTAAAATTTCAGTATTAATAAATTATTAATTTCATAATAGTAAATATATAATTTATGTTAGCAATTAATAAATTGAACCCAGTTAACCCATTCAGTAATCGATATTGTATTTTATGTTCGTTGGAGCCATCTAGGACCACGTTAAGCCTTTGTTTGGCTTAAAGTTTGCTATTGGTTGAGTACACATCCGTGTTGCAACTAGGGTGTGTTAGCCCTGGAGGGGACCTACTAATTTAATGTGGAATTCGAATGATGGAAGGAAACGTTCACGTTTTACATTAATCTGCAAGGCAGACGTGAAGGGCGCGTTAAGGGATTATGAAAAGGTCCGTCAATACAGGGATTCGAGCAGGGGAACTTTCGATCTACAGTCGGATACCTTTACCACTGAGTCACCAGGCCTATCCAATCATCAACTATAAATTATAATATTTACCAACAAATTATTAACGCTCCAAAGTGTATTATTCCAGAATAGACATTCTCAGATTTATTCATCGTTCATGGCTTTGAAAAAATACTGCCCTCCTCTCCGGAAAGTAAGCCGTAAATAGATTTACATTCAGAGCTGAAATAACAAATCAGACCTTGCGTTTCTTTTTGGTTGCTAACAGACTACAGTCTGCAACGGAAAGTGAGCAATGAAGCTCGAACATTCGATAAGCGATACAAAGAAATGTCTTCACATGCATATTCAGAAAGTAATTCACTCGAACAACAAAAGAATACAGCAAAAGCGCTGATACTTCCTCGCTTACGTCCGTCGCAAGCATTTCGTTTCAAAGGAAATTCGATCTAACGTGCCCTGCAAAATGCGTATTTTTTCAATCATGTTCATGTTAGTCACCACTCCAATTTCAGTTTAATTCTTTTAGTCTAAGAACCTGAGTAAGTAATTAATCTAAATGGCGGATATCGATCAGTAAAAACAGAAAAAAACCATGAGAAAACACACCATGTGAACCAGACACAAAGAATGTGTGGAGACTATGCTTGGCTACAGGCAGCCATAAGTCCAGAAGCCTAGCCTACAATACTCCAGAACACTGAGGGTGATCTTGAGCAATCAGAGAAATAACTATTACCATGACTGTGAATGCACTGCTGAAAATAATTAGAGTAGAACTAAGACATAGTCTCTAAGCCTTTTACCCGCGAAATGAGAACTGAATATTGGCAGTACCAAATGGAATCAGAATCTTGGTTAGACAACGGAAGCTATCTAGCGAATATCAACTTGATATTCTGAAGCAGGTTAATAAAGCAACAAGAATCCAATGTCACTTCCTCTCCGTGAGTTAAGTTGCTAGCGAGCAGTTCCCTATATCGCCACTTCAGTTTGTAACGTGGGGTACGACGTGTAGATAACCTCCTCGTGGTGTACCCTGGACAACGGACTGCTGATGCAGGACGGCTGATAATCTACACAATAGGCGACCGAACTAGATCCCGTATCTCTCACGGTCACACAAAGCAACATCAGAAGATGAAAAATCTGAAGATGAAATTGAACAACGGCACTTGTCAGAGCCAACTGACCAGAACGTTTGGACACAGCGCTCAGATTCTTCAAATAAATGCAGAAGGATTAACAATTGCTAAATGTGAATACCTTAGCAAACTAGCTACTGACCTCAAAATCGACATCTTAGCTGTTCAAGAGACCCACATGACTGAAAAAGATTTGGAAAGCAGGGGCAAGATTGCAGGATACAGAATGATATCGAGAATTCCCTCTCCTATACACGGATCAGCCATGTATGCCAAAAGTAACATTTGCAACATCTCGGAAGTGAGGTGTCAAAAAGTCAATGAAGTGGAAATAATTACTGCCAAACTCAACAATTTAACTGTTGCATCAGTTTACAAACCACCTCTTTCCAACTGGCCAACTCCACCACTGCCCTCACTACCAAAACCTTGCATAAATGTAGGAGACTTTAACAGCCGACATACATCCTGGGGTTACCCAAATTCTGATGAAAACGGTGAGAAACTCACTGTGTGGTGCGAAAGTCAAGACCTGTATCTCAGCTATGATGCTAAGGAAAAGAAAACATTCCACTCTGCTAGATGGCAATCTGATACCAATCCTGATCTGGTCTTTGTGTCCACAGATGAAAGAAAACCTTTAGACCACACAAGGAAAGTCCTTCAGCATTTTCCCAGAAGCCAACACAGGCCCACACTAATCAGTGTTGGTATCACAATACCTGTTATCAGATCAATTCATAAACCAAGATGGAATTTAAAGAGGGCAAACTGGACAATTATAGCTCCGAGGTAGATAATAACCTGCGATGGATACCCCCAAAAGTGAAAAAACTACAAGAGATTTGTAGGTATTGTTATTGCTGCAGCTAACGAAACATCCCTCGAGGGTACAGGAAACAATACATTCCATGCTGGGACAAATCTACGCAAACTTTATATGAAAATTTTCAAAAAACTGGTGACCCTGAAACAGGAAAAAGAATATTAGAAAACTGAATGAAGGGAGGAAACAGAAATGGAAAGAGCTAACTTCTCAAATGAGCTTTACTCACTCCAGTAGAAATGCATGGACTCTCCTTAGAAACTGGGTGCAGCCTCAAACATGTGCAAAGAGGAGCCAGGAATTACACCAGCTGAAATGGCATTGCACATAAAAACAAGAGCTGACAAAGGTCCCAATAGATCCTGCCATGAAGAAACAGATGGAGAAAGAGATGATTGAAATGAATAACAACCTTAGAAATAATCCTATCCTTTCTAATCCATTTAGTCATGAAGAAGTTGAGAAAGCCATCAAAATGTTAAAAATGAGGAAGGCTGCAGGATTAGATGGCATTTTCCCAGAATTCATAAGATATCTCGGCAAGCAGGGAAGAACTTGGCTCAAGAACTTCTTCAGTGATATCCTGGACACTGGGATAGTCCCCCCAGAATTTAAGATGGCTCACACCTTGACGATCCTCAAACCAGGCAAACCAGCAGATGATGCTTCAAGCTATCGACCTATTGCTCTACTCAGTGTTTGCTATAAGCTTTCTAGAACGCCTCATCCTTAACCGCATACAAGGAATAATAAATATCATAACACCAACATATCAGGCAGGTTTCAGACTAAAACGGAGCTGTTGTGAGCAAGTATTAGCACTGACATCATACATTGAGGCTGGATTCAGAAGAAGTTAAAACATCAGTAGCCTTTGTCGATTTAACAGCGGCATATGATACAGTTTGGCTGGATGGACTGCTACTTAAACTTAAAAAACATATACCCTGCAGGAAACTAACATCACTCCTGAGGAATATGCTGACCAACAGATATTTTAAGGTCACCATCGGACATAAGACAAGTAAAGTCATTACAATAAAAAATGGATTACCTCAAGGGTCAGTACTAGCTCCATTGCTCTTCAACTTGTACACCAGTGACATGCCAGAAACAACCGGCAATAAATTCTGCTACGCTGACCGACTTAGCTATCGCCGTCCAAACTGCCACATTAGAGGAAGGTGAGAGCATTCTCTCTAATGACTTAGAACCTTGAACACATATTATAGAAAGTGGAGACTTGTCCGAACCCAATGAAAACAGAAGTATGCGCATTCCACTTGAGCAATAGAATAGCACATCAGCAGCTCAAAGTGAACTTCTGCCACCAGAGGGTGAAACATAATTTCCATCCTAAGTATCTTGGTATCACCTTAGACCGCTCCTTAACATTCAAAAAAACACCTCGAAAACACAAGTCAGGAAACTGAAAACACGAAACAACATCATGAAGAAGCTAGCTGGTACTTCTTGGGAGCTGATGCGAACACACTACGAACAACCGCTCTCACCATGGTTTACCCTGTTGCTGAGTACTGTGCTCCAGTGTAGCAACGTAGTACTCATACTAGAAAAATCGACGTCCACCTGAATGAGTGTATGAGAGTAATAACTGGCACCCTAAAATCCACCCCAGTCCCCTGGTTGCACCTGATCAGCAAAATACCACCTCCAGAGATAAGACGCCAAGAAGCAACGGCACGTGAGTGGATAAAACTACACCATCCTGATCATCCACAGGATCTCCCAATCCACGAGGTTCTAAATAACTTACCACCCACTCGTCTTAAATCAGAAATCCGGTATGGCAAGATGTATTTGACTTTGATGTCATGGAAAAATGGCGACAAAGCTGGAACTCCACATCTGTAAAACATTCAGATATTAAAGATCCCACAACTGGACTTCCAGGATTCCATCTAAATAGAGACCAGTGGGTCAAACTAAATCGCCTAAGAACAGGCCATGCGAAATGCAACGCCATGCTGTATAAGTGGGGTCTTCAGGATTCTCCTGCATGTGACTGCGGTGCTCCTTCCCAGAGTGTGGAGCATATTATCAGGGAATGCCCTCTACGGAAGTATGATGGACCATATGAAGATGTTTTTGGAGCTACAAGTTCCTTCTTAGAATGGCTGGAAGAATTAGACATCAGCTTGTGAACGCTACCAACGTTCTTGTCATTGTATATTTATTATTGTATTAGTTGCTTGCCATACGAAAAAAATAAATAAAGTTTGTAACGTCTCTATTTTGTATAATACTTTAAATATATTTATATACTTTATTGCCTCTTATTTCCAGCACCAGACCAGTATATAGAGATTTCCTTAACCCCTCTTTGTCCGGCGCTGGTTTTAATATGATACTCACGCTGAAAAATCAAAATTATTATTATTCCAATTCTTATCACACAAACTCAAATTAATTCCTTTGTCTATATCTACATATATCTCAATCTCAAATCAAAACACTTTCTACTTATCTCATCACTTGTATATTTTTTATTTAACAAACAATTCTCTTTTCTTAAGTCATATAGCATTTTCTTTATCCATAACCCTAATCCTTCTGCCCTCAGGCTAATATTTTACTATTAATAATCCCGCCAGGATCCTTGTGGCTTCTCCAGTGAGCCAAACTGTTCAATCTCTTCTTTCAAACTTGTTCATTCCAAAAAACCAAAACTCGTCCTCTCCATTCAAATCTTCTCTTCAACACTCACTCTTAACTCTTCTTTTATTTTTTCAGAGATCTCATTATTCATCTTGTTATTCTTTGACCTTTGATTTTTGTTTTTTGTTTGTTTTTTATTACAGTTTAACGTCCCTTTTTAACAACGTGGTCTTTAGAGACGGGAAAGGATGGGGGCAAGGAATGGGAAGGAATTCGGCCATGGCCTTTTGAAGGAAGCATCCCGGCATTCACCTGGAGTGATTTGGGGAAACCATGGAAAACCCAAATCTGGATGCCCGGACGGGGATTCGAACCGCCGTCCTCCCGAATGCGAGGCCAGAACGCTATCCGTTACACCACCACGCTCGGTTTGACCTTTGAACTTAAAAAATTCCGAGTTAATACACACCATTACAATTTATTAAATAAAAAAAATAAAAATAGCTTAATTAATGTAAAATCACACAAATGTGAGGTTGTGTACCTCACAAGTTTCAATGTCGGGAATGGTCGATCTGAATTATGAGTCGACCACTAAATGAAAAACGCTGTCTAAAACGACAAAGTAAACAATTTATAACATCTATAATTTGATGTGGTTCCTAGAACTGTACTATGATCTTAAGAAACAAAAGAACAAAATCAAAGTTTGTACGAAGTCCTCAAAACCGAGAGTGGTGGGTGAGAGGTAATGCTCTGGTCTTGTTTTCGGGGAGACGCCAAATCGAAACCCCGTCAGAGCATCCAGATCTGGGGTTTCCATGGTTTCGCCAAATCACTCCAAGAAAATATAGGAAATGTTCCTTTAAAAGGCCATGAACGAATTCCTTACCGCTCCTTGACACCAGTCCTTTTCCGCATCTAATGGCCTAGACGTTGAGGAGGCCTAAAACCGTAACCAAAGAAAAGGAAAAAAATCCTCTGACTAACATTCATTACGAATCGAATTAGCAGAGGCATAGAAAAAAATAAAACTGGAATGAAATTACAAACCCAAAGCGTAGTATCATATCGCCTATAAAAGGTTGGAAGATACATACATAAAAGTATGAGTGGAGACTAATATAATCTTCTATATATATAAAAATGGATGTCGGTATATCTGGTTGAAATAAATAGACCTCGACGCCGTTTGACCGATCATCATGAAAGATGGCACATGTATGAATTTTTTTCATGTGGAAGGTTTTTATACTATTCACTTTATTAAAACTCCTCACAAAAACGAATAGTTACTTTGAACATTGTCACTATCAGTTCTAATTTCGCTAACCCCAGAGAGTAATCTACTTCGTAGACGGTACAGCCACTTTTACTTTTTACTTCTTACTTAAATCGCATATGCTTTTTAGATATCAAAGCAAGAACCTATTCAAGAAGTGTTCAGTTTAGAAGTGTGATAATGGTTGCACTTGATAGACTAATAGTACCGGAGCTGGAAATATAAATCAGTTCATAACCTTAAAAAATTTTAAAGTCGTATGCACAAATGGCCATAAATCAATCTGTTATTAATATTATTATTATTCTAGATGTCGCTATTGGTATAGGTATTTATATATGGACGAATGACATTCAATTCTTCTTTTATTTTTATGGTGTTTATTTTCTTCACACACAATCATTGGAAGCTTCGCCTGTTACCAAACACTAAGTACTGGAAATTATTTGAAATGCGACCCACAAAATCAAATACAGGAAGATAAACCATACATGCGTGGCAAACGTCAACCAGTAGAGATAGATGCTGAAACCTCTGAATAGTGATACCAGAATCGGAGTCTATATTTCAAGAGCCGGATTAAATTAAGAAAGTTTGTATTGTTGGCATGGTCAATCAACTATATGTTGCTTGTTCCTGAGTACGAACTCCAAATACTCTGTACACCAAATCATAAACCATAAACATTGTATTTCCACTAGCGTTACGCTAAATATTAGCATTAGTTTAAATTATTTTAAGTTTGTCCAATCGTATTGCGAATGGAGTAGCCAAAAATATTGTTCATTCACGTGATATACTAATAAAAATGTGTATTGTTCATCATCAATTTATACCAACAAAAATAATGGAATACCGTCAGTAGGAGCCACTTTTCCGCATTTTTCTACAACGAATTCTAGATTCTAGATTTGGGTAAAATATATCGATGTATCAGAATATCGATATTTTTCATAAAATAATCGATATTTTCCGTCAATATTTTTATTTTCCATGTATTAAAAATCAATATTTTATATAGAGTATTAATTTTAAGCACCAATTCGATATTTTTTGCGTATACGCAATTCAGTACCCAATTTAATAGGTTACATACATATTGGACAAATATACGTACATATCAGATTTTCTTAAAGCGTCTTAAAAAAGCGAATTCGTCGCAGTTTAACAGCTTTTCATCGAAGGTTATGAGGTTAAGAAAAGCTGTTGAATTTTAACAGGTAACTTCATGTTTTTGTCAACATATTTGAGTGTTAACGATTTGGTTATTTTTGTTGTTGAAGAATACTGACTAAGCATACGTGTTGCGACGTTGAGAGTTGACGTAAATTAACTGCTTCTATTTTCAGTTACTTTTTTTTCATTGACAAATAACAATTAATGCGTTGACGAAATACCTGATACGCCAAGTCTCTTCTGTGTAGTCCAAAAGGGTGACTTCTCTATTTAACTTGGCGGCACGGAACAACAGGATTAGATTAACGAGAGAACATAAAAGAGAGAGATTTTTTTTGAATTCTACGTCAGACGAACACTGGTTTGATAGGTTGTAGAAATAGATAAATTCATAAAATTTCCGTAATTTCTGCTTATGGATTTAATTTTCTTAAATATTTTTATATATTTTTTAAATATCTTTGGATAATTACTGGCTTTAGGCAAAAATATCGATATATCGGTATTTTTCCTCGAAATATATCTTTATTGCTTGTAAATATTGATACGAGGTTTATTGATATTTTTTTTTATTTGCCCATTATGTTTTAGAGTATATACATAAAATCCAGTTTTATATACAGGGTGTTACAAAAAGGTACGGCCAAACTTTCAGGAAACATTCCGCACACACAAACAAAGAAAATATGTTATGTGGACATGTGTCCGGAAACGCTTACTTTCCATGTTAGAGCTCATTTTAGTTTCGTTAGTATGTACTGTACTTCCTCGATTCACCGCCAGTTGGCCCAATTGCAGGAAGGTAATGTAGAGACTCTTCGTGCTCGTATTGTGGACGGCTGTGATACAATACGCCATTCTCCAGGGCTGCATCAGCGCATCAGGAATTCCATGCGACGGAGGGTGGATGCATGTATCCTCGCTAACGGAGGACATTTTGAACACTTCCTGTAACAAAGTGTTTGAAGTCACGCTGGTACGTTCTGTTGCTGTGTGTTTCCATTCCATGTTTAATGTGATTTGAAGAGAAGTAATGAGCTCTAACATGGAAAGTAAGCATTTCCGGACACATGTCCGCATAACATATTTTCTTTGTTTGTGTGTGAGGAATGTTTCCTGAAAGTTTGGCCGTACCTTTTTTGTAACACCCTGTATACAGAGGTAAATAAAAATACACGGGCAGCACAATGTCTAGTACAGTAGTTTATAAACCACAGTAAATACTTTAAAAAAAAAAAAATGATTCAGCGTTTCTGTAGGGTTCAATAGGCAGAACTCCAGTTTTCTTTACATATTGCTATTATCGAGTAATTGCACTTTTTTTTTTCTTTTTCCGAGCAACGCAACAGCCGAGCCCCATCACCTGCGCTCCGCGTGTGGCGTATCTCCCACTTGCAGGCGAGGGCTCGTTTAAACTGAGGCCAGCGGATCCCATTTTCTGGCGGAAGCGGCTCGGCGAGCGCTGGAAGTGGCTGCCGTGTCTGAGAGAGCCTCGTTACGGGATGCCGCGGCATCGATCCCCGGGCAGGTGCGCTACCCGCAACACGCTGCTCCACACACAGGCTGCTGATCCGCCGCTGTAAGGGGCCGACCATCGATCTCGTAATGCGCGCAGTGTATAGCGTGACGGCGAACAGCTCACGCCAACAGACAGGCACGCACAGGCAACACGCGTAAGCCAGGGTGGCAGATATACAGCACCAGTCCATCAGATACTATCGAAGGCAATTAGGATTGAATTCTTTACGTAAACTCGGAACTTGGCAGAAATCTTCCACTGAGGGTGCCAATATTTAAAGCTGGTAAGATACCTAGTCCTTACTTAGAATTAAGACCAATATTGTCAAAAATATTTGAGTAAGTATTCAATACTTAAATGTTATATTAACTCTGAAAGCCTTAGTTATAGGATCAAAGATGTCACCAGAGGCACAAAGCAGTATCTTTAGTGGTTGACTGATTAAACAAAATAAAACAAATAAATACGATAATAGAATGGGAGTAATATGGTATTGATGTAAGACAATAATATGGAGTGATATTGTTTTTTTTTTTAATTTTTTTTTAACAGTTTAACGTCCCTTTTTAACAACGTGGTCTTTAGAGACGGGAAAGGATGGGGGGCAAGGAATGGGAAGGAATTCGGCCATGGCCTTTTGAAGGAAGCATCCCGGCATTCACCTGGAGTGATTTGGGGAAACCATGGAAAACCCAAATCTGGATGCCCGGACGGGGATTCGAACCGCCGTCCTCCCGAATGCGAGGCCAGAACGCTATCCGTTACACCACCACGCTCGGTGTGATATTGTTATAGAGAAGATACTTTGAGAAAGGGAAGCCTAAAAAGAAATTGACTCAATCCTCGTAGTGTGGTAGATTGCATTTATGTTTTTATATGAAATGTAAATAGACTGAAGGCAAAAAAATGTTTCTATGTGATCTGTGAATGTTGGATGTAAATTGAATTTTACGCATTGTGAAACGAAAAGAAGATAACTACTAACTGGCAATCTTAATACTGTTTAAAGACTGTAAATAAATTACGATATTAATTTCTCAATGAAAGCCTTGATCAGTCATTTAAGAGAAGTACTCTAGACAGTTAATATACAGTATTGAAATTCCGATTTCAAGTATTAAAATGTTGGTGATACACCAGGTTTCGGATGACAAATACACTTAAAGTAACTTGTTGATATCAGGTAAAGATGAAACCAAAGAAGATTAGGTAAAAGTGTGTATGGACAGCAGTCAACTGTACCGAAATTCGTCGTCGTCAAATTTCACTGGTGGCGATATTCGATGTGTGGAATAAAAACTAAACGTTTGCAAGCTCCCTACTGAATTGATTTTGTTTATTAATATATACTCTTTTCAACGTTGGATGATTCGTGTGTTATAATTCTGTAACTAGCGATAGTAGGAGCGAGAAGTGTTTATGTGGAATGAAAACTAATGCAACAACGAACACAATAATATAATTACGCCTGTCAACATCGGAATAAGTGGATAATCATGCAGAAGAAATATTAGATAGAAGAGAAAATTAAGTAACGGAAGGGTGAGAAAAGTTAGACGATTCTTGACATAGTAAAAAGAGAAGAAAACATATGGAAATATTTCAATGTAGGATAAATAAATGATAGAGGAACCAGCTATCAAAAATTGGAGTTTCGTAAAAAACAGACTATTTAAGGTTAATGAAAAAAATAAGTATGGGATACGGTTTTATTGGATTATAGCGATGTTGAACAAGGATTCAGAAACAAATTTTTGACTGCAAAACATGTCTCATAGCAAAATTGGCTCTGACCGCAATCTGATTGTTATGGAAAACAGAGTAACAATAATGGCTCGTGTGGTCGTAATGACTTGGTGACAAGATTTTTACTGGCCGCACAACCCGACCCAATGGTATACATTAATCTAACCCGGTAATCCTACGGTGTAGGTGACCTGCAGTTTAACAATGAATGCCAACCGTGGATGCGTCTTGGTCCACTTCGTATTACACAGCAAATTTTGCCAGAGATGGAGGTTGGTATAAGGGCATCCCAGCTAAATCGGGAATCGAACCGGGAATCTGTCGATCACAAATGAGATGCCGTGACCACCGAGCTACCAAAACGCTACGAAACGCAGAGTAAAATTAAAGAGATTAACTTGCCAGGAGATATCCAACTGAAAATGAAAACACTAAAAGACTCTTTCGTAAAACAATAGTCCATGGAAACTGTGAACACAAGTTTACAAGAAATCTATATCTATACTAATATTATAAATGCGAAAGTAACTCTGTCTGTTTGTATGTTTGTTACGTTTCTTGGGATAAACGGCTAATCCGATCATGATGAAATTTGACAAGGAGATGCTATTTAACATTAGGATGTATATAGGATACTATTTTCTGTATACATAATACATATTGTCATTGAATTATTAAACCTATCTCAACTGTGAAAGACAGACGCGTAATATGTATTCGTATCTGTAATGCGTAACGACAGAAAGGACTGGTAGCGCAGTGGGTAAGGAAATTTACTAAGTGGCTTCGGGTTCAAACCTCGCTGGGAGCAAAAATTTTTAAGAATTATTTTTCATAGTTTGAGCCAAGCCTGGGATTTTGTAGAAAGGATACCATGTGGAAATGTAGGCCCCTTAAATTCAGGGCTGGAATGCTTGGCAAATCATAGGCGGTAAAACAGTGCCTTAAGCGTTTACTTTATTCACGGTATAATGGTTCCACAGGCAGTTTGTGTGTGATCTAAACTAATAATGTTATATACGCGAAAGTAAGTCTCCGTCTTTTGTTACGTTTTGACGACTATATGTGTATACCGATGACAAGGAAATACTTTGTATCTTTAAGAAGGAAATAGGATACTTTTTTTACGGTACGAATAACAGTTTTAGTCATGAGACCTGCTCGACGATAGAATGGTATATCGATGGTGTTCCTGTCGTATTATGCCAACTTGATGTTGTTGGTAACAGCTATATGTTTGTACGTCGGATGACTCTTCTTGGAATTTATCTACATTCCATATTGATCTTTTCAGCTAATTATACTAAGCAGATCCGCCTGTGGCTGTCAATACTCTTTTCCTATTGTAATCCTATTGTACAGAATTGTGTCATCAGAAAACAGCTTAACTTCTGACTGTAAACCACGAACACAATCACCAATCAGAACGAACAACAATGGCCCTAATACACTATCCTGCAACATTCCCGTTTTCGCTTTCACATATTTTTACTGACTTTCCTACCCTCTTTTGTTTCCTATCCTTTAAGGATTCCTTATCCATCAAGTAAGTTAACATCCGTACCATTTTTTTTACCATTTTTACCACCATTTTACGCCTCATTCTGTCAAACACCTGAACAGATCTATTACTAAACTATCAATTTGCCCTCTCATGTCAAATTCATCTGAAATATCTTTTATAACCTGCTAACTAAGATTCAAATTAGTATCAAAGCAGTTTGTTTTCACACAGGTATTTCTGGTAAGATTGTATATTAATTTATCTGTCAATTTACCTGTCATTCACGTCAAACTACGAGTAGTAGGCCTGTAATTTACAAAACTACTTATCTCACCTTCTCTATGGTCTGGGACTACAACAGCACTTTCCTATTCCTCTTGAAAGCAGCAAGTCTTTCGACCCAATCTAAACACTATTGTGGCTGAATCTATATGTATATATATATATATATATATATATATAGGATCGCGCTATGCCTATTTAATGGGTGTGCCAGGATGACTGACACGTGGGTTCTAAATGGTTAACCTACGATGCCCTATGACTTGCGCCGACTTTCTTCATATCTTCTGCTCTTGACTTCTTCTCTCTTGAGCCTGTCCTCTTCTTCTCTTGCGCTAGCAAATAAACATGAGCATCGGGAGTAACTTGTAATTACGAGAGGGAGCGGACAGCTACGAGCTACTTGAAATAAAACAATGTCTCTGGAAACCCCATTTAATTGCACTGGACCATAAATCAACTAAATCGATGTTGTACAAATTCAGAGGTATCCCGTAACCCGTAATACTGACTGTAGGGATGAAACTTAGCCCTACAGTTCACAACTAACAGAGAGTGATGAGGTTGGTGCAGCAGCGAATATCTATCTCCGAGGCCTAGATGTTATCTTGTAGATCGTCAGTCAAGAAGTGAGAATGATCAATGTATCCTAGCTTGCTGGAAAAGTTTTGGCTTGCATGCTCAGCACTGCACGTGTAGTTTGTAATCCGAACTTTCGATCGGCAGAAAGTCGAACAACAGGACGTGCTTACCCGACGTCTGGCTGCAGTGAAACTTAGAAAACTTACATGATTTCGGTATTAAAATATTATAATAAATGACGTCCCGTCACACTATTTCAGGTTATGGCACAATATCATATCCGCCCATCCTTAATACAACTGTAGTAATATTACCTACACTGTCTGGAGGGAACAGTCGAAGGTAAGAACTGTAGAGGAAGACAGAGATTAGAATATACGAAGCAGATAATTGAGGACGTGGGTTGTAAGGGGTATGTAGAGATGAAGAGGTTAGCACAAGATAGGAAGAGATGGCGGATTGCATCACACCAGTCGAAAGACTGATGACACCCAAAAAAAAAGTAACTCTACGAGACAAGTAAGGGGTAAATTTTTTTGATATCTCATTTCTCGAGATATTGTATATCAAAAGTGAGGTCGTTAGTATGTAATGCGGCCTTGACCAGAATAAAAATTTCACCAAAGTCAAATTTTTTGATGGATTCTTATATAACAAATGGTAAGTGAAGAATGAAATTTTTAGATATATTGCTTAGTTCTTGAGATATACTATCCTAAAATTTAGGTAGTTAGGTTGAAACGTGGTCTGGACCAAAATAAATATCCTCAAAGGCACAAGGGACTATACCAATAATTATTTTTTTATAGTCGATATCTCGAGAAGTAAGCGAGATAGCAAATATTTACAGTTCACTTTCGATTTATCACGTCGAATTGCATAAGAATCCATCATCAAATTTCGACACCACGGTTAGGATAGTGGTGCCACACATGCAAGTAAAGAACACGGTTAAATTCACTGCGATCGTTGTAATAGCAGTAACCAAGCTCACAGATCATATTTATATTGCATGCGATCTAAAATTATTTTCACCGAGAAAGGGGGGTGAACGGTAACCCTCGGATCTGGCATTTCGGAGGACGCTGGTTCAAATCCCCATACGACCATAAAGATTTCAGATTTCCCGAATTCATTCCAATTTAATTCCGGGATTTTTCTACTGGCCGTACTTTGCACAGTAACCGATTTTTCCTTCAAAAGGTCATGGCCAGATTTATTTTCGTTTCTTGTCTCCAGTCCTCCCTCTCCTGTAATTAAGTCATTTCCACGAGAACTTAAACCGTTAGAAAGATAAATAACACAACTAAAATTTCAATTTACTGCCACTAGAAATTTACAAGAAGGATAAACAAGCTATAGAATATGACGGAAAACTTTTTTTCACTAAATTCTGCATCCGAGATCTCATGAACGATTCTCCGTATTT
Organism: Vandiemenella viatica; assembly: GCA_031002005.1. Lineage (NCBI taxonomy): Eukaryota > Metazoa > Arthropoda > Insecta > Orthoptera > Morabidae > Vandiemenella > Vandiemenella viatica. The sequence goes on from CM061919.1 coordinate 181,029,442, forward strand.
CCACAACTCTTATGTATTCTACACTTATATCGGTTTCTCAAAAACAATAAATTTTGTGCAAACATTAGGAAACTACGGAAATATTCCATAATTACAACAAACGTTTTATAACCTTGGAATAAAAATCGTGTTACTAATAAGATTAAATTAATATTTTAAATTGTTTAAAAAAAACACGAGATTATATCAAGAATTTATTCCTAATGCTATAAATAACGTTTCTCTTTGTTTATAGAAAAGAAATATAAAAAGGCGCGAAAGATAAAGAAACTATAGAATATGACTGCAACCTTTTATTTTATAGAATATTCTGTATCACAGATCGCATGAAGGATTCTCTGTACATGCTGCTCACTAATTTCGGTTCCTCGCACAGGAATAAAATTTTATAAAGATATTTTGTCACTGCGAAGAAAATTCTATATCTAAGAAACGTTTACTAATATGATTAAATTAAAATTTTCACTTACAAAGATTTTAGACATTTTGTAACGAACTTATTCCAAAAGGTGTAGATCACATTCTCTTTGTACAAAAACTGAAAAAAACACAAAAATCTACAAAAGATAAGTAAGCTATTGAATACAGCTGACAACGTTTTATTTTACAGAAAATACTGTATCCGAGACCTCATGAAGGATTTGTATTTTTACAACTCACGTGTTTTGCTCACTAATTCCGGTTCCTAGCAAGCGATAAATTTAATACAAATATTTTATACATACGAAAAAAATTCTGTAACTATATAACAGTTTATTAACCACGAAAGAAAAATTCTGTTACTAGTAAGATTAAATTAAAATTGGCGCTTCTACAATTAAAAAGAACACTTGCCATAGTTTATCATTAATTTAATCCAAATGCGTTTCACTATTTTTTAGGAAAAAAAACGGAAAAACACATTTAAAAAATTTACTTACGTATTCCTGGTACTGGAAAGTTGTGGGCAAATAAATTGTATGCCAGCTAAATACACATAGACTCACAAATGTTATCAATCGATGTGGATATCTTAACACGCTTCTATCGAACGTATTCGGATGATCAACTTAAGTCGCTTACACCGTCAGCCATTGACGGTAACATCTACCATCCATTATATACGCTTCAAACCAAACATAACAAGGATGTTTCCACAGTAGCAGCGGAATCAAGCTGCGTTTTATGTTTTTTGTGGCAAAAATTGGTTAATTACCAATTTATTCAAAACAATCGTTAATGTAGAACGTTAAATATCATTCTATTCACTGAATAGTACGTACAAAACAAAGACACTATAACATATTTCCAAACATCCAGTAAGAGAGTATCTATGGAAACAATTAAAATCCAGAGATTTCATAATGCGTTTCCTAGGAAATGATCCTCTCTATTGTTGTGGGGTTATAAAAAGCGGCATCAAGCAGGGCCATAGCGCATTCCAGATTAGGACGGGCAAATGGATCGGACACACTGGCCGCTGAAGGAAGGATATGGCCACGATTAGTTATGTGAAGAGTGGTTGATAAAGAATCAGCAACGAGATGCGGCAGCAACGATTTATTATGAGAAGAATGACTCTTGAAGAATCTGCGACGACTAGCGGTGGCCACGATTTGTTTTGAGAAGAGAGGTTAATGAAGAATCTGCGACAACTAGCAGCGGCAATGATTTGTCAAGTAAAGAAAGGCGGATAAAGAATTTGCGACGACTAGCGGCGCCAACGATTTGTTATGTGAAGAGTGGTGGATGATGAATTTGCGACGACTAACAGTGGCAACGATCTGATTTGTGAAGAGTGAATGATAAAGAATCTGCGACGACTAGCGGAAGCCATGAATTATTATGTGAAGAGTGGCTGATGTAGAATCAGCGACTTCTAGCGGCGACATCGATTAGCTCTGTAAAGAGTGGCTGATGAAGACTCTGCAACAACTAGCGGCGGCAATGATTTGTCATGTGAAGAGCGGCCGATAAATAAGATGCGACGACCAGCGGCAATCACGTGTTGTTATGTAAAGAGAGGCCAATGAAGAATCTAAGGCAGCTAGCGCCGGCCAAGATTTAATATATGAAGAGTTGTTGATGAAGAATCGGCAACGACCAGCGGCGATCACGATTTGTTATGTGAAGAGTGGTTGACGAAGAACAGCGACAACTAGCGGCAGCCATAATTTGTTATGTGAAGAGTGGCGGATGAAGAATCCGCGACAACTAGCGGCGGCCACGAATTGTTATGTGAAGAATGGCTGATAAAGAATCAGCGACGACTAACGGCAACCACGATTTGTTAAGTGAAGAGTGGCTGATGAAGAATCTGCGACAACAAGCGGCGGCCACGAATTGTTATGTGAAGAGTGGCTGATGAAGAATCTGCGACGACTAGCAGCGGCCACGATTTGTTATGTGAAGAGTGGCTGATGATGAATGTGCGACAACTAGCGGCGGCCACGATTTGTTATGTGAAGAGTGGCTTATGGAGAATCAGCGACGCCAAGCGGCGGCCACGACTTGTTATGTGAAGAGTGGCGGATGAAGAATCTGCGACGACTAGCGGCACCCACGATTTCTTATGTGAAGAGTGGCTGATGAAGAATCTGCGACAACCAGCGGCGGCCAAGATTTGTTATGTGAAGAGGGCTTATGGAGAATTAGCGATGACTAGCGGCGGCCACGATATGTTATGTCAAGAGTGGCTGATGAATAATCTGCTACAACTAGCGGCGGCCACGATTTGTTATGTGAAGAGTAGCGGATGAAGAATCTGCGACGACTAGCGGCGGCCACGATTTGTTATGTGAAGAGTGGCTGATGAAGAATCTGCGACAACTAGCGGCGGCCACGATTTGTTATGTGAAGAGTGGCGGATGAAGAATCTGCGACAACTAGCGGCGGCCACGATTTGTTATGTGAAGAGTGGCTGATGAAGAATCTGCGACAACTAGCGGCGGCCACGATTTGTTATGTGAAGAGTGGCTGATGAAGAATCTGCGACAACTAGCGCGGCCACGATTTGTTATGTGTAGAGGGGCTGATGAAGAATCTCTGACGACTAGCGGCGGCCACAATTTGTTATGTAAAGAGTGGCTGATGAAGAACCTGCGACAACTAGCGGCGGCCACGATTTGTTATGTGAAGAGTGGCTGATGAAGAATCTGCGACAACTAGCGGCGGCCACGATTTGTTATGTGAAGAGTGGCGGATGAAGAATTTGCGACGACTACCGGCGGCCACGATTTGTTATGTGAAGAGTGGCTGATGAAGAATCTGCGACAACTAGCGGCGGCCACGATTTGTTATGTGAAGAGTGGCTGATGAAGAATCTGCGACAACTAGCGGCGGCCAAGAATTGTTATATGAATAGTGGCGGATGAAGAAACTGCGACGACTAGCGGCGGCCACGATTTGTTATGTGAAGAGTGGCGGATACAGAATCTGCGACAACTAGCAGCGGCCAAGATTTGTTATGTGAAGAGTGGCTGATGAAGAATCTGCGACAACTAGCGGCGGCCACGATTTGTTATGTGAAGAGGGGCTGAAGAACAATCTGCGACAACTAGCGGCGGCCACGATTTGTTATGTGAAGAGTGGCGTATGAAGAATCTGCGACGACTAGCGGCAGCCACGATTTGTTATGTGAAAGGTGGCTGATGAAGAATCTGCGACAACTAGCGGCGGCCACGATTTGTTATGTGAAGAGTGGCGAATGAAGAATCTGCGACGACTAGCGGCGGCCACGATTTGTTATGTGAAGAGTGGCGTATGAAGAATCTGCGACGACTAGCGGCAGCCACGATTTGTTATGTGAAAGGTGGCTGATGAAGAATCTGCGACAACTAGCGGCGGCCACGATTTGTTATGTGAAGAGTGGCGGATGAAGAATCTGCGACGACTAGCGGCGGCCACGATTTGTTATGTGAAGAGTGGCGGATGAAGAATCTGCGACGACTACCGGCGGCCACGATTTGATATGTGATGAGTGGCGGATAAAGAATCTGCGACAACTAGCGGCGGCCACGTTTTGGTATGTGAAGAGTGGCGGATGAAGAATCTGCGACAACTAGTGGGGGCCACTATTTGATATGTGAAGAGTGGCGTATGAAGAATCTGCGACAACTAGCGGCGGCCACGTTTTGTTATGTGAAGAGTGGCGGATGAAGAATATGCTACAACTAGCGGCGGCCACGATTTGTTATGTGAAGAGTGGCGTATGAAGAATCAGCGACGACTAGCGGTGGACAAGATTTGTTATGTGATGAGTGGCAGATGAAGAATTTGCGACGACTAGCGGCGGCCACGATTTGTTATGTGAAGAGTGGCGGATGAAGAATCTGCGACGACTAGCGGCGGCCACGATTTGTTATGTGAAGAGTGGCGGATGAAGAATCCGCGACGACTAGCGGCGGCCTTGATTTGTAATGTGAAGAGTGGCGGATGAAGAATCTGCGACCACTAGCGGCGGCCACGATTTGTTATGTGAAGAGTGGCGTATGAAGAATCGGCGACGACTAGCGGCGGCCAAGATTTGTTATGTGAAGAGTGGCGGATGAAGAATCTGCGACAACTAGCGGCCGCCACGATTTGTTATGTGAAGAGTGGCGGATGAAGAATCTGCGACGACTAGCGGCGGCCACGATTTGTTATGTGAAGAGTGGCGGATGAAGAATCAGCGACAACTAGTGGCGGCACGATTTGTTATGTGAAGAGTGGCGTATGAAGAATCTGCGACGACTAGCGGCGGCCACGATTTGTTATGTGAAGAATGGCTGATGAAGAATCTGCGACAACTAGCGCGGCCACGATTTGTTATGTGAAGATTGGCGTATGAAGAATCTGCGACGA
>CM061919.1:181035262-181178986 GCA_031002005.1 Vandiemenella viatica
GATATTAGCGGCGGCCACGATCTGTTATGTGAAGAGTGGCGGATGAAGAATATGCAAAAACTAGCATCGGCCACAATTCGTTATGTGCAGAGTGGGTGATAAAGATTCAGCGACTACTAGATGCAGCCACGATTTGATATATGAAGAGTGGCGGATGAAGAATGTGCGAAATCTAGCGGCGGCCACGATTTTTTTGTGAAGCGTAGCTGATGAATAATCAGCGACGACTAGCGGCGGCCACGATTTGTTATGTGAAGAGTGGCTGATGAAGAATCGGTGTCAACTGCTGCGGCCATGATTTGTTATGTGAAGAGTGGCTTATGAAGGAACAGCGATGACTAGCGGCGGCCACGAATTGTTAAGTGAAGAGTGACTGAAGAAGAATCAGCGATGATTAGCGGCGGCCACGATTTGTTACTTGAAGAATTGTGGATGAGGAATTTGCGTTTAATAGCGGCGGACATAATTTGTTACGTAAAGAGTGGCGGATGAAGATTCTGTGACAACTAGCGGCGTACACAATCGTTATGTGAAGAGTGGCGGATGAAGAATCAGCGACGACTAGCGGCGGTCACGATTTTTTATGTGAAGAGAGGCTTATGGAGAATCAGCGACGAGTAGCGGCGGCCGCGATTTGTTATGTGAAAAGTGGCTTTCGTATAATTTGTGACACCTGCTGGCCACGATTTGTTATGTGAAGAGTGGCTCATGAAGGATCTGCTACAACTGGCGGTGACACAACTTTTACGTGTAGAATAGCGGATGAAGAATAAGCAACGACAAACGCCGGCCACGATTTGTTATGTGAAGAGTGGCTGATGAGGAATCTGCGACCACTGGCGGCGGCCACGATTAGTTACATGAAGAGTGGCTGATGAAGAATCTTTGACAACTATCGGCGGCCACGATTTCTTATGTGAAGAGTGGCTGATGAAGAATCTTCAACTAGCGGCGGCCACGATTTGTTATGTGAAAAGTGACTGATGAAGAATCTGCGACAACTAGCTTGGGGGCCACGATTTGTAGTGTGAGGAGTGGCTGAAGAATAATCATCGACGACTAGCTGCGTACAGGGTTTTTTTGTGAATGGTGGCTTATGAAGAATCAGTGATGATACGGCGACACGATTTGTACGTGAAGAGTGGCGGATGAAAAATCCGCGTTAACTAGCGGCGGCCACAATTTGTTATGTGAAGAGTGCATGATGAAGAACTGCGTCAACTTGCGGGGGCACGATTTGTTATGTGAAGAGGGCGGATGATCCTCAGAGAGACTAGCGCGGCCGATTTGCTATGTGAAGTGAGGCTTATTTATAATCAGTTACGACTAGAGGCAGCCACGATTCGTTATGTGAAGAGTGGTGGATGAAGGAATATGCGAAAACTAGCGACAGCCACAATTTTTTTGTGATGCGTGACTGGTGATGAATCAGCGAAGACTAGTGGCCGCCACAATTCGTTATGTGAAGAGTGGCGGATGAAGAATCAGCTACGACTAGCGGCGGCCACAATTTGTTATATGAAGAGTGGCGGATGAAGAATCTGCGCCAACGATCGGCGGCCACAATTCGTTATGTGAAGTGTGGCGGAAGAAGTATCTGCGACAACTAGCGGCGGCCAAGAGTTGTTATGTGAAGAGTGGCGGATGAAGTATATGCGACAACTAGCGGTGGCCACAATCGTTATGTGAAGAGTGGCTAATACAGAATCAGTGACGACTAGCAGCGGCCACGGTTTGTTAAGTGAAGAGTGACTGATGAAGTATCAGCGACGTCTAGCAGCTGCACGATTTGTTATGCGAAGGGTGGCTGGTGAAGTATCGGCGTCAACTGCTGGCGGCCATGATTTGTTATGTGAAGAGTGGCTTATGAAGGAACAGCGATGACTAGCGGCGGCCACGAATTGTTAAGTGAAGAGTGACTGAAGAAGAATCAGCGATGATTAGCGGCGGCCACGATTTGTTACTTGAAGAATTGTGGATGAGGAATTTGCGTTTAATAGCGGCGGACATAATTAGTTACGTAAAGAGTGGCGGATGAAGATTCTGTGACAACTAGCATCGTACACCAATCGTTATGTGAAGAGTGGCGGATGAAGAATCAGCGACGACTAGCGGCGGTCACGATTTTTTATGTGAAGAGAGGCTTATGGAGAATCAGCGACGAGTAGCGGCGGCCGCGATTTGTTTATGTGAAAAGTGGCTTTCGTATAATTTTGTGACACCTAGCTGGGCCACGATTTGTTATGTGAAGAGTGGCTCATGAAGGATCTGCTACAACTGGCGGTGGACACAACTTTTACGTGTAGAATAGCGGATGAAGAATAAGCAACGACAAACGCCGGCCACGATTTGTTAATGTGAAGAGTGGCTGATGAGGAATCTGCGACCACTGGCGGCGGCCACGATTAGTTACATGAAGAGTGGCTGATGAAGAATCTTTGACAACTATCGGCGGCCACGATTTCTTATGTGAAGAGTGGCTGATGAAGAATATTCTTCAACTAGCGGCGGCCACGATTTGTTATGTGAAAAGTGACTGATGAAGAATCTGCGACAACTAGTTGGGTGCCACGATTTGTAGTGTGAGGATGTGGCTGAAGAATAATCATCGACGACTAGCTGCGTACAGGGTTTTTATGTGAATGGTGGCTTATGAAGAATCAGTGATGATAGCGACGACCACGATTTGTTACGTGAAGAGTGGCGGATGAAAAATCCGCGTTAACTAGCGGCGGCCACAATTTGTTATGTGAAGAGTGCATGATGAAGAATCTGCGTCAACTTGCGGGGGGCCACGATTTGTTATGTGAAGAGTGGCGGATGAATCATCAGAGACGACTAGCGCGGCCACGATTTGCTATGTGAAGTGAGGCTTATTTTATAATCAGTTACGACTAGAGGCAGCCACGATTCGTTATGTGAAGAGTGGTGGATTGAAGAATATGCGAAAAATAGCGACAGCCACAATTTTTTTGTGATGCGGTGACTGGTGATGAATCAGCGAAGACTAGTGGCCGCCACAATTCGTTATGTGAAGAGTGGCGGATGAAGAATCAGCTACGACTAGCGGCGGCCACAATTTGTATGTGAAGACTGGCTGATGAAGAATCAGCGAAAACTAGCAGCGGCCACGATTTGTTACGTGAAGAGTGGCTGATGTAGAATCTGTGACAACTAGCAGCGGACACAATTGTTATGTGAAGAGTTGCGGACGTAGAATCAGCGACGACTAGTGGCGGCCACGATTCTGTTATGTAAAGTGTGGCTTATGGAAAATCAGTGATGACTAGCGGAGGCTACGGTTTGTTATGTGTAGAGTGGCTGATGAAGAATCAGCGAAAACTAAGCAGGGGCCACGATTTGTTACGTGAAGAATGGCTGATATAGAATCTGTGACAACTAGCAGCGGACACAATTTTTATGTGAATTATGGCGGACGAAGAATCAGCGACGACTAGCGGCGGCTACGATTTGTTATGTGAAGAGTGGCTTATGGAGAATCAGCGATGACTAGCGGAGGCCACGATTTGTTATGTGAAGAGTGGCTGATGAAGAATCGGCGACGACTAGCGGCGTCCACGATCTGTTATGTGAAGAGTGGCGGTCGAAGAATCAGGTACGACTGGCGGCGGCCACGATTTGATATGTGAAGAGAAGCTTATGGAGAATCAGCGACGACTAGCGGCGGCTACGATTTGTTATGTGAAGAGTGGGTTATGGAGAATCTGCGACAACAAGGGGGGGCTACGATTTGTTATGTGAAAAGTGGCTGATGAAGAATCTGCAAGAATTAGCGGTTGCCACGATATGTTACGTGAAGAGTGGCTGATGAAGAATCAGCGACGAATAGCGGCGGGCACGATTTGCTATGTGAAGTGTGGCTGATGAAGAATCTGCTACAACTAGTGGCGGACACGACTTATTACGTGAAGAATGGTGAATAAGGAATAAGCGACGACTAATGGCGGCCAGGATTAGTTACGTGAGGGGTGGCGGATGAAGTATCTACGTCAACTAGCGGCGGACACGATTTGTTACGTGTAGAGTGGCTGATGAAGAATCAGCGATGACTAGCGGCGGCCACAATTTGTAATGTGAAGAGTGGCTGATTAAGAATCAGCTACGATTAGCGGCAACTACGATTTGCTATGTGAAGAGAGGCTAATGAAAAACAGCGACAACTATCGGCGGCCACGATTATTCATGTGAAACGTGGTGGATGAAGTATCTGCTACAACCAGCGGTGGCCACGATTTATAATGTGAAGATTGAATGAGGAAGAATCAGCAACCACTAGCGTCGGCCGCGATTTGTTATATGAAGAGTGGCAGTTGAAGAATCTGCTACAACTTGCGGCGACCACGCTTTTTAAGTGAAGAATGGCTGATGAAGAATAAGAGATGACTAGCGGCGGCCACGATTTGTTACTTGAAGGGTGTGGATGAAGTATCTGCGATAACTAACGGTGGCCACAATTTTTTTACGTAGAGAGAGGCGAATGAAGAATCTGTGACCACTAGCGGCTGACACAATCGTTATATGAACAGAAGCGGATGAAGAATCTGTGACTACTAGCGGCGGACACAATCGTTATGTGAAGAGGGGCGGCTGAAGAATCAGCGATGACTAGCGGCGGCCACAGTTCGTTGCGTGAAGAGTGGAGGATGAAGATTGTGTGACCACTAGCGGCGGACACAATCGTTATGTGAAGAGTGGCAGATGAAGATTCAGCGATGACTAGCGGCGGACACAATTTGTTACGTGAAGAATGGAGGATGAAGTATCTCTGACCACTAGCGGCGGACACAATCGTTAATCAGCGACTATTAGCGGCGGCCACGATCTGTTATGTGAAGAGTGGCGGATGAAGAATATGCAAAAACTAGCATCGGCCACAATTCGTTATGTGCAGAGTGGGTGATAAAGATTCAGCGACTACTAGATGCAGCCACGATTTGATATATGAAGAGTGGCGGATGAAGAATGTTCGAAATCTAGCGGCGGCCACGATTTGTTTTGTGAAGCGTAGCTGATGAATAATCAGCGACGACTAGCGGCGGCCACGATTTGTTATGTGAAGAGTGGCTGATGAAGAATCGGTGTCAACTAGCTGCGGCCATGATTTGTTATGTGAAGAGTGGCTTATGAAGGAACAGCGATGACTAGGCGGCGGCCACGAATTGTTAAGTGAAGAGTGACTGAAGAAGAATCAGCGATGATTAGCGGCGGCCACGATTTGTTACTTGAAGAATTGTGGATGAGGAATTTGCGTTTAATAGCGGCGGACATAATTTGTTACGTAAAGAGTGGCGGATGAAGATTCTGTGACAACTAGCGGCGTACATAATCGTTATGTGAAGAGTGGCGGATGAAGAATCAGCGACGACTAGCGGCGGTCACGATTTTTTATGTGAAGAGAGGCTTATGGAGAATCAGCGACGTGTAGCGGCGGCCGCGATTTGTTATGTGAAAAGTGGCTTTCGTATAATTTGTGACACCTTGCTGGGCCACGATTTGTTATGTGAAGAGTGGCTCATGAAGGATCTGCTACAACTGGCGGTGAACACAACTTTACGTGTAGAATAGCGGATGAAGAATAAGCAACGACAAACGCCGGCCACGATTTGTTATGTGAAGAGTGGCTGATGAGGAATCTGCGACCACTGGCGGCGGCCACGATTAGTTACATGAAGAGTGGCTGATGAAGAATCTTTGACAACTATCGGCGGCCACGATTTCTTATGTGAAGAGTGGCTGATGAAGAATCTTCTTCAACTAGCGGCGGCCACGATTTGTTATGTGAAAAGTGACTGATGAAGAATCTGCGACAACTAGTTGGGGCCACGATTTGTAGTGTGAGGAGTGGCTGAAGAATAATCATCGACGACTAGCTGCGTACAGGGTTTTTTATGTGAATGGTGGCTTATGAAGAATCAGTGATGATTAGCGGCGACCACGATTTGTTACGTGAAGAGTGGCGGAAGAAAAATCCGCGTTAACTAGCGGCGGCCACAATTTGTTATGTGAAGAGTGCATGATGAAGAATCTGCGTCAACTTGCGGGGGCCACGATTTGTTATGTGAAGAGTGGCGGATGAATCATCAGAGACGACTAGCGCGGCCACGATTTGCTATGTGAAGTGAGGCTTATTTATAATCAGTTACGACTAGAGGCAGCCACGATTCGTTATGTGAAGAGTGGTGGATGAGGAATATGCGAAAACTAGCGACAGCCACAATTTTTTTTGTGATGCGTGACTGGTGATGAATCAGCGAAGACTAGTGGCCGCCACAATTCGTTATGTGAAGAGTGGCGGATGAAGAATCAGCTACGACTAGCGGCGGCCACAATTTGTTATATGAAGAGTGGCGGATGAAGAATCTGCGCCAACGATCGGCGGCCACAATTCGTTATGTGAAGTGTGGCGGAAGAAGTATCTGCGACAACTAGCGGCGGCCAAGAGTTGTTATGTGAAGAGTGGCGGATGAAGTATATGCGACAACTAGCGGTGGCCACAATTCGTTATGTGAAGAGTGGCTAATACAGAATCAGTGACGACTAGCAGCGGCCACGGTTTGTTAAGTGAAGAGTGACTGATGAAGTATCAGCGACGTCTAGCAGCTGCCACGATTTGTTATGTGAAGGGTGGCTGGTGAAGTATCGGCGTCAACTGCTGTCGGCCATGATTTGTTATGTGAAGAGTGGCTTATGAAGGAACAGCGATGACTAGCGGCGGCCACGAATTGCTAAGTGAAGAGTGACTGAAGAAGAATCAGCGATGATTAGCGGCGGCCACGATTTGTTACTTGAAGAATTGTGGATGAGGAATTTGCGTTTAATAGCGGCGGACATTATTTGTTACGTAAAGAGTGGCGGATGAAGATTCTGTGACAACTAGCGGCGTACACAATCGTTATGTGAAGAGTGGCGGATGAAGAATCAGCGACGACTAGCGGCGGTCACGATTTTTTATGTGAAGAGAGGCTTATGGAGAATCAGCGACGAGTAGCGGCGGCCGCGATTTGTTATGTGAAAAGTGGCTTTCGTATAATTTGTGACACCTAGCTGGGCCACGATTTGTTATGTGAAGAGTGGCTCATGAAGGATCTGCTACAACTGGCGGTGGACACAACTTTTACGTGTAGAATAGCGGATGAAGAATAAGCAACGACAAACGCCGGCCACGATTTGTTATGTGAAGAGTGGCTGATGAGGAATCTGCGACCACTGGCGGCGGCCACGATTAGTTACATGAAGAGTGGCTGATGAAGAATCTTTGACAACTATCGGCGGCCACGATTTCTTATGTGAAGAGTGGCTGATGAAGAATCTTCTTCAACTAGCGGCGGCCACGATTTGTTATGTGAAAAGTGACTGATGAAGAATCTGCGACAACTAGTTGGGGCCACGATTTGTAGTGTGAGGAGTGGCTGAAGAATAATCATCGACGACTAGCTGCGTACAGGGTTTTTTATGTGAATGGTGGCTTATGAAGAATCAGTGATGATTAGCGGCGACCACGATTTGTTACGTGAAGAGTGGCGGATGAAAAATCCGCGTTAACTAGCGGCGGCCACAATTTGTTATGTGAAGAGTGCATGATGAAGAATCTGCGTCAACTTGCGGGGGCCACGATTTGTTATGTGAAGAGTGGCGGATGAATCATCAGAGAAGACTAGCAGCGGCCACGATTTGCTATGTGAAGTGAGGCTTATTTATAATCAGTTACGACTAGAGGCAGCCACGATTCGTTATGTGAAGAGTGGTGGATGAAGAATATGCGAAAACTAGCGACAGCCACAATTTTTTTGTGATGCGTGACTGGTGATGAATCAGCGAAGACTAGTGGCCGCCACAATTCGTTATGTGAAGAGTGGCGGATGAAGAATCAGCTACGACTAGCGGCGGCCACAATTTGTTATGTGAAGACTGGCTGATGAAGAATCAGCGAAAACTAGCAGCGGCCACGATTTGTTACGTGAAGAGGGGCTGATGTAGAATCTGTGACAACTAGCAGCAGACACAATTGTTATGTGAAGAGTGGCGGACGAAGGATCAGCAACGACTAGCGGCGGCCACGATTTGATATGTGAAGAGTGGCTTATGGAGAATCAGCGATGACTAGCGGCAGCCACGATTTGTTATGTGAAGTGTAGCTTATGGAGAAGAAGTGATCACTAGCAGCGGCCACGATTTGTTACGTGAAGAGTGGCTGATGTAGAATCTGTGACAACTAGCAGCGGACACAATTGTTATGTGAAGAGTTGCGGACGTAGTATCAGCGACGACTAGTGGCGGCCACGATTTGTTATGTAAAGTGTGGCTTATGGAAAATCAGCGATGACTAGCGGAGGCTACGGTTTGTTATGTGTAGAGTGGCTGATGAAGAATCAGCGAAAACTAGCAGGGGCCACGATTTGTTACGTGAAGAATGGCTGATATAGAATCTGTGACAACTAGCAGCGGACACAATTGTTATGTGAATTATGGCGGACGAAGAATCAGCGACGACTAGCGGCGGCTACGATTTGTTATGTGAAGAGTGGCTTATGGAGAATCAGCGATGACTAGCGGAGGCCACGATTTGTTATGTGAAGAGTGGCTGATGAAGAATCGGCGACGACTAGCGGCGTCCACGATCTGTTATGTGAAGAGTGGCGGTCGAAGAATCAGGTACGACTGGCGGCGGCCACGATTTGATATGTGAAGAGAAGCTTATGGAGAATCAGCGACGACTAGCGGCGGCTACGATTTTTTATGTGAAGAGTGGGTTATGGAGAATCTGCGACAACAAGGGGGGGCCACGATTTGTTATGTGAAAAGTGGCTGATGAAGAATCTGCAAGAATTAGCGGTTGCCACGATATGTTACGTGAAGAGTGGCTGATGAAGAATCAGCGACGAATAGCGGCGGGCACGATTTGCTATGTGAAGTGTGGCTGATGAAGAATCTGCTACAACTAGTGGTGGACACGACTTATTACGTGAAGAATGGCGAATAAGGAATAAGCGACGACTAACGGCGGCCAGGATTAGTTACGTGAGGGGTGGCGGATGAAGTATCTACGTCAACTAGCGGCGGACACGATTTGTTACGTGTAGAGTGGCTGATGAAGAATCAGCGATGACTAGCGGCGGCCACAATTTGTTATGTGAAGAGTGGCTGATTAAGAATCAGCTACGATTAGCGGCAACTACGATTTGCTATGTGAAGAGAGGCTAATGAAAAATCAGCGACAACTATCGGCGGCCACGATTATTCATGTGAAACGTGGTGGATGAAGTATCTGCTACAACCAGCGGTGGCCACGATTTATTATGTGAAGATTGAATGAGGAAGAATCAACAACCACTAGCGTCGGCCGCGATTTGTTATATGAAGAGTGGCAGTTGAAGAATCTGCTACAACTTGCGGCGACCACGTCTTTTTACGTGAAGAATGTGGCTGATGAAGAATAAGAGATGACTAGCGGCGGCCACGATTTGTTACATGAAGGGTGTGGATGAAGTATCTGCGATAACTAACGGTGGCCACAATTTTTTACGTAGAGAGAGGCGAATGAAGAATCTGTGACCACTAGCGGCTGACACAATCGTTATATGAACAGAAGCAGATGAAGAATCTGTGACTACTAGCGGCGGACACAATCGTTATGTGAAGAGGGGCGGCTGAAGAATCAGCGATGACTAGCGGCGGCCACAGTTCGTTGCGTGAAGAGTGGAGGATGAAGATTGTGTGACCACTAGCGGCGGACACAATCGTTATGTGAAGAGTGGCGGATGAAGATTCAGCGATGACTAGCGGCGGACACAATTTGTTACGTGAAGAGTGGAGGATGAAGTATCTCTGACCACTAGCGGCGGACACAATCGTTAATCAGCGACGATTAGCGGCGGCCACGATCTGTTATGTGAAGAGTGGCGGATGAAGAATATGCAAAAACTAGCATCGGCCACAATTCGTTATGTGCAGAGTGGGTGATAAAGATTCAGCGACTACTAGATGCAGCCACGATTTGATATATGAAGAGTGGCGGATGAAGAATGTGCGAAATCTAGCAGCGGCCACGATTTGTTTTGTGAAGCGTAGCTGATGAATAATCAGCGACGACTAGCGGCGGCCACGATTTGTTATGTGAAGAGTGGCTGATGAAGAATCGGTGTCAACTAGCTGCGGCCATGATTTGTTATGTGAAGAGTGGCTTATGAAGGAACAGCGATGACTAGCGGCGGCCACGAATTGTTAAGTGAAGAGTGACTGAAGAAGAATCAGCGATGATTAGCGGCGGCCACGATTTGTTACTTGAAGAATTGTGGATGAGGAATTTGCGTTTAATAGCGGCGGACATAATTTGTTACGTAAAGAGAGGCGGATGAAGATTCTGTGACAATTAGCGGCGTACACAATCGTTATGTGAAGAGTGGCGGATGAAGAATCAGCGACGACTAGCGGCGGTCACGATTTTTTATGTGAAGAGAGGCTTATGGAGAATCAGCGACGAGTAGCGGCGGCGCGATTTGTTATGTGAAAAGTGGCTTTCGTATAATTTGTGACACCTAGCTGGGCCACGATTTGTTATGTGAAGAGTGGCTCATGAAGGATCTGCTACAACTGGCGGTGGACACAACTTTTACGTGTAGAATAGCGGATGAAGAATAACAACGACAAACGCCGGCCACGATTTGTTATGTGAAGAGTGGCTGATGAGGAATCTGCGACCACTGGCGGCGGCCACGATTAGTTACATGAAGAGTGGCTGATGAAGAATCTTTGACAACTATCGGCGGCCACGATTTCTTATGTGAAGAGTGGCTGATGAAGAATCTTCTTCAACTAGCGGCGGCCACGATTTGTTATGTGAAAAGTGACTGATGAAGAATCTGCGATAACTAGTTGGGGCCACGATTTGTAGTGTGAGGAGTGGCTGAAGAATAATCATCGACGACTAGCTGCGTACAGGGTTTTTTATGTGAATGGTGGCTTATGAAGAATCAGTGATGATTAGCGGCGACCACGATTTGTTACGTGAAGAGTGGCGGATGAAAAATCCGCGTTAACTAGCGGCGGCCACAATTTGTTATGTGAAGAGTGCATGATGAAGAATCTGCGTCAACTTGCGGGGGCCACGATTTGTTATGTGAAGAGTGGCGGATGAATCATCAGAGAAGACTAGCGCGGCCACGATTTGCTATGTGAAGTGAGGCTTATTTATAATCAGTTACGACTAGAGGCAGCCACGATTCGTTATGTGAAGAGTGGTGGATGAAGAATATGCGAAAACTAGCGACAGCCACAATTTTTTGTGATGCGTGACTGGTGATGAATCAGCGAAGACTAGTGGCCGCCACAATTCGTTATGTGAAGAGTGGCGGATGAAGAATCAGCTACGACTAGCGGCGGCCACAATTTGTTATATGAAGAGTGGCGGATGAAGAATCTGCGCCAACGATCGGCGGCCACAATTCGTTATGTGAAGTGTGGCGGAAGAAGTATCTCGCGACAACTAGCGGCGGCCAAGAGTTGTTATGTGAAGAGTGGCGGATGAAGTATATGCGACAACTAGCGGTGGCCACAATTCGTTATGTGAAGAGTGGCTAATACAGAATCAGTGACGACTAGCAGCGGCCACGGTTTGTTAAGTGAAGAGTGACTGATGAAGTATCAGCGACGTCTAGCAGCTGCCACGATTTGTTATGTGAAGAGTGGCTGATGAAGAATCGGTGTCAACTAGCTGCGGCCATGATTTGTTATGTGAAGAGTGGCTTATGAAGGAACAGCGATGACTAGCGGCGGCCACGAATTGTTAAGTGAAGAGTGACTGAAGAAGAATCAGCGATGATTAGCGACGGCCACGTTTTGTTACTTGAAGAATTGTGGATGAGGAATTTGCGTTTAATAGCGGCGGACATAATTTGTTACGTAAAGAGTGGCGGATGAAGATTCTGTGACAACTAGCGGCGTACACAATCGTTATGTGAAGAGTGGCGGATGAAGAATCAGCGACGACTAGCGGCGGTCACGATTTTTTATGTGAAGAGAGGCTTATGGAGAATCAGCGACGAGTAGCGGCGGCCGCGATTTGTTATGTGAAAAGTGGCTTTCGTATAATTTGTGACACCTAGCTGGGCCACGATTTGTTATGTGAAGAGTGGCTCATGAAGGATCTGCTACAACTGGCGGTGGACACAACTTTTACGTGTAGAATAGCGGATGAAGGATAAGCAACGACAAACGCCGGCCACGATTTGTTATGTGAAGAGTGGCGATGAGGAATCTGCGACCACTGGCGGCGGCCACGATTAGTTACATGAAGAGTGGCTGATGAAGAATCTTTGACAACTATCGGCGGCCACGATTTCTTATGTGAAGAGTGGCTGATGAAGAATCTTCTTCAACTAGTGGCGGCCACGATTTGTTATGTGAAAAGTGACTGATGAAGAATCTGCGACAACTAGTTGGGGCCACGATTTGTAGTGTGAGGAGTGGCTGAAGAATAATCATCGACGACTAGCTGCGTACAGGTTTTTTTATGTGAATGGTGGCTTATGAAGAATCAGTGATGATTAGCGGCGACCACGATTTGTTACGTGAAGAGTGGCGGATGAAAAATCCGCGTTAACTAGCGGCGGCCACAATTTGTTATGTGAAGAGTGCATGATGAAGAATCTGCGTCAACTTGCGGGGGCCACGATTTGTTATGTGAAGAGTGGCGGATGAATCATCAGAGACGACTAGCGGCGGCCACGATTTGCTATGTGAAGTGAGGCTTATTTATAATCAGTTACGACTAGAGGCAGCCACGATTCGTTATAAGAAGAGTGGTGGATGAAGAATATGCGAAAACTAGCGACAGCCACAATTTTTTTGTGATGCGTGACTGGTGATGAATCAGCGAAGACTAGTGGCCGCCACAATTCGTTATGTGAAGAGTGGCGGATGAAGAATCTGCGCCAACGATCGGCGGCCACAATTCGTTATGTGAAGTGTGGCGGAAGAAGTATGTGCGACAACTAGCGGCGGCCAAGAGTTGTTATGTGAAGAGTGGCGGATGAAGTATATGCGACAACTAGCGGTGGCCACAATTCATTATGTGAAGAGTGGCTAATAGAGAATCAGTGACGACTAGCAGCGGCTACGGTTTGTTAAGTGAAGAGTGACTGATGAAGTATCAGCGACGTCTAGCAGCTGCCACGATTTGTTATGCGAAGGGTGGCTGGTGAAGTATCGGCGTCAACTGCTGTCGGCCATGATTTGTTATGTGAAGAGTGGCTTATGAAGGAGCAGCGATGACTAGCGGCGGCCACGAATTGTTAAGTGAATAGTGACTGAAGAAGAATCAGTGATGATTAGCAGCGGCCACGATTTGTTACGTGAAGAATTGCGGATGAGGAATCTGCGATAAATAGCGGCGGACATAATTTGTTACGTAACGAGTGGCGGATGAAGAATCTGTGACAACTAGTGGCGTACACAATCGTTATGTGAAGAGTTTCGGATGAAGAATCAGCGACGACTAGCAGCGGTCACGATATTTTATGTGAAGGGAGGCTTATGGAGAATCAGCGACGAGTAGCGGCGGCCACGATTTGTTATGTGAAAAGTTGCTTTCGAATAATTTGTGACATCTAGCTGGGACCACGATTTGTTATGTGAAGAGTGGCTCATGAAGGATCTGCTACAACTAGCGGCGGGCACAACTTTTTACGTGAAGAATAGAGGATGAAGATAAAGCGACGACAAACGCCGGCCACGATTTGTTATGTGAAGAGTGGCTGATGAAGAATCTTCGACAACTATCGGCGACCACGATTTGTTATGTGAAGAGTGGCTGATGAAGAATCTTCGTCAACTAGCGGCGGCCACGATTTGTTATGTGAAAAGTGACAGATGAAGAATCTGCGACAACTAGTGGGGGCCACGATTTGTAGTGTGAGGAGTGGCTGAAGAATAATCATTGACGACTAGCTGCGGCCAAGGTTTTTTATGTGAAAGGTGGCTTATGAAGAATCAGCGATGATTAGCGGCGACCACGATTTGTTACGTGAAGAGTGGCGGATAAAAAATCCGCGTTAACTAGCGGTGGCCACAATTTGTTATGTGAAGAGTGCCTGATGAAGAATCTGCGACAACATGCGGGGGCCATGATTTGTTATGTGAAGAGTGGCGGATGAATCATCAGCGATGACTAGCGGCAGCCACGATTTTTTATGTGAAGTGAGGCTTCTTTATAATCAGTCACGACTAGAGGCGGCCACGATTAGTTATGTGAAGAGTGGTGGATGAAGAATATGCGAAAACTAGCGATGGCCACAATTTTTTGTTAAACGGGACCGGTGAAGAATCAGCGAAGACTAGTGCCCGCCACGATTCGTTATGTGAAGAGTGACTGGTGAAGAATTAGCTACGACTAGCGGCGGCCACAATTTGTTATAGGGAGAGTGGCGGATGAAGAATCTGTGCCAACGAACGGCTGCCACAATTCGTTATGTGAAGTGTGGCGGAAGAAGTATCTATTACTATTATTATTACTCCGCGATTCACTAAAAGTGTGTGGCGGAGGGTGCATTGCACCTATCGAAAGGGGTTATGGTATGGAAGGGTTATAAGGGATATGGCAGGAGGTGCCCATGGGCTATTGTGAGGAACCATCCCCGCATTCGCGTGGAGTGATCTGGGAAAACCATGGAAAACCCAGATCAGGATGGCTGGAGTGCTTTTTCGAAAGCTACTCCTGTCGGATTTTAAGTTTACTCGCCCGGTAAATCCTTTCTATTCCATTCCCTAATCGCTCGTGGGAAAAATGAGTACAGAAATGAATCGGTTCTGGCCCTGATTTCTCTTATCTTATTTTCACGGTCATTTCGAGATATGAATGTTGCTGGTAGCAATATTTGCTGACTGTCATTCCGAAATACATCTGTCGTGAATTTTTCAATTAGCTTTCGTCGAGAGCAACGCCTTCGGTGTTCCAGGTCTTCCCAACCTAACTCCTTCAACATCGCACTTACGCTTTCCCTCCAACTATATATACCTGTCACGAATCGGGCGGCTCTTCTTTGGACCTTCTCTAAAGCCTCCATTAACCCCTTTTGATGGGGACCCCATACAGAACAACAATACTCTAAGTGAGGACGTACTAGTGACTTGTATACAATCGATTTAACTTCCTGAGTGCATTGATTTAAATTACGACCTAGAAATCAGAGCATACGATTTGCTTTTCCCATTACATTCTCGATATGCTCATTCCACGACAAATTATTACGAATTGTTACCCCTAGGTATTTAGCGGAATCTACCGTTCTAAGGACAGTGCCATTAATCGTATATTCATAGTTAAATGGTGTCACCTTTTTACTTACACGCATGACTTGGCACTTTTTAGCGTTTAACTCCAACTGCCAATCTTTACACCACGCAATTATTTTCATAATATCGTCTTGTAACAAAGCGCAGTCGTCCTGGGTTTTGATTTCGCGATAAATAATAGCATCATCGGCAAATAATCTTTTCATCCCCCCTATTATGTCGCATAGATCATTGATGTATATGAGAAACAACAGTGGCCCTAACACGCTTCCCTGGGGAACTCCAGACCCCACTTCAGTAAGTGATGAACGCTCACCGTCGAGAACTACGCACTGTGTTCTGTCCTTCAGGAAGTCTGCAACCCAGTCGCATATTTGTCTAGATATGCCGTAACCGCGAAGTTTCCTAAGTAACCTATTGTGAGGCACAGTGTCGAAAGCTTTTTTAAAGTCTAATAGAACCAAATCAACCTGGGATTGCTCATCTATAATTCGGCACAAGTCGTGAATTAGAAGTGCAAGTTGTGTTTCGCAGCATCGGCCTTTTCTGAATCCATGTTGATTTGGGTTTAAAAGCTCACCTTCATCCAAGAACCGCATGACAATTGAATAGATGATATGTATCTCGCGACAACTAGCGGCGGCCAAGAGTTGTTGTGTGAAGAGTGGCTGATGAAGTATCTGCGACAACTAACGTCGGCCACGATTTGTTACGTGAAGAGTGGCGGATGAAGTATCTGCGACAACTAGCGGCGGCCACAATTTGTTACGTGAAGAGTGGCAGAAGAAGAATCTGTGACAACTAGCGGCGGCCAAGAGTTGTTATGTGAAGAGTGGCTGATGAAGTATCTGTGACAACTAGCGGCGGCCACGATTTGATACGTGAAGAGTGGCGGATGAAGTATCAGCGTTAACTAGCGGCGGCCACAATTTGTTACGTGAAGAGTGGCAGAAGAAGAATCTGTGACAACTAGCGGCGGACACAATCGTTAGGTGAAGAGTGGCGGATGAAGAATCAGCGAAGACTAGCGGCGGCCACGATTTGTTATGTGAACAGTGGCGGAAAAAGGATTTGCGACAACTAGCGGCGGCCAAAATTCGTTATGTGAATTTTGGCTGATGAAGGATCAGCGCCGACCAGCGGCTGTCACGATTTGTTATGTGAGGAGTGGCGTGGCTGACGATGAAGAGCGACAACTAGCGGTGGCCACCATTTTTTTATTGAAGTGTGGCGTATGAAGAATCTCCTACAACTAGCGGCTGCCACGATTTGTTATGTGAAGAGTGCCTGATGAAGATTCAGCGAGGACTGCCGGCGGCCACGGTTTATTTAGTGAAGTGTGGCTGATGAAGAATCGGCGACAACTAGCGGCGGCCACAATTTGTTACGTGAAGAGTGGCTGATGAAGAATCAGCAATGACTATCGGCGGCCACGATTTGTTACGTAAAGATTGGCGGAAGAAGTATCTGCATTAACTAAGGGCGGCCACAATTTGTTACGTGAAGATTGGCAGATGAACAATCTGTTACAACTAGCGGCGGACACAATCGTTATGTGAAGTGTGGCGGATGAAGAATCAGCAACGAACAGCGGCGGCCACGATTTGTTATGTGAAAAGTGGCTGATGAAGAATCAGCGACAACTAGCGGCGGCCACAATTTGTTATGTTAAGAGTGGCTGATGAAGAATCAGCGACGATTTGCTATGTGAAGAGTTGCTGATGAAAAATCAGCGACGACTATCGGCGGCCACGATTTTTCATGTGAAACGTGGTGGATGAATAATCTGCTACAACCAGTGGCGGCCACAATTTGTTATGTGAAGAGTGGCTGATGAAGAATCAGCAACGATTATCGGCGGCGACGATTTGTTATGTGAAGCGTGGCTTATGAAGAATCTGCCACAACTAGCGGTGACCACGTCTTTGTTCGTGAAGAATGGCGGATGAGGTATAAGCGACGACTAGCGGCGGCCACGATTTGTTATGTGAAGAGTGGCTGATGAAGAATCAGCGACGACTAGCGGGGTCCACGATCTATTAAGTGAAGAGTGGCGGATGAAGTATCTGCGACGTCTATCGGCGGCTACGATTTTTTTATGTGAAGTGTGGCTGATGAAGAATCTCCGACGACTAGCGGTGACCATGATTAGTTTTGTGAAGAGTTGCAGAAGAACATTCTGTGACGACTAGCGGCGGCCACTATTCGAAATTTGATTGCGGATGAAGTATCTGCGACGACTAGCGCGAATCTTCGTTGATTACCGGCGGTGTTTATTCTTTATGTGAAGTGTGATGGATGAAGAATCTGCGACGACTTGCGGCGGACTCAGTGCGTTATGGGAAGGGTGGTGGATGAAGTATGTGCGTCGACTATCTGCTTCCAGTATTCGTTATGTGAAGACTGACGGATGAAGTATTTGCGTCGACTAGCTGCTTCCAGTATTCGTTATTTGAAGAGTTTGGGATGAAATATCAGGGAACGACTGTCGGGAATCAGTGAGACCAGCGGCGGACTCGATGCGTTATGTGAAGTGTAGCGGATGAAGTTTTTTGCGACTACTAGCTGCTGCCTCTAATCGTTGTGTGAAGAGTGGCTGATGAACTATCATCAGAGTGAACAGCGTTAGACAGAAAAACTTCGAAAGGGTCAAATATTAATTTTAGACAGGATTTCACCCACACCTACCGTGGAAGGGACACGATTTGGAGTGTTACGAAATGACAATTCAATTACGCCGAGTGAGGTAAAATAATATCATTAGTATGAAATTCCATTTACCTTTGTCATATATCTCATTACAAAGGTAGAGTCTCCCTCCTTCATCTGCTTCCTAAACTCTTCAACATTTCTGCTGACAAATTATAGATTTCACACGCCTTTCTTCTTCATCTCCTTTAGAGCCTTTTCTACCTCTGCCTACAGGATATACCCCTTTCTATCCTCTGTTACCTGTGCCTCCTCTTCAGTTTACTTGGTATTTGATCCCCCTTATTCAGGAAAAGACTTGGCAAGTGTTTTGCATGGAGTATGGCTCTCTATGGGACAGAGACGTGGATACTGAGGCGAGAAGATGGAAAATGGTTATAAGCGTTTGAGATGTGGATGTGGAGGAGAATGGGAAGGATAAGCTAGATGGATAACGTAAGTCATGTTGCAGTGTTCGACAGGGTTGATGAAAGGAGAAAACTACTCCAAGTCATAAAAGGGAACGTGCTGAAAAGGGAGTGCTTGCTAGAAGACGCTTTGCAAGGACTAGTTTCTAGGAGGAGAGTGAGAGAAAAAGGAGGTGCAAGGTTACAGATAACATCAGAGAGAACTACAACTACGTGGACAAGAAGGAATGGGCAGAAGACAGAAGAGCATGGAGAGCAGGCATGTGAAAACCTGCTTTAGGGCAGAGCACTGATGATGATGTATGATATTCATTGCGGTGAACAATTAAGACTGTTTTAAGATCGATAAAAATAAAGTTAAAAAAATGCGATACTTTGAAATTGAAATTTTCTATGTACTGTACATGGTAATCAAGAGGAAGCAGGTAGTAGTGAACCAAGTAATGAAAAGTGCCGGCTCAACGATTGAGGAAGAAAGCCAAGTGAAAGAAAGCAGTGTGGCGTACTATCTGAGCGAGATCTAGCGACGAGGGGAGAGAGTTTCGACAGACGTAAATTGCCCAGAGGAACTCAATGATATCATGGCTGGTCAGCTTTCTGTATATCGTCTCTGAAATACGTGTTGTAACAGTTTGGTGCTGGTTGGAAGATTCTCTTGTGTAACTTAATAAAATTATCAGCAGTTAAGTAGCTAGTTCTTCGATGTTTCTAAATAAAAGTTTAAGTTATTATTAACACTTTTACTTGTGTACTGCTCCACATTATTAATCATGGGGTGCAAAAGAGAAATTATGAAGTTGCAAAATAATTTTAATAAGGGACTGAGGGCCGTACTGCATAACAGACGAACTGAAAATGTAAGTGAAATGTTAAGGGACTTGGGATATCTGTTTATTGAGAAGGAAATAATTAGAGATGTATTGACTTTTGTATATAGGTTGGAAAGTGGAGTGTTACTAAGACATGTGTCTAGAATAATACAAAAGAATAATGATGTACATAATTATAAGACAAAGCAGGCAAATAATTTCCATTCGACTTACAATAAAAGTACTAAAACACAAAAAATAACAAATTACCAGGGGAAATAAAAAGACCCAGAACTGTTGAAACTTTAAGAGAAAAGCTGGGTAATGGCTAGAGGAGAGAGAACGTAACTTAAAAAAATGTATTCAGTGAACTTAACAATTTGGTTTATTTCTGTTTTGTGTGAATTATGATGTATTTATACTACACATAGGCTATTTGAAAATAAATAAATAAAAAGTTCTCCCAAACGCGTGTTATGGTTGTTAGGTAGGCCTACTCAGCAGTAGTTTCTCTTGAATATCCAAATCAAATGTTAAATTATAAATAATATTTGTTGCTTCACTAGCTATTTGCCTAAGAAAGACGTATTCACGTTAAAACTGGGTTCTATCTCCAATTACTACCTAGCCCCAATTTTTCTATTTTGAATCGTCCATAAAAAGAAGCAGGAGAACTAATTTTTGGCAATATTAAACGGCATGCGGTTCCAATGGCGTTGAAATGTAGTTTTCAACGTTCATGACGCTCGACTGTGAAGAAAAATTGCTGAATGATTAGTGGATTCAAACAACCTACAATATATCAGTTACTGTGATATTCGACTGTGACTACTTCGCCTGCTAACATAACAACATATCGAAATTTACTGCACAGAAAACGTAGAACACAAACTGGCTTTCTGCTCCTGGGGGTATTACAACGTAACCATCGGCTTACGTAGTACTGACCAACATTTCCTGCTGTTTTTTACATCTAGAAACCGACATTTTGTTGAGTTTCACTTTAGATGTTGTAACAGCCCTCAAACCCAAACTTAAATAGAATTTTATTTTATAAAGCATTTGTAGCAAGCTAGAGTTTGGTTGGATAGGATCTTATATGTTTGTTTTGCAATTAACTCTAAATCAGTGTAAATAGATTTTGTTTTATGAAAATAAATTATTTAGAGGCCATTTAATATGTCTAAGGGCAGAATTGTAGAAGAGAATTGCTTAAATATTTGCAATTCCAAGTATTAATGCAAGTTACGATGTCTAAAGGACAATTTGTTAGAGTTTAAAATGATTTCTGTGGATAGATTTGTGTTTAAGTATCTTTTATTTCCATTTCTGACCGTTTTGTATGGATTGTAAATGATTATGTAATAATTCTGATTGTTTTTAATATGTTTAAATTGTTTAAGTATTGTTAACGTTCGAGAAATATCTGTCGTAATCCTTTGAAGTGTTCTAGAAATTTCGATGAAGCTTATATAAAGCAAACATCCGAGACAGAGAAACAGTTTTCACCGACTCAATTTACGACGGCCAAGGACTGTATTGTCTGTGAAGAAGAGTTGTATACAATCGCTGGATTGTATGTATGCATGTAAACAGTATCTTTGACGTCGTGTTTTCTTTGAAAATAAAAACAAGTTTAAAGTGAACTGTATGGTGGACTGGTTATTTACCATATTGATTAAACCACTACCCACTGAGTGATTCCCTCCAACGAACGTTCCAGTTAGCTCTGACTTCTCCTGGCCTTTACAGTTCCCGGTGGCTGCTACAGTTGACATTTTATATTATTTGCTACACGTAACGTACTTAGAGCAGTGTTGAAATAAAGCGGCCAGAATTAGAAAGTCAAAATTCACCGCATCCTAAGAAAGGAAGTTTAAATAGCATTCTGGTCGAGCGTGCATCATCACATAACCACAGATTCTTACAATGTCAAATTGCATGTTTTGCTGCTTCTGACATTGCATCAAGCTCCTTTTCGGGCCAGTTTCTTAACCCCATCGGTAATTATTAGGTCAGCTTATTAGGTACACATACAAAAACTAAAGCTTGTTTATGATTTTATGGTGGGGGAGGAAATGCTTGTTGAAGACTTGAAATATTAATATCTTGGCATAATATTTTATAATAAACTTAACTGTACATGTGGCAAGGAAAGGTTTCAAAATTCTTTATTAAATGGAGAGGATGATGAGGGATGTACCACAAAGAGAAAAAAATTGGGTTGCAAAACTTGGTCACACCATTGCTATATTGTGAAGCAGTATGGCAGCCGCATTTTGAATGTCTAATACAGGAGTTGCATGGGGTGTAAAGGAGGCAAGTACGCTTTATTTGTGAAAATTATCACGAACCCAATCAGTAACTGGTACGCAGAAGAGCTGGATTGGAAGTCATTGGAAGAAAAGAGGAGGGTAAACATAGTTCTTGGAAAGTATGATGAGTAAATTGGTGATGAGGCTTCGAATCATTCTGATAGAAGAATTGGGAGTAATGCTTGGATAGGAAAATATGACCACATATGAGTGCAGATTTTTTCCGGGGTATAAATGCAACATGCGTAGTTTGAAAACTATGTTGTAAATATGACCATTTTCCCAAGATGGCACTTAATTTCCGGTATAAAGAAGAAGATTTTTTATTTTAACATAATTATTATTATTATGTTGTAGTAATGAAAGTCAAGAACAATGTATCAAAAACATTGAAACTATTCAAACCAGGGTTTCCGGAAGAGTATTTGAACCTGCCTCCTCCCAAATACTCAAACCGATTATTACCGCTGCAGGCTCGGTGAGCTATTCGCAAATCACTACCCCCTTCCCTCTTAGACCATCTGGTTCTTAATCGTTACATGTGAACCGCTCAGCACTTACGAACTGGTTTAATCAATATCTAGTCACAAACGTAAATTCATTTTTTTAAAACGTTAGTCGCATGACGAATTAAGACTAATCATAGGTATTGGTGTATTTTTTATACAAATGAATCATAACAAACAGCACACACAACAATCACGTTTATCACGTATGCCCCAGGCTGGACTCGAACCAGCGACCCGCGGAGCCAAAACTCTAGTCCCTACGCTACCGGGAACAGCGATTTAAGTTGGTTTTTTACTATTTGGAACGTTTAAAATATCGCGATTAATACATTAATTCTGTTTCCAGTAGCGAAATAGTTGCAGCAAAATTAATAAGAGAATGAGTGTACTAACTCGTCGCTTATAAGTGTTTGACGTAACTTTTGTTGTTACCGTTTGGGAACGGTCTTCACTACCGGCCTCTAATGCGATTGTCTGGGTCTCTGCAGACGCCCCAAACGAGGTTTTAGCGATTGGGTGGCGGCCCGAAGCATACAGAGTCCTTCCGTCTGGCAGATGGCCAAGACACGTGCTACAGTGAGGGAGAGCCAGCTACCCTACACAGCAAACTGTATTCTTCTCACTAGCTGCATTCAGTATATTTATCTCATTTTCATTGTGACCCAAATGGGTATAGCAAATGGTAGATGCCGCCTCATTTGTTAACCAAATGAACGGTGAGTTTGCTGTAAAAGTAATAAAAAACTGCAGAATAGTAATGCTATAAAAATATATTAAACCAGTCAGTGTTCATTATACCTTTCGCGAAATTGTCTTTCGTTTGGTGTATAGAAGAATGAAGCAAAAATTTTCACACAAGAAATTCCCCATCAAATGTTATTTATGATTGATTGTAGAAAAAAAAAATTTCAGACTTTTTAGATTTCTCAAAATCAGTAGTCGAATTATTTTGCAAAAGCCAGAAACTACAGAAAGCTTGTTATAGCTTTCTCTGAAAACCTTAGCATCACTGTACATTTTTATATAATTTTAGGAATAATATTTTTTATAGTTTTTTGTGCAAAAGCTACCATGAAACGTGAAATAAAACGGAAAACTGGAAGTCAGAAGGTTGTCAGCGTTCATTTTGATATCCATGAAGATTGTTTAAAGGAACTATTTTCTTCGAACCCACGAAACCTGCTATATTTATTATTATCTCTCATTATTTTTATAAATTTTAAGTCATAGTCTCGTTAAGGTTAGTAACAAATGAAGCAAATTTCTAATTTAATGGGTTCAGATGTTACAAGTGAATTCATACTGGAACAATTTTTTTTTATTATCATTCAAAAGGTATGAAACTTCAAAAATGACACTATCAAGTTACAAACTCTGTTTGTGCGATCATTATGAACAGTAGCATTCTTATTGATGCCGTTTAAAATCACCAGTCGATTGATTTGCAACATAAGCGCTAATCTTTTTTTTTTAAATCTTCTTAACGTCTCTCTAACAGCGAGGTCTTTAGAGGCGGAAGCGCTAATCATTAAACCGGTTTTTTTTTAAATCGTTTCCGTTCTTACCTCTTCTGCGCTTAACGTTCGCTTTGGGCATTTTCTGTGCTTTGCAACTACATATCTAGGAAATATTATCTGAATCCTAGCTAATCATTCACCCTAAAACCCTTCAGGCTCTGAAAACGACTCCTCTACCTATTGCAGGGTTTCCCATCCTGTGGTTCGTGGACCCCCCCCCCCCTCCCCCCTCTCCTTCTCTTCCCACGGAGACCCGCGGACCTATGCTATAGGAAAACGCGGGCAAAATAAAAGTAATAATTACGGAAACATAAATGGAGGCATGAGAACTCAGGTCACAATGTGTGAGATACGAGCCGACCTATCGAATGACAGTCCTAGAAAAGCGCATTTCTAATTATTACTATTACATATTATTATTAAGGGATCTATGGCTAGTTTCTAAGAGGACCGCCGTTGAAAAAGGTTGGGAAACGCTGATCTACTGTCTTTCGGATATATGCGATTTCATTTTCTCACTTCTTTTATTGCATCGTCGGCTACTATATCCATTTTTCTATCATTACGTGACCTTTGTTCATATTTGATCCAAAATTCTTACCATCAGAAAAATCGTTTCTATTCCTTTGTGCTCTTACTCGGCACTGAGTTATTTTTTTCACTTTATTGATTGCTTCACAATATTTAAGTCTTTATCTTCTCACGATTCTCTTCTTTTCTTTCAGAAAATGATTTCTCGGCAGGGGGTTAATTATTCCGTTAAATCGGGGATTTAGACGGGAATTACCGAGCGGGGCGGTGTAACGGTTAGCGTTCTCGCCTCGCATTCGGGAGGACGGCGGTTCGAATCACCGTCCGGGCATCCAGATTTGGGTTTTCCATGGTTTCCCCAAATCACTCCAGGCAAATGCAGGGATGCTTCCTTCAAAAGGCCATGGCCGAATTCCTTCCCATTCCTTGCCCCCATCCTTGCCCCCCATCCTTTCCCGTCTCTAAAGACCTCGATGTTAAAAAGAGAAGTAAAGCAGTTAAAAAAAAAAAAAAAAAAAAAAGGCGGCAATTGTTTTAAATTTTACAATTCTTACCGTAATTATCATCGTCAACCTTTTTACAGCTATATTCTTTTTTTACATTTCATTTCAATGTTAATTGCTAAACCAGAATTTCTTCCAATCCGCATTTTTTTTTTTTTAAATTCAGAATGATCTTGATAGCTATTTATCTTTCTGTTTATTATATTGCTAATAAGATAATACGTTGTAACCTAAATACACAATTATTTATCGCGAGTTAACAAGAAATTTGCCTGCCACTTTTGTTTATCTGGTTGCGGCACCGTGATGGTGTCTGGCACTGACACGGGACTAGCTGATCCGAATCATGGTCGAAGAAATTTTCATCAGCAATAGGCGAGCAAAGTAGCGGAGGTGATGCTGCACAATTCCTAATCACCAGATTGTTCAACAAAGCCACGGGTTAAATCTGAAACCTCTCCGCAGTGTGTATGGAATGAGGGCATACGACACTGTTACTGGTGATTCGTCCATTGGATGGGGACGTTAAGCCTGGCGGCCTCCTAAGTGTTACTCGGAAGAGTAGGCCTGAAACGGTCGGCGTCGGATTTCACCCTCTCCCTTTTTTTCCACTCTGTTCATAAGAAAAAACAAGAAATTAGAGAAAAAGAAATTACGAGCATAGCTATTATCAATAACTGATTAATTCTGTAACAGTTCAATAGGAGGTAGCGATGCATCTTACAACCTACCCTTTCCGTGTATTTCTGGCATATGGAAATCTTCTGCACACACTAATATTTTTTATTTTTTTTATTTTAACTAAACAATATTCAAATTCTCTCTCTGATCATTCAAAAGTGATTATAAATAATTTTCCTATATTGTCTTTTACCTTGTCGTGCTCCTTAAGACTTTCCGCCTTGAAGGAATTACGTTTGTTGCTGTATCTTTTTTGCGAAGATGGATTTAAACGTTCGCCGTTCTGGTTATAACTCAGTATCTTTCTTCCTACCATCCGAAATAAACCTTTAAAATTTATACTATACCTGAAATTGTTTTATGGTTTCTTCCTTTAAATGAAATCAACACTACGAAATATTTCTGCAACACTTCATACATTACTCCGCTCAATACATCACTTTTTACACTATCAATAATTAACTTGACACAACTTCAATTTTGATAATGTTCTCTTTGGCCGCAGCTGTACATATTTTTCATAATTCATATCCTTTCATATTCTGGTATCTCCCTACCAGTGCCATTTTCAATTTTATATCGTGCTATTCCACTCAGTTCATTTCATTCCATCGATAATTCTTCATTCTACCATTCTTCCATTCATATTATGTAATCTTCATGACCAGCCCTCACATTTTCTCCTTGCTACCAGAGATTCTACAAAAACGTCTTATTAATATTTTATAACATCACTTTATTATATATAAAATAAATTTTTTCCAGTCTGATTTTTTTTACATTTTACAAGGCAACAATCTCAAATGTCAGATTTGATTAAACTGAAAATCGGGGAATCAAATATTGAGTCTACGTTTTCGGAAGGTAATTGACCATTTTTATAGTGCAAATGGTAAATTGGATTATCCTACTACTAACCATTCCACTACGAGGCCAACAGCTGTAAAGGAAGTGTACTGTACCGTACTATGTCAGCTGGCTGGACTCCTCGTGAATGAGATAGCAGGAGGTGCGCAATGCTCAATCCCCAGACGTCGTATGGACAGCCTGTGAGTAATTCCAAAATTTGCACAATATCAATAACATCCGGCACTATTGATTATACAAATTGTTCGTCGTAAGGGGGCTTAAAACCTAGCAACTCAATTGATGACTTCCGACAATAGCATGTCATGAATGCCGACACAGCATTACATATTCCTCTCATCGTCATCAAAAATGTTTTCATATATCTTGCTTTAGCATAGTTGTATGTCGTAGCTAAATAAAACTATATTTAAAAGTTTTACTTCATAGATGATGACGGCAGGTTCATTTGTAATAATTCCTCCTGTACTATTTTCATTACTGTCATTACGTGTAATGGATTTAAATATATATATATATATCGTGCTTGGAAAACATGGCCAATTGCAAAATTCAAATATTTTAATTTAACTTCGTTAAAAACACAGATTTACCCCCTCCTCTTTCTAAGATTTAAAAGAAAATCTTTTATCTCTTTGAACTACGTTAAGTCCATGACAGGAGAGAATACGAGACATCCTCGTAATTTGGAGCTGAAATATATTTCGTTCTTGGAACTTGCTGCGGTAACTGGACTAAGAGATGAACAGCTTTAAAGCAATGTTTTTAAATAATTCTGGCAGAATTTTATTAATTCAGAGCTAATTAGATCATTACCCATTGCTCCGTCATTTTCCTCCAGTTTTAAGCATTTTTATCTAACATTCAGTGAATTCAAAGCATGGAGAGCTATATTTTCAAGACACTCCGTACCATTTTTAATTTCTGAGCTGCTGCTAAGGTCTCGCAATTTTTCTTTTCCTATGACGTTAATGTCCTACGTATATTTCTTGTGAATACCAAGGAGCTATTTGACTTAATAGAGTAAAAAGCTCCCCTGAGGTGAATACGACTCCAACGTTTATGCAGAAATAATTCCGGGATTAGTGGCCAATTCCTCTTTTGCACGCCTGGGCCTTAAATATTCATTTATGAATATATTTGGAGATTCTACAAGCTTATTCCCTTTTTCCTAAATTATAAAGGTTGGAATATAAAGAAACGTTTTGTTTGTAAGCACTTTAAACGGATATGTGTGTATAAAAGCGTTTTTATCATTGTAATAATGGATTTAATTTTTGGAAAACTACAGAATTGTAACCAAGTGATATCATCACTAGGACTATATCGTGAACAATTAAAAATATCCAGTAAAAGAATTCGTATTATTAACCCAAAAGAGTCAAAGTTTTTTTGGTGAAAATTTTCAAATGAATTCCAAACATTGAAGCAAAGTTTTAAAATCTGTGATCATCTAAAATGTATTTTTGAATGAGACACATCTTCAAAACGTTTAACATTTATTAGATCTAGGATCTTGTTTTCCAACAAATGGAAAAAAATCATGTCGGAGAGATTTCGTGTTTTTAGTGTTTCATTTGAAGTGCCATTCCTCAGTTTCAATATGTCATATAACATTAAAAGTTGTAACATGACGCGCTGTCGCCACGTTCCAATGTGCATTTTTGTTATATAAATAATAATATAGGAGTAATTTATATAAATCTTGGGCGACCACCTAAATAGATTTTTGTTGTAATTTTATACAGTACGCTATCTTGGTAAAGCTAATATTAAAGAGTTATTGAGCTGCGTAGGCTTGAAGCTAATCGTGGTCTTTCCGAACCATGGCGACAGGACGTCGCGGATCTGGGGTTTTGCCGGACCACACATTCCGCTCCCTGGGGATGGGTGGTCAACAGGGTCACTCACCTGGCGGGAAATGCCTACCGCCCGACACCCGAATGTGCTTTCACCCCGGCGAACTTAGCCAAATATGTTCGACCTCTGTGATATGAACGGGCAAATCAGATATCGGGGATATCACGTGACATTAGGTGCCGACCTGAAGATCCAATCCAAATGAGCGTATAAGTTAAAATCCTGGGAATTTCTGTTATATGTGAGCTTCGAGACTACAAGGGGCGGAGCGAGAAGTTTTCCTCGTCGACCGAAGAGCGAGGAGCTGGACATTCTACCTGCGATTCTAGTCGAGTCTAGTCTGAAGTGGACTTGGAAAGTTGGCTTCTCTCGCCAACTGCCGTTATACGACTTCTGGCTGCCGGCTTGATGGAGCAAGCTTATCACGGCAACAGCCGGTAATGCGATGACGCGCATTGTCAGACCAGAGATGCCTGTAGCCGACTTGTGAGATAGTCTCACATACCGTGGGTCCGCTCCAATCACCGCAGACATCAGTCGCAGAACTACAATGGTAACTTATTACGACCAAGCCATCTGATTGTGCATTCCGTGAAACAGAACCCTTAAACGACTTTGAGAGGATAGATCCATGTTCTCATTTTGTAATTGTAAAATACCCTGAGCTAGCGGCATAATTTGCCATAACTAGTTATTTTCGAATGATATATTGTTCATTCGTGGCACCCATAATTTTCTTTTTAACTGTAAAGTCACTGTATTATGATACCTTTGTCTAAGATCGTAATAACTTGTAATTTTCATTGTTTCCAAATGTCATTATTTCTTGCATTTTAATTCTGAGATATATTTAAAAGTAAATATACAATTGTTTGCCTGCTCATGACGGCTAATTGTATCTCTGAGCGTTGCTTTTATGATTTTGCCAATTTGTGTTAATATTAACGGTAAATTCGCTCAGACTTGTAATTGCCAATGTTTAAGAAAATAAATGTCATATTGTGACAATTTTTCCTAAATTCCAACTAACATCGAGATTCTTGCAAAATAAATAATTTTCACTCCTTCATAAAAATTAAAATTGAAAATTCCCTTTTATTAATCATAAAGGTATGAGAGATAATTATAAAGTAGTTTGCCCACCAAGGCATCCACTATAAAGTGCAATGAAGAGCTAATTCTATTTACGAAAGTACAAAATATTATTTAGGATTCAATAAACCCGCTGTTTTTTTTTTTTCTGATTTTGGAAACCAGCAATTGGGAGCATCGTGCAATACTGGTTTCTATCACCGAACCTTTTTTTTTTTTTTTATTAAAGTGAGGTAAAAACAATGTTGTTTAACAAAAGACACTACAAAATGCAATTCAATCGTTTTGAGATCTTTTTAATACTACGCAAGGAATTTCTGTGTCCATTTGAAATGTTGTTTACTTTTTTTAAGAATACTTGTACTTGCTAAATAATTTTATAAGGTATGTGTACTTGGGCAGGTGGTAGTGCACAATTCATACTCAGCGTATTGTGCGCCAGAGTCCTGGCTTAAACACCAAACCTCTCCACAGCGCGTATAGAGAGTTGATGGCGATTCATCCGTCGGGCGGGGACGTTTAGCCCTGTGCCTTTCGGAAAAGTAGGCCTGAATGGACTGGCACCTGTTTTCATCATCTCCCTTCTTCATCTCTCGTTTTATACAACGTAAGCAACACTCTATCACAGTCATCCACATCCACAATAATACGTACTAACAAACATTGGTGAAGGCAAGTGGAAACCACGCAATTGATCTTCACAGGAGAATTTTGTGTTATTCTCATGTATATATGTAAAATCCAGTATATCTGCCCATATTATCGGAACAGGTGGAAGAGGCAAATTTGGTTAAAGTATTTGACTAAAACCTGCCCTGTCTTTGGACAGACTCATTCTGGAGTCCCAGGTACCACGAAGTAAGTTATTTACTCAAGACGACAAATTCATACTATTAATTTTTTTTAGAAAAATATCTTTTTATAAAGTTAACAGACTTGTGGCGCTTTAATCGATAGTGGACTACTAACGTTGGAGGATTGCACAGCCTCAGAAAGCGCTAACGCTTAGGAATTCCGGGGACAAGCAGGCAACCTGAATGCTGACCACGAGACTAGCCGTGCAGGAACGTAAGCAGCCTGTGAGCAGACGCGCGGAATAGTTGATAAGCATCATCTCAAGGACACACGCGGAGTCTTAGTCCTCTGTTCATTCACTGAGCTTTACACGTGTTGTTTTCCTTGTAATTACTATGACTCTACAAGTAGGAAACAAAATAATAATAATTTTAAAAACACCCGTTGAGCTGACATTCCGGACATACATCATAATAGGCTACCTTGTAACTAACGGTCATACATCCCGTTGTTAAGTAAAATGTTAAAGAAAGTGAGATGAATAAAATCTATTTTATGCATAATAAATATAAAGTAATGTTATAAAATATTAATAAGATGTTTCTGTTAAGAATCTTTAATAGCAAGAAAAAAATTCGAGGGCTAATCATGTAGATTAAATAAGAACAATATGGAGATTAGTTGAGTTAAGAAGAAGAATGGATTTGATGGAATGAAAATGAACTGAGTAAAATGGTACCGCATGAAATTGGAAGTGGTGCTGGTATAGAGTTGCCGGCGTACGAAAGAATATTGAATTATGAATAAAACGTGTACTGCTGCGGCCAAAGAGAACTTTGAGGATCATAAAGTTGTGTAATGATAATTGTTTATAGTTTTCAAAGTGTTGTATGTATAAAGTGCAGTAATATACGGAGTGTAGTAGAAAAATTTATTACTGTGTTGATTTCATTTAAAAGAAGGAATTACAAAAGAAACTCAGGTACAGTATAAAAGTTTATTCCAGATGGTGAGAAGATGGATAATGAATTATGACTGGATTAGCTAACGTTATAATCCGTCTCAGTAAAAGGAGATGGCAAAGAACGCAATTCGTTTCTGATGGAAAGTAACCAGGAATAGGAAGGACCATGTATAGAATAGAATTGTAAGATGATAGTGATTGTTAAATGTCCAGAGAGAGAGAGAGAATTTGAATATTGTGTACTTGAAATAAAAATGATACAAAGTAAAAAAACCGAACGTGGTGGTTGAATGATTAACGTTCTGGCCTCACATTCGGGAGGACGCGGGTTCGAATCCCCGTCCTGGCATCCAGATATGGGTTTTCCATGGTTTCCCCAAAACACTCCAGGCGAAAGCTTCCTTCAAAAAGGCCATGACGGAATTCCTTCCCGTTCCTTGTCCCAGTCCCATGCTGCTTCTAATGACCTTAGCCGTCAACGAGGTGTAAAGCCGTAAAAAAAATGAGAAGTAAATAATTATAAAAGTTATACAGCTATGTAAGACAACATTAGCTCAGACAAACTATTGTTAATTTATTTATAGCAGAGCCTCGATTATCCAAAACAATTGGGAATGGAGGGTGTTCGGATAACAGAATATTAACCAACAAATTCGCACCAGTGTCAGGGGAGGAATATGAAATCAAGAAACAGTGATACATATTATACACAAAACTGTACACGGTATAAATAGTGTATCGAGTCTCATATGTCTTACAAGTAAGATAACTCAGAACAGTACTAACTTTGTGAAGTTCTAATTGGCAATAAGGGTTGGCTTATATTGTAGCTTAGAAAATAAAGTTTCGTTTTATCCAGACCCGACGTCAGACACTCTTCTTTTCTTTTTGGGGGTTGATCGATAGTTGAAGGATAGTCGATTCTCTACGGTAGACTCGAAATCGAATTGAAACGATCTTACACAATGCCTTTGTGAGAAACTATCCTGAATTACATACTTACTAAGGAAAATTAGAAGTTGTTTTAGAAACTACAGAAGTATCTGTGTATACTATGCTTCTTTCCATTCACACTTGATGTAAGGAACAGCGCTTTTTTTTTTTTTTTTTTTTTTTTTTTACTACTGCTTTACGCCTCGTCGACGGCTAAGGTCATTAGAGACGTGATGGGACTGTCGACAAGGAACGGGAAGGAATTCGGCCATGGTATTTTTGAAGGAAGCATCCCGGCATTTGCCTGAAGTGATTTGGGGAAACCATGGAAAACCTAAATCTGGATGCCCGGACGGGGATTCGAACCCGCGTCCTCCCGAACGCGAGCCCAGAACGTTAACCGTTCACCCACCACGTTCGTTAATAGCGCTTTCGGTGAATTCCATTGGGACACAGGATAGTTTATATAGCAATACCGAACACTTGCATAAAAGAAGTAGGTAATAACGTATATCTTATTTAAAAACCTCTCCGCAGTGCGCGTGGATTAAGGGCATATGAAACTGTTGTTGATGATGATTCTTCAGTCAATTGCGGACGTTAAGCCTGGGTATCTTGTTAGTTTCTTTCGGAAGAGTAGGTGTGAAGGTGCCGGCACTGCTTTACAACCTCTCATTTCATGTATCTTTCATTCATTCACAACGCAATCGATAAAGTACGCTGAACCTACACACGTGACAGTCATCTTCACAGAACAGTAACACTTACATATGCTTCTATCACTGGGCAACGCCAGGCGAAAATGTCCCAATTATATTTCCATACAAAGCTGCCATTGAGGAGTAGCTCTGAAACAATTTTCATTGAATGTTGTTATTAACTACCACCATTTTGAATTTATTTTCGAATTGTTCAGTCATATGGCAGGAAAATTGGAGTGAGGGAGTGACACATTGTTGTCAACTTTCAGATCATATTCCCTGAAACACATAACTGAAAAGAATTACTTAAAAATAACACTGATTGCATTTCATAACATCTGTTCAACAATTCCTTTTTCGATGGTATTTAAAAACGTTATACATCCAATCTCCATTACATGTATGGCAAAGTCACCATTTTTGGTCCTTTATATACTGTTTGTTCTGTAGGGGCCTAGTGGCTCAATGATTAAGACTTCTAACCAAAGATCGAAAGGATCCCGGTTAGAATAACTTTGGCTAGGATTTTCCTAAGCCTTTAACCCAACCTTCACATGTAACACAGCTTGCTGTACAATGTGAACTACGCCAGAAAGCTTCCGTGGTTCGAATTCCACGTTAAACTGTACGTAGGATTACGGGGTTAGGTTAGGAAGGAGGAAAGGAACTGGCCACCGTACCACCAACACCAAGAAAAGTATACTTACTTCGGGAGAGTCCAAGCAACCTTCGGGTAAAAGCTTAGCTTATAAGGTTCTGTTTTGATTTTTGTCTATTTTCCAGTGAAATTTCTTGATGAACAAGGAAAATGCGACAGTATTACGAAGTATTAACATACGGTTGGACCAGGGGTTCTATTTTTACCTTTCACTACGGACGCAGACAGCGAATCAATCTGTTTAAATACAAAATTGATGGTAAAAATAAACCAAGACAGAATTAAGACGTGACATATGTAAAAGATATTCTACATAATGCGTTCATAATAATAATAATAATAATAATAATGAACATGGACATTGAAAATATTTATTTTCTAGAACCAGCTAGGCATTATAGCGCGCTCGAAAACTTACTGATTTGCTGAAACTTTTCTCAGTATATAGTATATATATAAAGAAACGGATGTGTTTAGGGCCTGTATATATTTACATTTTCCTTAAACTATTTCGAAGTTTTTACTGGATCTCGATGAATCTTCGCACACTTATATTTTAAAACAAAGGCAAACAACCTATCAAAGTTTGGTTTATAAAAGCCCACCGCCTCACCCCCTCCACCCCCCCAACGAATACTTAAATGTCAAGATTCAGTTTTCCACAAATATCTCGAAACTGCATGAAAAACGGCCGAATTAGGAAGTGATATTCTGAAAGCCCGTAACATATCTATCGAACGGCTTTGGACCGATTCTGACAGGACAACTGTTGACCGAAAAATTCGAAGTAGAAATTTAAACACTGTTTTAAGGTTGGTGTGGTGACACACAAATCTGCATCTACAAGTTTTATCTTATCTCGAACGAACTTTGTAAATCTCCCCTTTAAAAGAAAAATGGGGGAAAAAAGTTTAAATTTATTTTAGAAAACTGCATCTGCTGCCTTCAACCCTATTAAGCCAAAATTTACATTCGCAACGTTCCTGGTTAGTTTTTTTTTTTACCTCGGAAATGGTAGGGAAGTCATCCAAAGTGGATGGTGATAGTTTATTACAATCACATCAAACGGGATAAAATAACTGAAATTTTATATCCAGCACCCGAGCAACACCAGGTACTCTGCCTGTATATATATATACAGTATAGGAAAGCGAAATGAACTTACCTTAGAAGATTGTTTCGTGGGGCGAACACATAAAAAAAAAACCACAAGAACAGGAAAAACAATGAATATTTCGGGACTTTTCCCTACTATCCCGCACCACCCCCTCCGTGATGTTCTCCTATTGACGAAGGGCCAAGTTCCGAAATATTCATTGTTTTTCCTGTTCTTGTGTTTTTTTTTTTATGTGTTCATCATCTAAGGTAACAGATGGTTCATTTCGCTATCCTTTTTGTGTAAATACATTCGCTACATAGCTCTTATTATTTCCTGGTTACTATATATATATACATATGCTTTAACAAGAATTCTTAACGTTTAATTTTACGGCTTCTGCCGCCAAGTCGTTTCAAGGTTTTAAAGATTCTCTGGGTGCAGCTAAACGCGGCGACACATGGAACAAGCCGACAGGAATTAGAAGCGGCTCCTGTCTGACGGGTAACACTTCGGACATTTAATTTGGGCGTAAGGTCTGGCGAGTTCAAGTCGGTGATAGTGGACGCGCGAAATGTCTGCCACTCCGGTGGGAAGGGGAAGCTAATTAAGAAATGTCCGCCGTCCACACGACGAGGATTCTCGCCTCGCTGGTCACTTTGAACTCGCCGACGGCCGTGTAATGAAGGTAATTTTTTACTCTCCGCATACATCGGAGTAACCTTAACATTCTCTCTAAAAACTCATGGAGTGCTGGTGAATAACTAGAAGAGAAATGTCAAAATATTAGGAAAACAGAGTTCCCAGACTGCAGAGAAGAAAAAGAGGTACTCTACTTTCGGATCTCAGAAACGTAATGCCTTTGGAATGTGGCTGGCTTGTCTGTTTTCGTTAACAACCACATTATTCAAACAGGGATAAGTAGATATTTACCGAGTGTAGTGGGTGAGAGGCAACGCTTTGGCCTCATATTCGGGAGGACTCGGGTTCAAATCTTCGTCCGGACATCCAGATTTGGATTTTCCATGGATTCCCTAAACCACTCCAGGCAAATGCCAAGATGCTTCCTTCAAAAGGACACAGCCTAACATCTTCCTGTACTTTGTCTCCAACCCCATCCCGCCTCTGTTGACCTCGACGTCGACGAGGCGTAAAGCCAATAGAAAAAAAGTGGATATTTGACTTTAGAAGTTGCCCGTTGACGCAATTAAGCATCTACATAAAGCAACTCAACACCCGAATGAAAGAATAAGGTGTTGATGCCTAGCGAGAGCACCCATACGTATATTTGTCATCAGTGGTATTTAAGTGTCAACTTACCACTTGCATGCCGCGGCACTTTCTGTAAATTTTCCCAATACTATTAATAACATGTATAAAACTATGTCATCGCATTACAATATTATTATAAATGAGATTCTACCGTATTCGTCGTGACGAAATTGATGAAGGATTTTTATCTAAATTGGTGAGAGAAATCCAAAGTGAGGAATAAATTTTTTGATGTATCAAATAGTTCTCGAGAAATCGAATCTTAAAACTGAGATGTTAAGTTGAAATGCGACCGAAAGAAAAATTTCACTAAAGCCAAATTTGATGACGGAATCTTATGTAACTTGACGAGACAAACAGAAAGTAAAGAACAAAATTCTTCAAAATCTCGCTTAGTTCTCGAGATATACTATCTGATAATTGAGATAATTATTTTAAAATGCGGCATGGATCAGAAAAAAAATTTCGCCAAAGCCACAAGGAACTAAGCGCTGCACATGGGTGTTTTGTTTTCTTTTAGCGGTTGTGGTTGCGTTGAAATGCAGCCTGGGCCAGAAGAAAAACGACACCAAAGGCAGAAGTGACTGTACCTATAACTAATTTGTGACTTCCAATATTTAGAGAACTAAGCGAGATATCAAAAAATAATAATTTATTCTTCACTTTCGATTTGTCTCGTTGAGTTGCATAGTAATCCATCATCAAATTGCGACTTCGTGGTTATGGTAGGTCTGTCGTTACAAAACCTGATGTATTACGCAGTGCGTGTACTAATACTAGTGTAGCTTCATAACACTTCTGTTTCATTTACAAGGGAACAGTACAGTAAGGTCATGAATGTAGATATTTCTATCATGACGTTAGTAGCCGTATCATGGGTCGCTCTCACAGCCCCTCACTGCCAGAACGGTGCTTCATAGCACAATTCGAGAGCTCTTTCTCTCGGTGCGTTTGTTCCATGGCGGGCCAGACGTTCGTAATCGATGTCGGCCGACCTGGTCGCTTTACGGTCAGCCCTCAGACGCAATTGTGAGGAGTGGTGGAGGCGACAACTGGCTAAGTGCCGCTCTTACCGTTTCATACAGCCGGCTTTTATTTCCTCTTATATAGGTCCATGGAGAAAGGAGAGTGCCATAACACTACAGAGGGAAACGACTTCCTCTCAACAGAGAGAAGAATTAATTTCTATAACCCGCAGAGATGTACCGAAATCACGTGTAGAAGACAGTTTTAGTGCAACTGTGGAATACAGATGAATAGCATAATCTATCGTAAAGCTTCCATGCAGGTCTCAAAAAAATAATATTCCATTTTAAATTACTGCATACTGGTTTAATTACTTAAAATAAACGTATCTGAAAATCGTGTTTTACCAGTGTTGTAGATTCATAAGTATGAATACTTATCATTTTATGTTTGTGAGTTTTCAAGTGGTAGTTTCTGGTTGTAACGTAACAATCTCCAACGTTTTTCATCCATTCAGCTTCTTTCTTTTGTGTTTCAGTGCAACTACTTCAATGCCATTCTTAACTTCTTTTTCTTATCTGTTTACTCTGAAAGTTTACTTTCACAATTGCACAAAACAAATTTGTACTTCCGTGACTTCGATTCCTTCAGATTTATTAATGAACAGAAATATTTTTATTGATTTTCCATTTTTCATTTTTAATTTAAATTATTTATTTATTATTCACTCATTTATTCCTCTTACATCCAGATTACCATTTCTTCCAACATTTATTATTCTTTTCACGTTTTTAATCACACTCTCATCGGATTTTATGCTATCAAACACTTCTATTGTTTTACTATAAACCATCAACCAAAGAGTCTGCGATATAGCAACTCACAATAACAATCTATGGTCCAACGATATACTACTACAACGATTTTCGTACAAAGAAGAATTTTTTCACAAACATCAATGATGTATTTAAGATGTTTCCTTATAACTCTTCAGTATTCAACTTCCTGGGTAATATAAGTATGAGGTAATTATACAGGGTTATTCAAAAAGAATGCGTAGATTTTTCATCTTTATTTCTGACAAACTACAAAAGATTCATATACATACCAAACAAAGCTGAACAAACGAAGCTTTAAAGTTTGTAACTTCCGCCTGTTACTTCCATTCGCTCCCGCCAACGGCGCTGTTGTCTGTTTAAGTGAAAATGGCGACGTCGCAGGAGAATTCGTTTTCTGTGCAATATACATCCATCTTCAAAAATTTCTGTTTATGCCGAGGAGGCACTTTATTGCACTTACGACGGAATGTTCGCTGCACATCAAAAATGGTAAGAAACAAAACCACTTCTCCTGAGGAGTCACCATTATCCCGTAAACAAGGAAAAGCGCCGTTGGTGGCAGTAAATGGAACTAATAGGCAGGTCTTACAAACTCTGAACCTCCCTCTACCTAGTGATGTGTGGCATGGAGGATGGAATTATGTGGAGGAGAAGTGACGTTAAATCTGTGACGCCGGCTCTATACTCTCACGCATGCGCGGTGGCGGCAGCGGCCATGTTGCGAACCCATACAAATGAAAAGTTCACATTGTGTTTGA
The DNA here is from genome assembly GCA_031002005.1 of Vandiemenella viatica. Taxonomy (NCBI): domain Eukaryota; kingdom Metazoa; phylum Arthropoda; class Insecta; order Orthoptera; family Morabidae; genus Vandiemenella; species Vandiemenella viatica. Next base: position 181,073,354 of record CM061919.1, read on the forward strand.
TGCTGTGATTATTTCATTTTGTAATGTGTCTAAGTTTTTATAATTCCATCTTGTGTTTCATATGGTTGCACAAATAGGCAAGAGTGGAAAGAACCTGGAATATCATTTCATAAGTAAGTTGCATTATAATTATTGTTCTTGAAGTGGGCAGTTGGAATTGGAAACTTTGGTGCCTGTCTATAAATATTTAGTCATAGCATTCAATAGGATGACTTTGTTCTCAAATTTTTGTTGGTGTAGTGTAGAAAATTAGCATACCCTGCTATTTTGCACATAATAGACTAGCATTACTTTTTAACGAGTGTTGAAAATGATATTTAAAGGGGTGATTTTTACATCGCGAATCAGAGTATTTAGTATTACGATTTCTTTCGTCACGTTGCAGTTTATACTAACAGTGTATGATGAAATTAAATGTGTTAAATTATGCTATGGAATCTAGGAATCTTGATGAAGCAAATTGTGCTGTTACCCCAAATGCAGTTTGCAATTCAAATATGCATACGTGGGTGTGTCTACATAGTTTGATTCTGTAGCGGCAAAATGGAGATTGTGGTTAGATCTAAACGCAGTCTGTACCAGAATGGTTTTGTTGTTCCATAAGGAGCAATGAATTTATCTATTATTGTTAGTAATTTCATGAGAACCATGCTATTGACAAAACGTGCATCGCGATGGAAACTACTTCCTGCTATTCCCAATTAAGCCTACGATGTGTGGTAACAAGATAACTATTTTTATTCTCGTATAGGCCGCATTTCAACCTGACAACAAGTGGTAGCAATAAAACTGAAATATCCATTCTGCATGTACATCATGTAATTCATTGTGGCTTTGGCAGAATTAATTTTTGGTCCAGGCCGCGTCCCAACCCAATCCCCTCAATTTGGAGACAGTATATCCCGAAAACTAAGCAAGATATTGAAAAATTTTATTCTTTATTTTCGATTTTTTTCGTCGTGTTACATAATAATCCATCATCAAATTTGAATTTTGCAAAAATTTTCTTCTGGATTTCAACTCAAGACACCTCACTTTTGATACAGTATATCTCGATAACTAGGCGATATATCGAAAAATGTTATTCTTTATTTTTCATTTGTCTCGTCTTTTTAAATAAGAATCCATCATCAAATTTGACTTTGGCCAAGTTTTGCTTCTGAATTTCAACCAAAAGCATCTCACATTTGAGACAGAATATCTCAAAAACTAAGCAGAATATCAAAAAAAATTATTCTTTATTTTTTATTTGTCTCATCGAGTTACATACTAATCCATCACAAGATTGCGGCGTCACGTTTATCCTAGAGTCCCCTTGAGGTTTTTGTACATACGAGTGTCTGTCTGGGTGCGGCCAAGGCCCCCACTCCTCCTCCACCCGGCGTCACTTCAATGCGTGGTGAAGGTCTCTTGCGTCGTCTCCATATATTTCTTTCCTCCATGATGTGTGGCACGTATTTATATCTTTAATATTTTGTGAGAAACAAAAATGCATAACCTTTTTAGTGTGCTGACGATACGCTGATTGTTCTGTAATTCAGCTCACCTTCGAACTTCCATTTATCTCTTCATAAGCGTTCGTTAATATCTCTGAAATTTGCTGAACGCGTTTAGCATAAAAAAATAAACACAGTATTCTATGGATGAAAACAGAATGGATTTTCAGCCGCGCACACAGATAAGAAATGAGTGGGTTGGTGTGTTTAGAAACAGGTAGTTACGTGTGGTCGTGCGGAATATTTGGACGTCCAGTTACAGCTCCTGCCACACTCAACGAAGAGTCAGCCTTACAAGTGAATCAGCACAATCAGATTTTCTAATCGGTGAAGTTTTAAGGGGTTCAATATTTAAATGAGACAATGAAGTGAAAACGTCGATGCATCAATGGTTATGGGCTGAACGATTGTTCTTTTGTGATGGCATTCAGAGTTGGAAGGATGCTCCGTAAACGTATCGTTAAATAGGTAATGAAAATTAATAAATATAATTTGTAAAGTGCAGATTACTCGTATGTCATATGTTATTACACCTATTGATAGGCTCCAAGCCAGAGGCGCAATGCCGTTCCATAATCAACATCGACCTAACATCGAATTACACAACCCATGGATCAAGCCGAAAGAGGATCTACAACCTGGGTCTGAATAACCATGGCCCATATGGAAGTCGCCAAACAGACTTGGAGTTGGCCGCTGCAAAGACACTTTCGCTTGATGGAGATACCTGGGAGAGCAACCAGATACCACATGTTCCTGCGGCGGCATCGAAACTTTGATGCATGTAGATAACTATGTACATTTTCAAGGCGACAACACTGTGGAAAAATCTCTCGAGATTCTATGAGTTGAGAGGTAGGCAGGGTGTGAATTGTGCTATTACATGATCGTTTGTACTATACTGCTATAATTTAACCAGAGGTAATATCCGTATAAAGCTATTACACTGTTTCAATAGGTTCATTTTGATTTTTGATTGGTCCAAGATTCCAGAATGGACACTGTAATCTACGTGCATACTATACTGACGTTCACCGAGCATGGTGGGTGAGCGCTAACGCTCTGGCCTCGCATACAGGAGGACGCGGGGTTCGAAACTCCGTCCAACCATTCAGAGTTTGGTTTTCCATGGTTTCGTTTTAACTTCCTCTGAGTTCTTAATAAATTTAATTGTTTCTTCTGTACAAAAAAATTCTTAGGTAATGTTTTAACCTAGTCCTTATAACTGATACCGATAACATAGCATAAACATCGAATAACCTTCTCCTTACATGAATTTCTGCATCTAGCTGTCGTAAATAAACTAAAAGCAACATTTAAATTTAAACAAACGTATGATTGCATCGCATTTTTTTATTATCCTTGCTCTTCGTACGTTTGTGCAGTTACTTTCAATACAGACAGTTCACTTTTATCTGGTATAGCAATTACTCTTTCCAAGAAAAATCGAGTTCAATTATTTATTTGAATTTCATACTTCTTTTTAATAATATAAGTGCAAGTAAAGTCAGTACAGTCATTCAATTTAATTTTGCTGTTAGACAAGCAGCGCTTGTTGTGGTAGGCAGTGAAACTAACACTTCGGCCATTATCGAGACTCGCCGAAATCGCCGGCCTCGGTAGCGTAGTGGCTAGAGTGCTAGCTCCGCGTGCCGAAGGCCGCCGGTTCGAATCCGGCTGAGGGCATGGATGTTTAAGTGTTGTGTATCTGAGTGAATGTCCTGTCCGTCCTGTGGCGTCCATACATTCGAAAAATACAATGTAAGCTTTAATAATTACATTGAGCTGGCTGTATGGCCTCCGTTGCCAAATGCCATTACCAAAAAAAAAAAAAAGACTCGCCGAAATTTCCTATCCATGGAGGCGAACGCGCGCGCAGTCTTCAGACAACGCATTTTACTAAAGAATATGGTTGTTGGAGAACAAGCATATATGGTGAGTCACAGCATTATGACTGAAGTACCCCATACCGCAACAGCCCAAACAATACTGTGGACAAGACTCACCAGCTAAGCTCTGTGGTGACGTAATGCTGAGAGGAATCCTGATAAGCAGCAAGAAGGTGGCGAGACCAATAACACGGAATCGTGTGCAGGGCGGAGCCAGAAGCACTCCCGAAGTCGTGGAGGTGCGCTTTACGACGCTCTTCCTCCGCGGGCAGATGAGATTGGGGCTAACTGGATAATGTACAACCTGTCGGGGCACACGTCATGGGCAGTAAACGGACAGCCATCCGCTCCCCTAGCAATCACAGCTACATGCCCCAACTTCGGGGTGGTGAAGCGGTTCTGTGCGGAACTTCTCAAGCTTCCAAAGAAATAGTATAACATTTCGTTTCTCGAGAAGATCATAAAACAACTGTCAGTTAAAATCATCGAAAGCACATACACAATAATGTAGAAAATATTAGGCTTCACGACGAATTCGCAAATTGTCTTAGAAGTAAACCGCTGGAGTAACTCAGCAACGACGAAAAAATTTGTTGGTGGCTCTACCTCGTCAGTGTTGCTGAAGCAGAATCACCAACTGATGTATTACTCGGATCACATTTCGATAGTGGATTCCACACCGTCAGATTTTCAAAATAACTACGAAATTACTTTATCGTTTATGCGTAAGGTTAATATCCGCATCATTCATCATTGCAGTGCGCGAAAAACGTAAAACATCTTTACTGGCGATGCTGAAGGGGTGTTTTTTTTTTTAACTTATGGCTTTACGCCTCGTCGACGTCGAGGTCATTAAAGGCGGGATGGGACTGGGGGAAAAGGAACGGGAAGGAATTCAGCAATGGCCTTTTGAAGGAAGCATCCCGGCATTCGCCTGAAGTGATTTAGGGAAACCATGTAAAACCCAAATCTGGATGCCCGGACAGGGGATTCGAACCCACATCCTCCCAAATGCGAGGCCAGAACGGTAACCGCTCACCCCCCGCGCTGATTTAGTTGCTAAAGAAGATCCTGTACAATATCCTCATCTTGATGAAATTTTTACGTATCTGAAACTTAGATAATGCATTTAAAAAAAAATGTTCGAAATCATAATTTTAACACTTTTTTTCTCAAAAGCTAGTTTTTTTTAAATAAAGTTTCAATAGCTCTCACGTAACTCTGCAGGTCCAGTTTGCAAAAAGAAGGAAGAACCACATTTTTCTCATTAAAAAATAATAAACACATGTTTGCAAAAGATCAAGGAATGCTAGAGTTCTCATGTTCAGCTTGCAATGAACGATAAAAAAAAAAAGTTTCTTTCTGCTATTCAATAAACGTTTTTTTTTTATATGTAATTCTCATTATTGTAAACTTCAACTGACATGTGATATAATGGTACCTGACAACTGTTATTAAATAACGCTCATAATCTTAAAAATATGGAACGTGGTACATATTTTTTAGTTTAATATAATAGCGATATCTCTGGACTAATATCTACATAACAAAACATCTACATCGACTGAATATAAACAAACAAAAATAAAGTAATTAATATGTCTATTGAAACGCAGTACGTAATTTTCTTTCAGTTTTCTGGCAATTTATTTTTCACGGTTATTATTAAATAATGCCCATAACTACGATTTTGTACTCGTAGTAACACTTCTGATGGTAATGAGTCTGGTAAAGAAGACTGGTCACGTGACATCAGCGTTACTGACAAGAAGACACAGTGACCAAAGTATCCTTTTATTATATAGTATCGTCTTTAGTCCGAAATAAAAATGATCTGAAAGCCCTGCTTACCCACAAATTGCATGAATAATATCAGTAATCAATTCTTATGTGGAGCAGCGTTTGATTACTCCCCAAATAAGAATTGATTACTGAATATTATTCATGCAATTTGTGGGTAAACAGGGCTTTCAGATCGTTAATTATTTTCAGATAAACAGCAAATTGAGATATGTTAGTAAAATTAAAGCTGTTTACATAATTTCCTCCACATAACCGTTGGCATTACGCACTACCCCACGGGAGGAAGCACAACCTTGTTGCGGGAAACTACGTCTCTCTATCTCAACATTTTCTACAGGTGAAATTTCTTCTGCAGAACAATACTTGTTGAACGAGGACATGAGAACGTTATGCAGAATAAACCCTCAAAATACTCGGATAGAACGCCGTATCAATCTATTATGTATATACGTATAGTGATAGAACATTCCACAATAAATAAATATTAATCGCTTAAGGGTAATAACCCAACGAAATCAAATGAGATTTATTAAAAAATTTTGCCCAGGAGCGTATTATTCATCTGGACCTCAGATATTCTGATCTTCCAAGAAATGTTAAAGGCGAATTCTCGCTGATACTGTATTCATAACATCCATATCAAATTCTTTAATTCGGATGTATAAAGAATACTCTCCAATTAATTTGCCCGTAGTATGGTACAAGTAAAATATGGTATGAGAACAATATCTGACAAACAACAGTTCTGAATTAAGTCTAACAGCTGTAGGTATTCCTGTAATGAAGGGAAATTTGTTTATAGCAAAACATTTTCATCAATTAGAATGATTCGAAGAGACTGATTTTTCATCTTTTCAGTCTCTTGTCACAGTCACAGTCTAGTATTTTTAGTATTTTTTGTTATATATGTGTTATTCAAAGACAAACAAATGTTCTACTCTCCATGAAATGCCGAGGTGTGGTGGTGTTATTACTTTTCCTGCTACCTGAGATTAAATGTGATTTTCTGGACCAATTAATCTAAACTGAAGCTTCTTATTCTGGTCTGAGTACGCCTCGAGATTTGCAACTGACTGTCCAGCTGGCAGCTGTGATTGCTATGTACGACGCGCAGTGTGGGCCGAGCAATCCCGGAGATCCCTAGGGACACCACGCCCCTCGTCTCAGACCCCCGTCCAGGGTCATGAAAGATGTTTCTGACCTGCGCTTAGAGCAGGCGTTGACTAGACCATTATTCTCCTTAATAGAAACAAATGGCAGAACTAAATTCCCATAAACCGACTTAACTAGTTGATGACGAAAATATACACTGATTGACGTTTATCGCGGAAGGAGAAATACTGCGTCGTTTTGCAGTGACTGATGTGATAGTGTTTGGCCTCTACCTGCGTGAAAATACCTTGTTAATACTGGTAACCATTTTTTTTTTTTTACTTTACGCCTCGTCGACGGCTAAGGTCATTAGAGGTGGTATGGAACCTGGGACAAGGAACGGGAAGGAATTCAGCCATGGCCTTTTTGAAGGAGGCATCCCGGCATTCGCCTGGAGTGAGTTGGGGAAACCATGGAAAACCCAAATCTGGATGCCCGGAGGGGTATTCGAACCCGCGTCCTCCCGAATGCGAGGCCAGAACGTTAAACGTTCATCCACCACGCTCACCAAACGCATGAAGGGGAAAAAAATAATTGAAGAATCCACTAATTCACCTTATTTCCCCATGTCTATTTCTTAACAGGTTTGTAAAAAAAAAAAAAAAATAAAAAAAGTATTATTGTGTAGAGTGTTGAGAGACTGAATACATATAGCAGCTTCCAGCAAACTTTATGGTTTCTAATCGTCACACACCGTTAGACGGGAACAAAGAAATTTAGTACAATTACTATGCTCTAACTGAGTGGCTAACATATTTTTATCTTTGGAACATTCATCTACTGCAGATTTCAGAAACCCGTCGTAAATAACTGATAAATACACGTTTCCACGACAAAAAGAAATTGTGTTCACATCGAGCTCTGTCACCGTAGACAAATAAAAAGTTATACTGCTTGATATTTTTGCTTTATTCATACCTATTTGATTTACTTTTTCACGTATATTCAATAAGCTTTTCATACAATAATCTATCTGCATACTTGCAGTACTTCCTTTTGATTACGTGTTTCGACCAAAACAACGTAATACTTGAATCAAATGTCCAGGACCTATGACAACTACTGGAGAGCATAACAAAAAATATGAGGGAGAGGGAATTAATCTTCTATAATCACATAGATCGGATGGAAATTCATAGACATTCAAAACCTTGAACACCGTCTCTAGATGGAAAGCAATTAACGCTAATTGGACGAGGTTATTCAGAAAAGAACACAAGCGACTGAAAATTGACCCCAACTATACTTTAAAGAGTGGCAGGTACAGATTGTTGATTAAAGCATCCGATTTTTTCCCGTCACAAACAGCCTAAACATTCCCCCGCGTATGTGATGAAATGGACACAGAAAAGGAAAGACAACCACAGAGCAAGGATGAAGAACTAAAAAGAAAACTCACCAGAGTTAAGAAACACGTGGTCTATAGTTGGCGAAAACGGTTAAATAACAATCTCCGATCTAACAAACAATACTGACTAAATGTTTATTATAAATTTCTCTTTCTTATATCAGTACGTCTTAAACGCTTTTCTGGTCACTGCTAGCTGCGAGTTCTTGCTGCTTCACGTTGGGTTCGTGACTCCTTTGTCAAAGGTAATAATACATTAAATTCTATACTCTCAGACTTGCCATCCTATAAAATATAAACACATACCAACTTTACAACTAGTTGTACCGGAGATCCACACATACTACAGGGTGGAAATCTCTGACTATTGTAACAGAACCCAATGAAACAATTAAAGAAAATACAGACGTAGACCAGAGATATAATACAGATCACACTGCCATTTACTTGTTGCTGCTTCTAGAAACTGCGTATGTTTGTATCGCCACGCTAAAAATAACTTACCATGTTGGACAATAGCTACCAGTCAATCCTTGAATACAATGATCCAGCTTCCTCGTCCTGTAGCCTGCGCTGCCCCCAATTAGTCGGCAGATCTCTACTTCCCGTTTCCTCCTGGCAGTAAGACGGCACGTCTGGACACAGCCGAGAGCGACCTGCCGGAACACGGGAAGCGCATTATGAGCTCCTGTTACACAAAGCGACTCCCACACAATGGAACTCGACATGCTACGAATTACACGGGCACATCAGAGCGCTGCGGCTGAGGCTGACAACGAACGTATAGTATCGCGAACAGGTGCTGGCTATTAATCGCCGACTGGGTTAAAGAATTCGGCGTAGGTTACTAACAGAATGGCATGGAGATGTAATAGTACCCCGCATTCTTTATAACCTTACTAACGTATTTAGCAGCAGACAATCTACAACACTTCAAATCTCAGAGGTATAAATGGTTTTAAATTTACGAATTAGTATAACTTTCAGAGAAAACACAACATATTACACTCTCTGCAGGCAGTTAGGCCACTTACCGATGCCAGGAACTTTTACTTCAAATTCTTTCAGAGTTTGAGATTAGGTGTGCACCATATCGCTCGCTAATTTAGTCCAGTCCCTGTGTCTTTCATAAAAATAAAAAAATAAAATAATACTACTTTCTTATGTTAAATCAATGGCTAGCTATTCGACATGATCATTAGAGGATAAGAACTCCTCAGACCATTAAAGAAGATTAAAAACTATTAGTTACTGAAGGAAAGGAGAAAAAAATGCTTACTTAGGATACAACGAAGAAAACAAATGCTGAAGGTAGCAGTTACCCGCGACTTCTTCCACTTGGAAGTGTGTTATATCATAAGAGTTTGCTTTAATGATGATAACAGTAATAGTAATAATCATCCCATGTAATAATAAAAAATTATTTACGTCCCACAACAAAAATACAATTACCATAATATTTAACCTCCATTAGATCAATCAATTGGTTTAAAATAGAAATTTATTTATTAAAGTATAAATTAATTGTTTCTTTATTGTGATATTTGATTAATTTCATACTCTTCATTTATTACATTTCATTGAAAGATTTGACTAACGTTTGTCTACCAAGTCTAAAAATTACTAATTTAAAAAAAAAGCAAAGAAAAAGAACTTCATTTCCTCTCTGGATGCTGGTATTGTTTTTTAATATGTCGATTCGATAGATTAATATTCCTGCTTTGAAAAAGAAATTTTCACGTTTAAGTAGTGATTAATTGTTTCTTCATTATGATCTTTGATAATATTATTACAGCATATATTTTGTTTCTCAGTCTGACAAAGCAACTGAATGTCTGTGGGACAATTGCTACACTTGGTAAATTTCTGTGTTATTCATATTTTTATACTGCAGTTTACCAAAAGACGACAAGACAAACTGCCGACAGAATTGTACGTCTACGTAATTATTACCAGTAACTAAGTGCATACGGCTTTTAAAAAAGTTTAAAATTAAGAACTGATTTATATTTCGTGCTCTAGAACTGTTTAGATAGCCATTTTCTTACTTTTAAACTGAATTCAACATTGAAAATATCATAACGCTCTTGTTTTGATCAAAGAAAAAGTGTATGCGATCTATGTATGAAATAAAGAGTAAACGTGGTAATACTTTCTACGAAATAAGAGACTCTTTGGTGTTGGTTTAATTCGAATTGAAAATGACAATTTCTTTTTGCTTCGTGGGATTTAAACTATCCTATGTTACTATCCAGATTATATAGTAACTTCAATCCAATTTTAATTCAAATATGTTAGCAGTCAAGGCGTGATAGAGGCAAATAAATCACACATCCAAACTTTCTCATTTATGTATTAAGATGATATATATACATTTGTATAGTTTGACTAATCTGTATGCACGAGAAGAAGAAGCTAGGGCAATAGATGATGAGTTCCACAAAATGAGAGTGAAGTTAAATAACATTAAAAAGTATTGATTTGAGGTTTTTTGACGTGGGAAAGGAAAGGGACACAGAATGGCAAAGAATGCTGCCTGAAACAAATTCCGGAAATCAAAGAGAATCGAAATACGGTTGGCCATTCGGAGATCTGAACTTGTATCCTCTCCAATACCAAACCCGAACATTGCCACTCAATCACCGGGATCGGTAGCCAGAATAGAAACGTGCTGTAAAATATGAATTTACAAAATTTTGCCAAACACTGACACTTCATTGTGACTGTGCGTGCTAAAGCGCCACTATCCTGGAACCAGGATGTACAAAGAGCACAAATTCTAATTCTTGACCTTCCGCACGGGATGTCCTGATTGCGCTTTCTTGGCGGTTTCTCATAAACCAGGGCCCGCTCTAGCGGTTTTGCCGCCCCGAACAAATAGACAAATTGCCGCCCCTTAAGATTATGTAGAATTATATATTTAAAAAAAATATTTAATTTTTAATCGAATAAAATATTTAATTTCAAATTTTAATAAAATCATATATCCATAAATAAACTTACTGAATTTTGATCTAGCGGCAAAAAATAGATAAATTAATTATGAAATATCTGTACATAGCCACAAATTAACCATATTTTTTACGTTTTTAAATGCTATTATAGATGGATATTATCACACAAGCAATCTAAATGCCATTATTTTGAAAATAAAACGATATTACATCAAATACGCTAAAATTACAACAACAAAAAAACCTTTTTTTCTTACTTTCAGTTGCGAATTTTTTATTACATCTTAAGATTTACTTCATCAGCAATTTCATACTCAATTGCCAAAATGGCTAAATAATTAAATTATCAATTTCTTGGTTTTCGTAAATGCTTAGCAATGCGTCGTATACATCTCCCAAATGAAATTTTAAAGGGTTTAATGCCTCTATATTCTCTATCCTACTCTCCCATCTAGTGTCACTCCATGTTTTCAAAGTTGAACCCTGAACATGCTTTAAAAGTATTGCCCATCGAAAAGTAGATGCCAAAAAGAATAAATATATTTTTTGGGCCATGTTGAAGAAATTAGCGGCTTCCATGATGATTTTGCCATTAATAACAAGATTGAGAGAATGGCTACTACACGGAACATTGAATGCTCGCGAATTATGTTGTTTAATTCTAAATTGCACTCCTACTTTATTGCCGCTCATATTGGACCCGTTGTCAGTCCCTGTCCTCTGATATCCTGAAAATTTAAACACAAGTCATTAAGTTCTCCAACTATAATGTCAGACATTTGTTTTCCTGTGGAACTTTCGACAGGTAAGAAGCCTTAAAAGCTTTCATTAATTTTAATTTCAACATCAGGATTAAATTTATGGGTTGAAACATATCTGATTACAAGAGTAATTTGCTGTATCTTACTAAAGTCAGGACTACAGTTTAAAATTATGGAAAAATATTTGAATTTTTTTATTTCATTAATAACATGAGACTTTACACTTTGATGCAGCAGATCTACTATCCCGGTTTGTATATTTTTCCCAAGATATTGAGCTTTAGTCTCTACTTTTTAGAGCACTCAACGGACGTGCTCTTCCATAATTGTATCGTATTCAGGCAGTAACTCAACTATTTTTAAGAAATTACAGTTATTATGCTCAAACAACCTTGTCGCCTGTACCTTGAAAAACCAGTCAACTTTTATCAAGCATTTTGGTAATTGCAACGATTCTTAGAAGCACCTCATTACAATGATTTATTTCGGCATTAATAACTCTTTGAGTGCCAGCATCTACAGTTTTACAACAATTTAATCTTTTTTGCCTAAATATGATTTGTAGAAATTTCATGCTCTTTTAAAGTTTTGTAGAGGTGCTTCCAATTTTTAAAATCCTTCATTGAGAGAGAACTAACTAAAAACAGCCGAAAATTTTGCAACAGAAGCAGTAAACGCAGTTTTGTGGAAGATAGTAGCTAACCTCGCAATATTTGCTCTCCGTTGCTTAAAATTCATGCATAATATTTTGCGCTAAAATGTCGATCTGTGTCATTGGAAGGAAATTTGTAATTATGCAATAGTTTAGGAGGACCTTGCCTTACTAAAAAGCTTCTTACGGCGTCTCGTAAAATTCTTGGCCACAAAGTTTTAGAACGCCTTCTGTGAGTCTCACGTTGGTGTCAGTTCCAGTTGGTTTAGAAACTTTGTTCATTTGTTTGCTATTATTCTCTGACGATTCTGTACTTCTTTTGTATCCCGACCTAATATTGGATTTTAATATTTGTTTTGGCAAACCCTGAATACAGTATATTTTTTTAACGCGCCAGATTGATTCTGCCTTTCCGCTTCCTTTCCCAACCTTCTTCTTTTGCACTGGTAACCAGATAGTTTTCTTTGACCGTCAGACATTTTGGAAGAGGCACGCACGTAACTCAAACAATGTACACCATAAAATAATATAAAAAGTAAATATTTATCCTTGTTCTAAATAAGCTAAAACCATAACTAAGATAATCTCAGTCGATATAAAAAAATATTTATGCACAACACAAAATATTTTCCATACCCTGTGAAAGTCTAGTGTTACAACACAGTCAAAGCTTATTCGCGGAGCATACTATCCGTAAATTTGCTGCAAATACAGAAACCGTGTAAACAGAATGGCAATATCTATAGGCTTAAACGGTATACGTTCCAAGTTCACAAAAAAAAAAAAAAAAAAAAAAAAAAAATCAAAAAATGATGTGGAGTGTGTCGCGCAATGCATTTATTAAACAAACTGACAAAGTTATTCACATTCACTAAAATAGTTAATGAATTTATTTTTGTTGAGACGATTTACAAATGCAGCAATTAGAGTATCTGTAAACCGCATTCGTATATATAATAAGCATCATGGGTTATTATATATTAGCAGTTAACATTCGAAATTGAATATAGTAATGGTATGTGAAGTAACTAGTCGGTAATCAGCAGCTGGTAATATTATTTATTTATTAATGATTGTAAGTACTGTCCCACACCCACTAAACTACAGTATTTTCACAAGCGATCAAAGCTAGCGTATGTAATTTAACCCAACCATAACACTTACAATGCCTGTATCTAATTTGTACAACAAATCTGTGAGGCTCGGATTACGAGAAGAAATTATTATGCAAATTATTCCAATTCGATTTCCAATAATTAAGATCCATATTGATTTGGTTCATCAATTCAATAAAATAAATACTCAGCATCTCCCGCCAAGCACTATCGATTCCACGTATTAGAGACTAGCTGCAATTGCGAAAAACACTCTTTTTCACCGCGTCTAGTAACTTGTGGGCAGTATAAAGTCGGAATCAGTGCAGGTAGCCGAGGGCAGGTGTAACAGCCTCCACCTACCGCGTTTCTGTTGTGCGCTTTTGTCGTTGTGCGCTTATGTCGTATATCCAACTAAATAACAGTTTAATCATAGATGTACTTACCTTTAGAAATTATAAAATCCTGAAGTAAATTTTATGAACTTCCACTTACCACTAATAACGTAATAGTATGACTATTGTAATGAAACCACTTTTATAATTAGCAATAATATGCAAGTTGAGACAAGAAAAGTCGAAACAGCGTTCTACTCGCGTGCTAAGGCCCAATTCACACAGAAGAGACGTGGCGCGGATTTCGGGCTGAGACATGGCGCGAACGCGGCGCATTTTGAAGTTGCTCCTATGGCGCAATTCACACAGAGGTGGCGGGGCAGCGGCGCGCCCCTTTGAGGTCCGCGCCCCGTCTCTTCGAAGTCTCTAGGGGCGCACCCAAATAGCTAAGAACTGTTAGTTTTTAACGAACGAAAATGGCGCCCCTAAATTTTATGCCCGGTTTGCCCCCCCCCCCCTCGAGCGGGCCCTGCATAAACACTTAGGCAATTTGCGTTTCATAAACTACAAGTTTCGCACAAACAATAATAGGCATATCACACAGAAAACAAGTTCACATACAGATGCCACCACTTACGTAAGCAAGACTTCCACCGACAAAGGTGGTAGACAATATAACGTATCGCTGTCGCCACATTCTAATGTAAATTTTTTGTTATATAAATCATAATGTTAGAGTAATTTTTATAAACCTTGGGCGACCATCTAGATATTTTTTTTTAGTAATTCTAAAGTACGCAAGATTCCAAGTGAGGACTGTAATGCAATGGTGAACATTCAGTGTATCTTGTTGCAATGGATATTAAAGAATTATTGAGCTGTGTAGGCTTGACGTTAATCGTGGTCTTCCCGAGCCACGGAGGCAGGAAGTCAGGGATATAGGGTTTTGCCGGCTTTCACCTTGGGGTGGGGAGTCCACAACAGGCCGCTGACCTGCTGTAAAAACCCGCCACCCGAATACGTTCTAACCCCGGCGAAGTTATGTTCGACCTCTGTGATATACACGCGGGGCGAATAAGATATCAGGGATATCACGTGACATTAGGTGCCACCTCAAGATCCAATCCAAATGAGCACATAAATTAAAATCCTGGGAATTTTCTGTTAAACGTGATCTTCGAGACTGCAAGGGGCGGAGCCAGAAGTTTCCTCGCAAAGAGAAGAGCGACGAGCTTCATTCTATTCTAGTCTATTCTGTGGTGGACTCAGAAGTTGGCTGTTCTCGCTAACTGCTGCAGTCCGACTCCTGGTGTCGGAAAACTGACGCTGCCGGCTTGCTAAAGAAGTTTTCGCATGGCGACAGCCAGTAATGTGATGATGCGCATTACCAGATCGGAAGTGCCTGTAGCCGCCTTGTGAGACAGTATCACATACCGTGGGTCATCTCCGAACAACGCAGACATCAGACACAGAACTAAAATGGTAAATTACTACGACCAAGCCATCTGATTGTGCATTCCGTGAAACTGAACCCTTAACCGTCTTTGAGAGGATAGATCCATGTTCTAACTTTGTAACAGAAAAAACCCTGAGCAAGTGGCGTAATTTGCCAGAAATAGTTATTTTCGAATTGCATATTGTTCATTCGTGGCGGCCATGATTTTTTGAAATGTAAAGTCACAGTATTATGATACCTATGTCTGAGGTCGTCATAACTTGTATTGTGCATTGTTTACAAATATCATTATTTCTTGCATATTAATTCTGAGAAGGATTTAAAAGTAAATACACAATTGTTTGCTTGCTCATGACGGCTAATTGTATCTCTGAGCGTTGCTTTTATGATTTTGTCAATTTGTGTTAACGTTAACGGTAAATTAATCGCCAATGATAATAAATGTCATATTGTGACAGTTTTCCTATACTCCAACTAACATCGAGATTCTTAAAAAATCCATATTTCACTCCTTCATAAAACTAAATTAAAATCCCCATTTATTTATATTAATTTATAAATATTATCCATGACCACCAAGGCCCCTAATACAACATATAGAATATCAAGAGGAGACAAACCCATATGGGTCACTTGGCACTAAAAGCAGACAGTTAAGTACAGTTTAAATAGTCGTATTTCTGTTATCCAACCAGTTTTACTGTGGAAACGGATTTTTGCTACCTGTTGATATATTAAATTGTAAACATAGTATTCTTCGGAATTTCAGAGTCCATAGAGCAACGCTGCAACTATGCTGACATTTCAGTAGCGTGTGTGAAACAGGATCGCATTGACAGCGGTGGAGCGTGAGCGAAATATTGCGTTAACTCAACAATTTAGAGAGAGAACCAAGAGCAAACAGGCGTTAAACAATTACGACACTCCAATTATTCATCGGCTTGCTCCGGTGAACTGTTTGCGTTGTTGCCCTCCTGATTCTGTTATTAGCAAAGCTATCCGCAATTCCGCACGGAATTGATGCAATGTAGAACTGATGTCAGTTTCATCCTTTAACTCATTTATTCTAAAACAGAACGCCAATTTGTTGGAGAATATTAAGATCGTTTAGGACAACAAAATCAAATAAACTGAAAATGTAGATACGAAAATAAAAACAATTATTTCATTACAAATGTGAAGAGATAGGATAGTTTGCGATTGAGGGGAAATCCAAATCTTAAATTTCTTGAAATAGTCGGTATCGGTAGAAGACAATTACGTTTGAATGAACGATAACACTCGGGCCTACCATTCGGGAGTATTCGGGTGCAAATTCCCGTCCAGTTATGCAGATTTTTTGTGTGATAAGCCTATTACTGTTTATGCGAAACTTGTAGTTTATGAGACGGAGATTTCCTAAGTGTTTACGAGAAACCGCCAAGATACCACGTGAATTGTTCCTTCAAAAGGCAATGGTCGAATTCTTCTCCCCGTTCCTTGCCCCGTCCTAGAAAAGCCATAAAGATCGGAGCAAAAAAAAAAAAAGTTACCTTTGAACGTGATGGGGGCATCCATTAATTACGTGCCCTGAAAATAGGGAGAGGTGGGGGGGGGGCAGGAGTCCGGAAAAATCTCTTTTAAAGGGATGGGAATCAATAAAAATCTCAAGTCAGCTTTTTAATTCGCAGAATATACATTAGTATTTTGTATCAAAACATTTCGTACACAGAAGACATCACTATTAACGCTTTAGATATTTCGTAGCATGAAGTAAAATATATGGCAATATCAAATAAATTTTATAAGGTAAATCTCATGTGAAGGAGAAGGATAGAGGATCCCACCATATCTTACCAAATCTCACCAAGGGGAAGATGGGAGGTCCTTTTTTTTCTTTTTCTTTTTTAAAAAAAGAGATTAATTTTCAGTCATTGGGGACTGTAGATAGAAGTGAAAACTTAGAACTATTAATATCATATGTGCAACGTCTCATACTTATAGCTACAGATATACTAAATAATAATTCCGTGTGGTCGTAATGACCTGGTGACAGGGTTTTCTATTGCCTGTGCATTCCGCCCCTGTCTTAGACGACTTCACCTAACCCGGTAGTGCTACCAGGTACAGGGAACGTACAGTTTAACATGGAATCGTAGCCTTCACATAACACGGCAAGCTGTGCTAGAGCTGAAGGTAGGGTTAAATGTGTATGAATTACGCTTCGAGACAGGGATTCGAACTGGGGACCTTCCGTTCCCCAGTCAGACACCTTAACCACTTAGCCACCAGACCGCAACACATATACTGTTAACATTAGCATGTCGGTGACGCAAACTCATAAGATTTTTCCCATCCGAAAATCGCCCAACGCCCATAAAAAGTTGTAAATTCAAAAACTAATAATCTAACTTAGTGCACAACCCGAAGGTTGCTAGAATATTTCCGAAGGAGATGTACCAAGCTCGGAGGCAGGAAAGCCAATTCCTTTCCTCAGGGGCCCACAGTTGAACGTCAAGAACCACGGAACGTGCCGGCGTAGCTCATACAGTCAAATAAAACTGCTAAATATTTGAACCAGCGATTGGAGAAATAAACTTACGAAAGTAAGCGCCGTAACCACTGAGCTACCAGACCGCGTTATTTTGAAGTGCACGTTTGCTAAGTACTATCATAATCGGATTAAAGCTGTAGGTTTGTATGAACAATGTTGAAAAGAAAATTAAATTGAAGGGGGCGGGGGGAGGGAAAAGGAGAAGAGGATTTATGTTTTTATAAATCAAACGTAAACATTATTTTTCAATTTGTTTTAAACTATTCGTAAGCAATGTTCCATAAAAATCGGATGATAAGTGTGTGTTTGTATTGTAGTAGTTGGTACCTTGGTGACGAAATAAATTACAGTTATCATTTAGAAATTGATAATTAATAAACGGGATTTAATTTTCATTTTATGAAGGAATGAAAATATGGATTTTGCAAGAATCTCGATGATATTTGTAATACAGGGAAACTATCACAATATGACATTTATTTTGTGTCACTGGCAATTATAAATATGAGCGAATCAACCATTCCCCATCACTGGGATTGGTTCTTAGGTTGGCCACCTGGTGTCACGTGATACCGTTTATACCTTATTCGGGTCAGAGCGGTCGGAAAGATTCGGTCGTCCTCTAGGGGTGACACCGTGCTCGGGTGGTGGGCATTTCACACTAGGTGCAGCGACCTTGTTGTTGGCCGCCCACCCTAAGGTTACAGCATGTGTCCTCAGGCAAAACCCGGCACCCACGTGCTTTGTTAGCTGCCGACACCCCTGTTGCCCGTGGCTAATGGCTTTTCTCCAACTCAGTGCCCCTCTGGAATGCCGCGATTCTCTTCAGGCCTTCAGAGCACAATAATTGTTTGACATTCGTTGCTCCAAGTTACACTGAATATTCACTATTGGCATCACAGTCCTCACATTGAATCTTTTGAATCTTCCGTAATTTTAAGGAAATTATCAATCAATATATATATAGGTGGTCGTCCAAGTTTTATGAAAATCAATCTAATATTATAATTTATATAATAAATGTAGCGAAAAGCGTCACATTATAGTATGAAGAACATTGCCAAAAACAAACAAAGAAACGTTAACTTCTATATATGAAGTACAAGTATAATAAATACTTTCACTGATGTCCAAGTGCAACATCTCATTCTTATAGCTACAGTTATTCTGTTAACATTAACATGTTGTGACGTGAACTCATAAGATTTTACCCATCCAAAAAGCATCCAACCCACATATCATACGCGCAACACGTCGAAACATGTCGGAGAGAAGTCCCTAACTCATAGTTTTACCCCCGTTCGAACCAGAGTGGTCTTAGCAGGGCAATCACCCGAGGCCTCGCTCTGCAGGGGCCTCATACAACAACTTGACTAGAAAAAAGTTTATATTTTTTTACCTTTAGCTATTAGTTACAACAATAAAAAGTTGGTTAATTTATAGTAAAGTATATATTAATAGAAATAAGTGCCTAAATAAAATTTCTCATTTAGATATATACAATATCACATTCGTATAAAAGTAAGATTAACGATATAAAAATTACTTAATTTACCAATTAATAATTTTTTATAATTTTTCTGTAAAACATGATTGAAAAATTAATTACTATTTGAATTTCGCGCCTCGCGCATCAGAAAACTTATTTTAACGTTCGGTTTTATTAATTACATCGTGTTTTCGATTTCGGTAGTAAATTCTTCTCACTTTACGCTTATTTTGCTAGCAGCTGTTAGTTCGAGCCACACTTGACCGATACTGATTCGCGACGATATTCGGCCGAGTGACGGCTCGCCCCTCTCGTGTTTACAGTGGGCAGTAGGTAGTCCGTGTAACGGAGGTGTTCCTACTCAGTCTTCCTTAGCGTTTTCGCGTGGTTGTTGCACGGAATCAATGTTCAAAAATTTCCGTAAAAGTGAGTTTTTACCTGACTCACGTTATCACCGCTCTCATACTCAAACGCAGTCTTCACAAACCATCAATGAAAGTCTTTCGCGCACAGTACAGGATTGAAAGGTTCTCGCATTTCTGAACGCAATCACAATGAAATGTCAAACGTCAATCATTTTTCACTTGACGTGTTTCTTCTGTTCGTAGTTATTTTCGATTCATTCGATAAAATTTTATATAAAGAATGAGATCATTACATATTTTAATTTAAATACAGACTGTAAAGATGCTGTATAATAATTTCGCGAGGTCTTCAAGACCTAGTCACAGAGTTTCTTACCGACTTCACAGTGCACCTCTCTTTTAACCTCCTAAGTTACTTTGGTAATCCTACTAGGAAAAAGAAACCTACAGTTTAACGTGGAATTCCAACCGAGGGGTGTCCTTGCATTTCGCATTAACAAATCAATGTTTACCAGAGGCAAAATTCTATTTTAAGGCACGTAGAAGTTGTAATCGAGACTGGATTTTAACCGGGGATCCTCCGTACCTCAGTCGCACGCCATAGCCATTTAAGACATTAGGCCAAATTTGTAAGTAAAGAAAAATATGTTATCAAATATAATAAAATAAAGTTACTTTTCTTCTAGGAAATTTTTTCTGCTATCCCTAAACAGAAAAAAGTGGAGTGTGTAGCAGAATGACCGAATATGGGTCATTCCGTACATTTTTATATATAATATTTTGTATATTTTTATATATAAAAAGAATAAGAAAGGAATTATCGGAGAGGATTGTCAGTGTGTTTTGGACCTCCCTGCTAGACGCACCAGATTGTCGCGACAGGCCGGCGGCTGCCAGGGACAATGGACATCAGCTACCCTTACTCACGCAGTTGGTCAAGCGTATAATCCCTTGGCTCCGGGGAAACTGTAAACTGGGGTGAATAAACTATCCAAGCCCCAGGTCTACGGACGGGCAGTTTGGAGGTCACAGGTGACGAATAAGTCCGAGGCAATCCCGAGTTCGCACGAATCGAGAAAGACAAGGTTCGCCTATCGTGACAGCCGGAAGGAGGAGCTTAAAAATGGCAGAACCAATCGAGAGAGACTATCCTTTGCATTTTGTAATGCCGGTGTATTTTTTCTCTATGTACACCACGAGCGACGGAAGGAGGTTTTTCCAGCGGACGCTGGAGAGGACTTGACTCCTAGCCTTCAGACTGGAAGGAGCGGATCTTCCGAAGCTGGAGATCGCTCCGTCTTGGCATGGAACCTGAGGGTCAATAAGCGTGTCTTGTACAGTGAGGTCGCTGTGCACGCATCCAGTACGCTTGAACGGGACGTGGTGCATTGTCCACTATAGCCAAGGGGCTATAGTAATTCCGCCGTCGCGGGAAATACATCGCCGTCACGGTAATAATTCTACAAGTGCAGTGTGGTACTTTTAGTCGGTCATTGAGTACAGCCCTGTAACGACCACTGAATGATTAGGAGTTCTCGCACCCCAAATATTGAGCTAGCTGGGGCAGACTTTCTTAAAGCCACACTTGGTGGATAATTTAAATTATCCTGGCGCCCGGCATTTGAGGTCGGATACAGTTAATATCAATACTGTGTTTGATTTATGGTTCCCGATCATTGTGAAGGGAACTTTCATTTGAAAAAATCAAATTGGCTTTCTTGCTTGCCAATTAACATTGGGAGTTTGTTTCAAGATAAATTTTAAAAGTGGTTGTCTTTTAATGCTTTGTTTATTTGTTAATATGTTGGCTATTGTAAGAAGAGGCTTTGCATAGTTCTTTTTATCATATTTCAATGTGTCAATGTTAACGATAAATAAGCCTCGCCTGTACGCCATTATGAGTACCTAATAAATTAGCAGCCTAGGGTTTCTTTTATATATAGAAGTAAAAAGGTTTTCACCCTTACCTCCCAAACGGCATAAACCGCTACAAGTGCTACGTTTGTTACAGTATCTGATGAATGACGAAATGAAAATTACGAATGCTTTATAACAGGGTTTCTCAAAGTGAGGTACGCGAACATCTAGGGGTTCGCCAATTGCACGTAGTGAGTTCGCGACAAGGTTTACGTAATGGCGGCTGACTGGGTATATATGGTGAATTGAGATTAAAAATTAGCAAAATTGTTCCCTAAATCGACTCAACTTGCGACAAGAAACAAACCCATCAATCAAATTAATTAATAACATATTGCTCTTTGTGACTGTATTCATTTTCTTAGACAAAAAATCTCATTAAAAAAATAATAAAAATCCAGCTTTTTTAAGGGGTTCGCCATTGTTTGGGAAATTTCATAGAGGTACGTGGAGCTATGAGTTTGAGAGACCGTGCTTTAAAATGACGCAATCTACATTTTACAATTATCTGATCCTCACGGAAGTGAGGTTTAAGAAAGACATTTTTAAGGCAATCGATAACACGAAAACAATATTGGCCATAAATGACCTAAAATTTCCGAACTGCCTCCATACGCTTATCCATATCCACCAGCCCTAACCGGACCAGACCGCACACCGTCAAAAAGGAAACCAAACTGATGATGGCAAGGTGTTGAAGTGTCGCTCGACACGCAGTTTCGTTTGAACTAACTTCAATCGAGTTAGCGCCACTAATAAGAGATGTGTCATTGCGGTTACTGTGGGGATCTGTATTAATTTAGTGTGACCTGAATGTGCTACAAAATCGTTTGTAAGGCAAAAATCTTTCAGTAGATACATAACATTAAATAAAATTAAATTATAGTGAATCTTATGTTATTGACAGTATTTATAGTTAAGAGCAAGTTGTAAAAAAAAAAAAAAAAAAAAAAAAAAAAAAAAAAAAAAAAAAAAAAAAAAAAAAAAAAAAAAAAAACTGTGTGTGTGTAAAACTACTTAAAAATTATTTCTGAGTTAGTTTTATGTGCAAAATAAGATTTATGAAATTTCGAATGAAAGCTGGTGGTTTAATTAGAGATTTTAGTCATAGGAAATGCTGCAAACATTATTTTTAAATCCCTACATATATCTTTCAATGTATTTATATACCTTACTTTATCATCATTAATAATTTGTCGTTATATGTTTTGTTAACTTTTATACATCTTCTAATACAACATTTTTAAATACAAAATTTATTTATTTATAATTTGTACATTTCACGTCAATCATAAGAAATACCTACTCTCGGATGATATACTTTGTAAAAATCTGCCACCCGGGGCGTCGCTATGGTTAAGGCCACCCCTGGTCCAAATATGGTATAACGCGTCTATAGAAGTTTTCACTTCAAAAATTAATGAACGCCCCATTGTTGTCACTCCATAGCAACATTTCGGGGAGTTGTACTGATATTGTTTCCCATTACCATCTCCAATGTGAATGTGTTTGTAAGTGGATGATACTGATGGCGTATACGAGGGCGGTGTGTTGTTTCTGTTGTGGATTATTCGTGAAAGATGGAATAGAGTGGAACCTGGTGCCAGACCATCAGGCCTACTTTTGCGAGAGATGCCGAGGCAATCACGGAGTTTAACGTATGCATGCCACGGAGCTTATTTAGACACAAAAAGTTAACTAAGTGATTCAGGAAAAGAAGTGAATTAATTGTGGTATTTAAATATTTAGACCTAGCACTCCAAGCAAGAAACATTTCAAAAACTAGTCCCAGGAAATTCTAGGACAATTCAGAGACAATAGAGAAGAGAAAGAACCGCAACTTATGTTATACAATATTTTTTAAAACAGGTTTGTTGTAAAAGCTCTAAATGAAGCACAAGTACTACTTTTAATTCAGTATCATTGCTTTAATCTCATCTGATAACTGTCTTGCCCCTTTTGTTCGAATTCATTCTGGATGTATCTTCGTACATGTTCCGTCTGTTCATTGGTAATAGTCGTCGCATCATAATCCAGAGTTAATCATTCATAAGCATTCATGAAGTCCAACAATCATCTGTTACCACAAATTTCCCCCTTGTTATGCAGCTCGTTGTTGTTCTTCATTTAGAATCTTTTTGTGCCTGTGTTTCATGCCACCCAACCTCATTTTCCTGCTGCCTGTAGAGTAATTCCTTACTCGTCTAGAGGCACCTCTGCGTCAGGTAGGACGTAGAGGCGTGTTTCTTGATGAGAATCCCTTCACGCATATCGCTTATCTTTCTGTAGGCACAATTATTTACCTCGAAGGATGCTCTCCCCGAGTCCCACCTTTAAGATAGCTACAAAATATACAGACTGGATTTGTGACACTACTATCACCATAATTACTTGATGTTTTACAGGGGGGTAATTTATCGGGGATCTGTTGCTACAATTATCTGGTCTTCAGACTTAAGCGCTAACTTTTCAATCCCTAATTTTGGAGTACATAAGTTCTAACCTCGGTCTTGCTATTCAGCTTTCGATTTTCTACAATGTCCCAAAACCCCTACATCAAAACGACTGAATGATTCATTAATATATCTCTACCAATATTCTTCTATCCGTCTGTTAGTAATGCGTAAGATCTGGCTTTAATGATGCTGGTGTCAACAAGCGGAAAAGTATCCGTACTTGGGAATTATTTCACCTTGTCGTTATGTTGTGTTGTTTGGGAATTAGATAATGCAACAATATTTCCCTATTTTTCAGGCAGGTACTAACTATTGTATGTTAGTCATTGAAATTTACGGTACTTGTTGTCCTGACAGTAATACAACACAGAAAGGCGATCATCTGTCCAAAACTATCTTTTTTAGGAAACAGAAAGGCTTCTACTTATAGGGTTCTATGATGACATAATTGTGGGTAACTGCAGATGCAATCAGCAGAAAACTAAACATGAGATGTAAATGCAACCACGTTTTTGTCTTTTTTTCCCATCACTAGTTGGAATTAAATGTTTGCGAAAAATTAACAGAGTTGTCGTAGAAGCAAAAATTACCTTACATAATGGTCGAATTACAACGCCCTTTTGATAGAAAACTTATGAGTAAATCATAACAAATATAGGGTCAAGAGAAGTCAGACGGCCACGTTTCCAAGTCATAATAGACAGTTAGACATCAGAAAAGTCGAATCAGAGGGGAACCTGGCAGTGTCTAAGTAAACTTTAAGCTCGATTATCCAGCTTCTTTCATCCTTCATTAATTGCACTTGTACTAGTAAGGATTCTTAGACAATTTTCTCAACTAGAATATCCTGTGAAGGTCACAATTTAACTAGTTTCTTGGCAGATCCTCATACACACATTACAATCAAATTATTCCCATGATTGGAGACATGGACAATACACAAATGATTAGAATTACAGAATTGTGTATGGACTTTGACAGTGAGAATTGCAGCTACGGTGTTAAGCGGCCCAGTGACTGGAATCAGAGCCTATAGACGTGGCTATGGATTCAATAAGAGCCTAGAAATGCTGCTAGGAACACATGCTTCGCAGTTAATAGGCGCGTCCACAAAGCGTCGATAGTGGTTGCAGCACTGTACGAACAAGTGGCAGATCAACCATATCCTTGACGTGTTCGAACGTGCAGGCCAGAGAAGCAGTGTTACCCGTAGTTCTACGAAGAAAGCTTGCATATTCTTCGCCACATATGGGTGGGCTTTGTCTTTCTGATATATGGCCGTGCGCTGCCTGCAGGAGGGGCAGTGCCTGAGGTTCTAAAATCTTCCTGATTACCCTATGTCTGTAGGAAACGGCTCCCCAAACCATCACACTTGGCATTTGACCTCCATGCCTATCTCCGATTTTTTTTTTTTTTTTTTTTTTTTTGCTTTCGGCAACTAAGCCATTCAGCTCAATGTGTTTTATGATATCTCCTCCTGTGAAATGTGAATTGTGAATTTAGTTCCTTCAGTGCGTTTATGCTTCCTATGTACAGACACCAAAGGACGGACAGGACATTCACACAGACACACAACACTTAAACAACCATGCCCTCGGCCGGATTCGAACCGGCGACCTTCGGCACGTGGAGCTAGTGCTCTAGCCCCTACGCTACCGAGGCCGACTATTCTCTACGATGTTGTCTGCTCAACTGCGTTCACCACGGTAGTGTCTAATATGTACGCGACCATTACTGTAGGACAAGTTGAAACGTCACTCGTCCATAAACACTAAGCTTTGGCACTCAGTACACCTGTGGCGGAGTTCACGTTCCCATTGCAGTCTGAAGCGCTGGTGGGTTTTGGTCAGTGGTATGTGTGCCCTCAACTGGCTCGTCTGTAGCCGCCTTTAATCTCTTATTATAATCCCACTGTTCTACATAACCTCCGATTTTCGAGTGATTCAGACCTTTCCTTCTGAGCGATGCAATTTTCACAAACAGTAGTGTACTTTGTGAGGTGGCAGAAGCGCCGATTGGGGGCAATCTGCTTTCCAGAAGCCGGTCGCTGTGTGGAGGCCACCCGCCTGCCCTGCTTACCACACTCGACCGAAGTTAATTTCGGGCGGGGTCACCCAACCGTCAACCGCGGGCGCCCTGTGCCGAACAGGCACCGCAAGTGTACCGGCTGGCTGGCTGGACCTCTGTGGGAGCGGCCGGGCGTGCTAAAGAGACGGTCACTGCTCGGTCGGCAGTAATGCACTGTGCGTGTGTGGTCAGACGCCGACACCGCATCTGCTTCTGAAATTAAAAACGGCAAACGGAAAAAAATACACGCCGCTTGCTCACGGACTGAAGCTCGTTTTCATTTTGTACCGGTTCCTTTCGTTCCCCCTCTTCCGACGCATTACCTTTTGAGCCGAAAAGTGGTTCACGTGGCCGTTTCGGTACTGACGAGTACGGAGGACGTTATTAAATTACTGTGGTCCGGTTGGAGAGTAATTATGCTTACGGGTGTTCTCTCATATATAATTGAAACCTGGCGTACGTTTTGAGCACTATGTGGTGACGGCAGTTTCCCTAATAATTTGTATTTACTTTGAAATCAAAATTCGTTCCATGGTTATCATGGATAGGGACTCACTACATACGTGCTCCGTCGGGAAATTTATTAACGGGATTAGTGGAATTCTCGGAGGTATAATTCATGACCCTAGACACAATAGTGAATGTTATATCGCCTACTCAACGCTCCGACCTCTTTGGGGGCATCCATTAATTACGTGAGGTGTTTTTTTTCGGAAAACTGGACCCTTCATGGTGAGATCTTGTCGTACCTTCTCCCTTCCCTATGCACTCGCTATGGGCTCACTATGGGCTCGCTATGGGCTCGCTATGGGCTTGTTATGGGTTCCCTATGGGCTCCCTATGGTGAGATCTTGATGGGACCTTCCCTCCTGGACAGACTATTTTTTTTTTTATCTCTACTTTTCTTCAAAGAATTTAAAAGATGACATGAGATTTCTGTCCCCCTCCCCTTGGTGAGATTTCGCCGGACCCCCCCCCTCTCCCCCGCCCCTATTTCACCTCACGAAATTAATGGAAGCCCCCTTTACCCCAAGAAAAATCTTGTCACTTGCTCATTGGCCAGCGGAATGAATAGGTGAGAGGAGCATTTACAGACATGTAACTTCGATTAAAATTTCGCTGTTTCATGTACGAATAAAATGAATTGAATGCGATGGAGCACATGCTCCGAAGGCTTTACATAGTCATCTAATTGCCTCTTTCTATTTTTTTTGTTACTATCTTCTATATTTTGAGTGTTAAAAATCCTCTCCCATCTACTTTTGCGATTTACAAATTTTAATTTTAAATTCCTTCAGCGTTATTGGTAAATTATCTCTCTTCCTGCAGTTTATTTATTTATTTATCGTATGATTATTTATGAGGTACACAATAGGAAATATACATATCACAAGCTTGTACAATTTCATATCTCGAGATCTAATGTTTTAATCCAGTCAACTGCACTGATCGACGCATCATGGATTTCCGCCATTGTTCCCTTGTAGGCCCGAAGAGGACAGTCAGAAAACGATGTGATTGATTGTCTGTAAGGTGGCTCCACAGTCACAATTTGCAGAATCTACCCAGCCCCATTTGTATAATAAGTAGGCGCATCTGCCTTGTCCTGTTCGAATTCGGTTGATGATTCTCCATTGCCGCCTAGGGAGTACGAAACCTTGTAACCTTACTGAGGTGTCCTCAACTAGATTTTTATTAGCTACTGATGACTGCAGTAATTTATTATAATCCTTGACAATCTTAACCACAAATTTTTTTCACTCTCCCTTATGCTAGAAATCGAATGCCAAATTTACCCTTGGTCATATTTTCATTGCCATGCACTAGCCCTAATTCTTCGACCAATATCCCTTCAAGCCCCATCACCAACATGCTCCTCGTACATTCCAAGCATTCTCTTCACCCACCTCCTGTCTTCCAGTATCTGCTAATACAGGTCCTTCATCATATCGTAAACGCTGACATGATATTGCAACTACGGAGTTATTTGGTGAACAATAAACAATTCTAAAATACATTATGTTACTATATCATTAACGATTTGGGCAGACTAAATTCTCTAGATTCGTTACTGCTCAGCTCCTGCTCCTGGTCACTGTTCAATATACACATATCTTCCAAGAGAACGGCTACGCATAACCATAAAAACCACATCAAATTTCATCCAGTGTTTCTGGATATATACATTTTTTTTTAACCGATGGTTAAAACTTTAGGATCGTTTAGGTGATGGTAGAGAAAGTGATTTGATACAGTGAACACAGGGTCTCAGCAGCCTTCAAAGAACTGAAAAACGTGATTGAAGCCGGCCCGCTCCTGAAAGGTGGGCAGCATTCAGCGGTAGATACAATGGATAGTGGTGGAAACTGTAGCTGAAAGAGCGACAAAGTCAGGTGAACGAAGTAGAGCTATTTTTTTTTTTTTAATTCCTTGTAGGTACAATATATATTATCGCCACAATGTGGTAACAGCCTAATACAGAAATTCTCATCTAAAAGTGAGGGCGTGAAAGAGCAAAATACTACTGGTAAATATTTCTAAATGGTGGTTCAGATCTCGTGTCGTATGGTTTAATTACGTTGAGGCGTGACTGGACTCAATAGGCAAGCCATTTGGAGACAGCTCTCTTCCCCGCACGACACAATCCCTCTCACGGGGGACGTAATCCTGGCGAGGCATCTTCGTGCTACGACGTAATTGCGACCGCGCTGCCTGGACCTGTTTACTCCGCAGACCGTCTTGGCGGGAATTTCATTTTACGGGCTCACCCAGTAAAGGCGAGGGACACGGCCTGGGCGGTTCCTAATGGTCGGACTATCTGCCAAATGGGAGCCTCAATTTTCTTTGTGCCACCGCTGTTGGTAGCACTGGGCTCCGTTCCCTGCCACTGTCGCAGGGAATTAGAACCATACCGAAACGGTAAGAACCCGAGTTCCTTTACAAATTTACATCTAGCTATGGACTTTCACTTACAAACATACGACATTACGGATATCAAACACAGCAGTTGGAAGGGAAACTAAATTTGTTCGAGGAAACTGTAGTGAAACAGTCAGCAACTCTTACAATAGTGAAAATTAAATTGAAGCCATTGCAAGACAGGAGCCAAGTGACGACCGTGCTGTGAATGGATAAAGAATACATTGAGGATTAGGCCTCGATTAATTCTGGTAGAAGAATCAGGAGTAATATTTGAGGAAAGAGATGCTTTATGCCTTGCTTGAGATAATCAGAGGCGAGTAAGGACTGGGGTATAGGAAAGGAATTCAGTCATGGCATTTTGAAGAAACCACCCCAGCATTCGCCTACAGTGATTTGGAGAAACAATAGTAAAAGCAAATCTGGAAGGCCGAACGTGGATTCGAACCCGCGTCACCCGAATGCAATGTCAGAGGCTTCCCGCCCAGCAACCACGCTCAACTTAGAGGTGGGCAAAGTGATTCACTAAAAGAGCGGTTCTTCACTCAATGGAAAGAACTAGTTCTTTTGAATCGTTCACTAGCTCAGTTTCATTTGAGACCTTTTTTTGGAAATACCCCCTTATGTTAACTTCAATAGAAATAGTTTTTTTTTTTTTGTTTTTTTTTTTTTTAGCTCTCCAGTCCACAAAACACATGATCTTCGGAATCAACTGGTTCACCTAGAAGAACTACCGTTCACTTTTTAGTGAGTGACTGCTCATTCGCTCTTTTAAAGGAATTGCTCTAAAGAACTGATTCACTCGCGAACGACCCATCTCTAACTCGGTCAACTTGAACTAGCTGTTGATTTAGGGCGTAAGGTAGTAGCAATGTTTTAATTGATATAAGGAACCAAGGGGTCATGATAGGTACTGCACAGTAAGTCAGAAACTGCGAAATAATTTGATTTCAAAATTTTGCGTAACTTAAAAATAAATGTGTAGCGAATTTACGTCCGTGGCATAAGCCCCAGTGCAACTTAAAACAGTAACACTAATCGCATTTTTTTCCACTCTCGTTTGACTGACTGAGTTAAAGTATATAGACCGTAATTGCTGCAATCAGTGCCTCCAGAAGCTACTGCAGAGATCGATAATAATTATACAATTTTTGTCTGTTTTTGACCGACTTTTGCTCTTCTTTTCCAGTGGTTACAAGGATTATTCGACATCAGTAAAGTCTTGCTGTTGCTACGCGTGTTATTTTTCAGTAAATAACAATTTTTCTAATGTTGTGATACTAACAGAACTAACATTCACAATATAAAAAGACACCATACATTTATCGCCACATTGCATATCCTTTCTTCAAGTATCCACAATGAGCAATCTACAAATATAAAATTGCTGTACAAACTGTAAATCATTGTACAGCTAGATTTATTACTTATTCCCAATTTAAGATGAGACATTTGGTTTACTACAGATTAAACAAGACAAATAATTTTTGTGTTGTAGTTGTTTTGAATTTAATGGTGAAATAGCATTGGATGTAGACTTGTCCCATTATCGCAACTCTGCAATCAAATTTATAGCTAAAGAAATTTATTCGCTCTTAAAATTCGTCGATATTAAAATTCAAGTTAATGAATCAAACGTATTTATCACTTTAATTTTACATTTTCTGATACTACAGACAAGAAAAATATCTGAAATATGTAACGTAATATTTGACACGATACTGTTTGAATTTATTTAATTTGTTTCTTTAACCATACAAAATACAAATGTAAGCAAATAAAAATGTAGTAATATGCTATGGAGGTACACAATCATAAAGTCAAAGAGTAGCTACAGGATATTATTCGATCTTTAACACGTGTTCGGTGGGGTACAAATCCCAGTATGCTTTTGATGATGTACAGAACGCTGATTAGATCCAAAATTGACTACGGATGCATTCTGTACAGCAGTATAAGCTCCGAAATCCTGTCCAGGTATTCGCACCTGTCTTGGTGCCATGAGACCACTGCTCTATTGGTGGAAGCCCGGGAGATGCCTTTGCACATTAGAAAATAATGGCTGTCGGTCAAATTCATTGTTGAGTGGCTAGCATACCAAAACCACCCAATTATCCTTAAATGTAAAAAGATGAGCAGCTTGTGGAATAACAGAGGAAGATTGCGACTCTCAGAGGTCTATTACAGATACAAGGAGTGGCAAGAACAAACGGACAGAATGATTCCAATAAAGCGATTTCCACCATACGAATACCATTCCATCTTCAGTATGAGTCGACTGCCGGTATTTTATATGACTCTTGAGGATAAGCAATACTCAACCTCAATCTGTTAGCAAAGAGTTATCTTGCGGAAAACTGGAGTAGTACCATGTATATCTATACGGATGGATCTAAAAGTGCCTCAGGAGGCGACGTAGGATGTGCCTTTTTCTGCCGCTGCACTAGGTATCTAGGAATGTATAAACTACTGTTAACTACATCGGTACACACCGCAGAAGCAATAGCTATTTTAAAGGGAGGCGAGTATTGCTCAACACTAGCAGCGACGAAGTTTCTAATCATCTCAGACTCTAAGAGTGTGTTTAACTCTATTCAAACAAATATTGGGGCAAGAGAACTAACCAGATTATAGTAAATAGGTAGTAGAATGCTCAAGAAGAAACAGGGCAATCAATTTCCTCTGGATGAAGGCGCATGCAGGGATTGTCTATAACGAAAAAGTAGATGAGTTGGCAAAGAAAACAGATAGAATAGGCGTCACCCTCAAGACGCGGTCAACATACACGGACTACCTACCACAAATAAGAGTAAAGGTATTGAAAAAAAAAAAAACAAAAAAAAAAAAACAAGGGGACAATATTATGGCAATAACCAGCCCTAAATTCCTGGCCGTTCCTGGTATTCCAGCTCCTCGTAACCTAAAGGGGTTATCCACGACAGTTAGAATACGTTTTTATCACGGTATATTCGCACAGCACCTACATCGTTTATCCATCATAAATTCAGATATCTGTGAATACTGCAATTCCGAAGTAGGTGATATAAACCATATATTTTTCGCTTGTACAAGGTAAAAACCTCGGAGGCCTAATTTCTTGAGAGATCTAAACAACTTCGCAATACCTTTTCCGCCTACTGTTCGTACAGAGTATTGTATTTTTGTGTCATCCTACTTCTTGATTTTATAAATATGTATTTATTTCAGAAATATTCCAGCTGATGTATAATTCTTGATTTATGAATAATTATCCTGTAAAATGACTTGTTAATTTAATTTAATTTAATTGCAATGGAGCACAGGCTCCGGTGGCAATTTCCCTACACACCCATCTTCCCCCTATCCTGCACCCACCTACATTTGCCCTCTACAAATTTTATCTTTAAATTCCTTCAAAGTTTTCGGTAAATTATTCATCATTTCTCTTGGTAACTCATTCCAATCCCTGACACCCTTACCTAAAAAAGAGAATCTTCCCACACCCTTGTGCCTGAAATCGGGTGCCAGCTTGTGGTCATGGTCATCTTTTCCCTTCCATGCAATACTTTTCATACCTATTGCAATATCTTTCCATGCCTCATCACCAGTATATGCCCTGTACATTCCCATGACCCTCCTCATCCTCCTCCTGTCTTGCAATGAATCCCATTCCAGCTCCTTTATCATATCACCGAGCGTGGTGGTGTAACGGATAGCGTTCTGGCCTCGCATTCGGGAGGACGGCGGTTCGAATCCCCGTCCGGGCATCCAGATTTGGGTTTTCCATGGTTTCCCCAAATCACTCCAGGCGAATGCCGGGATGCTTCCTTCAAAAGGCCATGGCCGAATTCCTTCCCATTCCTTGCCCCCATCCTTTCCCGTCTCTAAAGACCACGTTGTTAAAAAGGGACGTTAAACTGTTACAAAAAAAATAAAAATTATCATATCCGTCACTGATTGCATTCTGCGATAATTTCCAGAAACAAATCTAGCAGCCCTTCTTTGCACCCTCTCCAACTCCTGTATTTGATACGTAAAATGAGGGTCCCATACTACACTACCATATTCGAGCAATGGTCTGACCAAAGTTTTGTAACCCAATTCCTTGACTTCTCTCGTACATCCCCTCATAACTCTCTCCAACAAGTGCAGAACTTTGAAACCTTTTCCTACCACCTGTCCTATGTGTCCTGCCCAGTTAAGTTTGTTATCAAAAGTAATTCCAAGATATTTGCATTTCAAGTCTTCAGCAAGCAATTCTTTTTCTCCACCTTATATTCATAATTAACCTTTTGTTTTTTATTTGTGTATCTAATAAGCTGACTCTTCTTTGCATTTATCTTCATTCCATGTTTACCAACCCAATTAGATATCCTATCCAGATCACCCTGCAACTGTTTACAATCCTCTATCGTTTTGATTCTTTTATACAGCATTATGTCATCTGCAAACAATCTAATTTCAGATAGTAAACAATCAACACAATTATTCATTAGAATAATGAATAGCAATGGTCCCAATACGCTACCCTGTGCCACACCCATTTTTACCTCCACTTCTTTTGATACCACATTTCCTACCCTAACTTTCTGTTTTCTACCTTTTAAAAATTCTTCTACCCAGCAAATGACTTTCTTATCCACTCCAATGGTTTTTACCTTATTTACTACCATTTTATGGCTTACTCTGTCAAACGCCTTAGACAGATCTAGTGCTACACTATCAATTTGGCCTCCCTTGTCCATTTCATCTGAAATATCTTGCATATATCCCACCAACTGAGATTCCTGAGTTTACCTGTACAATGCTTTCCCAATTGTAGTATGCCAATTATCTGTATAAATAGGTGATGGCTGTATAGTGCCATTTGGCGCTTCAGGGGAAAAAAAAAGAAAGTGTAGCTACTGAAAGAGCTCTAATGTAGCTCAGGAAATAGATGTAATTTAAAAAAATATATATGGATAAGCTTGAACCAGAGCTAACTTAGAAAATTTCTGTCCCATGTTGGTACGCACGAGATATTGTAGCTTTTTTTCTTTTTTTTATATTGTATCGTAAAGACGACTATCGGAAAGGGATTTGAGAGATTCAAAAATTGCCAATCTGCCATGTAAATATGGAATAAATTGAATTTCTTTACTATTTTTAGTTCCGAGTATTGTAAAATATAGACCCATCATCATTTAGCAGTTAACATTCGAAATGGAACGTAATAATGTGATGTTAAAAAGCTAACCGCTAATCAGTAGCTGGTAATATTTATTTATTAATGATTATACGTACTGTACCACTTTCTGACACTTGCGATCAATGCGAGCATATCTAGTCTAATCCAACCACAACACTTGCAATGCCTGTATCAAATTTGTATTTCAATTCTATGAAGCTTGGATTAGGAGAAAAAATTATTATGAAAATTATTCCACTTCACTTCCCAGTAACCAACATTTGCGATTTGTCAATACAGAAAAAAATAAAAATTCTATGTTCTGTGTTAATTTTTATATTGAACAACATTATACAATACTGTTTGCTAAAATAAATGATATTTTCTTATCTGGAACATATTGAAATTTTCGTTTAAGTAACTTTTGACCAGTAAGAAGATATATATAAATAAGTTAATTTTTGAACCTAACTACACAGAGACGATTCATATCTCGATAATGCATCTAATTAGTCGCAAGTGTACGCACTAACATTTTTATGCTACCTATTTTTTTATCGCAGCGGCAGAAAATCGCTAGAATGCGCCTAATCTAAAGAGTTCTTAAAGTCAAACATTTTCCGGAAATAATTCAGTAAATTTCTAGTATTTAATAACTCATTTCAATAACTGCTTTTCATCACACTTTTTCCAGGCTTTGAACTGGCTTAGTGACTGAAATGCACGTAGCTCACAATTATTTAAGGCGTGTTTAAAATCAGCATAAACTAAGCTTCGTCAAAGTTTATTTACTTACATATTTACATTGTTTCTTTATTTACATTATTTGCATTTTTTGTGTGTTAAGAAAGCAAATCTAGCCCAGTTTTGTAAGTATGATATCGCTTTCAAACAAGACCTAATATCACCGTTTTCGACATCCTTTTTTACAGTTCCTTGCAAACATTCATCTAATATAATATAGGAGTTTTTCCTATTTTTCCCAGCAAGGTTGATCTCCGTTTTCATGTACATAAAAGCGAAGTTTTCAGCTTCACGCTTTAAACATATTATCACTTCTTTGATCATGGGATTTGGTCGCCCGAGTAGATTGTTGATTTTGTTGTTCAAACCTTTCACAACGTTCGTAGTGCGATGTCGCCTACCGTAACAAGTCCACAGTTTAGGAGGAATTTCTTCATTCTCCAGCCATTATTCTAAGAAATAATCAAAAATATTGAAACAATTTCGGATTTTCTGGAGCCTCCGAATATATCTCGAGCCAGCCATATAAGATGTCTTCAGTTTTGAGGAATGCTAGCGCAGCACACATACTAACATGCAGTCAAATTTCTTTATTTTCCCGATACTCATCGGTCAATCCAATTTCCTGCAATCCCCCACAGGCATTTTTCCATGTGGAAGTAACAGCCATTAATTTCAACAGTTGGAAAAACTTCTCCAAATGCTGATATTACACTTCCCTCAAAATCAATGTTAATTTTTCTTGGTTTCCATTCTGGAACTATATGTAGAATATGTCGAAATAATCGAATATACGTTGCTTTCTTTTTGTTTAGCAACATGGCAAACGCTACTGGATACAAGTTAGTTTTTCTTTGACGCTTCCGTAATCAGCGTGGATATTATAAATTTGAGCAAATTCTTTACTACAACTTTTAAATGTCCCATCCATGAAGAAACCTTGCACGTTCTTTTCCCTTCTGTTCACAAAGAATTATTATTCGCTCTCCTGAGCTGTCATCTTTCAAAAGGAAACTTGTACCATCTTTCATCTGAAGCATATAATTATCTAAGACTACTTCGTCTCGGCTCTTCGGTTCCTTTCCCACGAGCTTTGCTTCTCTGTCGAAATAAGGTCCTCTTGACAGTCACCTACATATTCGTAGCCTTTACTGTGTAAGTTTCCCAGTTCTTCCCTGTAAATTTTAGAAATGGACGTGTCTTCTTCACGAGCCCTTTTCTTCGCATGATTTATTCTTTTTGCAACTTCCAAGGGAACTATGTCCGCTGCATCGGATGAATGTTCAGTTGCACTTAAAACTTTCCAGTTTTTCGTTTTGAGCGTTCCACAACAACTTTTCCACTTTTCGTTCTGACACAGCCAAAGCGTTAACCCATCTTCTTTCCGTCTGTATTCCCGATAAGAATAACCTTTATAATGCACGGCAGGTTTACCCCTATTAGTTGTTAGCACTTCCATGACGACACACAACAAATACTTTCACAGTAGAACTGTATAGCACAAGTGGCACTGGTGTCAATAAACTTCACTGTACGAATGACACAAAAGTAATAACAGCCTAAACAGATGAGCTGTGCTGGATATTCAGAGAAGAATTTTTCTTGGTATTCTCAACTGCAGGTAGCCGAGGGTCGGTGGTTACACCTACTCTCGCCTACCTGCAGTTGAGCTTGGGTTGTGTGCTTTTGCCACTGTGCGCATTTGTCATTTAATCAAACTTTCATGCCACGATTTCCCTCCTTAAATTAAACAGTCCATCATTCTGATCTTGCAGGTATTTGGATGCTTACCACTGACTGTGCGCAACTTGTGATGCATAGGGAACCGGAAACAATTTTCCGAGCTGGCCTTCTCAGTTCACTGTGCACCGGGCGAAATACTTTATCCTTTATCAAAAGATGTCGGGCGCTCATTAGTCGCCTAACGCCCTACCTGTACCAATGGAGTTTTCCTACGATCGCTCCTTCGCAACTTCACGAAACTTTTTTGAATATTACTTTGTCGCTTGGATTCATAAATAAAAATTCACATTTTTATTGGTTCTAATCGTCTAAATGTAGCTTGAACCATTACACAGTTTCCAAAGGAGTAGCTGTTACGTTGGATGATAGCGATGACACGTTACCATGATTAACCGAGATGGTTTGCCTGTTGGAACGGACCTCTGATCTGAACGAAGTAGTCAAACCAGTCATTGACAGATTTATTTTTTTCGTATAATATAAATATGATAGGGTTTCCATCATAGAGAAAAATGTAGATCACGCCTGTACGAAAACTATGTAAGAACTTGGATCTCTTTAAAAACTATAGGTTTGCCGATTAATCTGACAATAAACTCCGTTACTATGGTGACCACGCATGTGATAACGGAGGGGTTGGTTCATATTAATATGAACCAACCCCACTTCCTGCATTCGACGTAAGCCATTTGTAAGCATTAACTTATTGCCTCAAAGCAATATGGATATTAGCATCTTTTTATTACATAAGCATTTTTGTCACTACGTAGTTCAATTTTCATGCCCAATCGTTAACGGTATTACTGATTTTCTATAGACTGTAAATTATACAATCTGCACATGATTTTGGTAAAGCCAGTAGTTGATATCCTAAAAAATTCTTCTTTGGTGTTCTGCGAGATAATTTCTTTCATGCATGACGTATCGGCAGCTACCTCCACTGTCTTTTTCAAGTGAAATAGTAAGTCAAAGTGGTTACTGCGACAACATATCACACTGCCTCGCCAGCCAGAGTCCCGTTCCTTGCCACGAGTCCTTTCCCGCCTCTAATGACTTCGACGACGAAGAGGCGTAAAGCCAGAAGCAAATATATATATATAAACAGGGCGTTCGCCGGAAAACGCTACCCTCCCAGTCTGTTGCCGTCGGCAACTTGCTCGGTCAGTCGTGCCAGCAGTTTCCGCCACACGGCACCGTGAATCACCGCACTGTTTAACACCTCCGCTGCCCCAACAGTGCAGTGCAGTGACCCTTACATTGTTAAGAACGGTTTCTTTGCATTGTAGATAGTTTGTGACTTCAGTCTCTTATTAATCAGTGTTGTGAATAAACGTTTCTTTGCGGTTTGGCTGGTTGGGGCTTCATACTCTTATTAATCTGTACCGTGTTTGAGTGTGAGTAAAATTATGGTACGTTACAGTTTGCAACAAAGAATATTTCTCTACGATACATATGTGAAGAAGAAGTCGTTTAAAAAGTGTCGCAGTAAATTTCGTCGCGAATTTCCTGGCGCTTTACTGCCAGCTAAATCAACAATTCTGCGTCTGGTTAAAAAAGTAAGAGAAACGGGTTCACTTTTTAACAAAAAGAGACTTTCGGTCAACCGTATTCTTACAGAGGAGAAAATTGACGATATCGCTTTTCGACTAGAACAGTCACCCAAAAAATCATTAAGTCAGTTAGGGCAGCGTGTGTCTCGAAATATGTTCAGAAGATGTGAAATGTGCATTACACAAGAGGGTCAACACTTCCAGCATCTTTTATAAGGTAAGCTAATGAATTACGTCACATTTAAATGCTTAGCACACAAGTTTATGAAGCGTAATTATTGTGAAATAGTCCGAGGCCGACGGTCGAACAATGCCGGAAACTGACCGCTCGCTCGCCGGGAGCAGTTTCTTCCTTGTAGCGCTAACAGTGGGTTGTATATATATATATATATATATATATATATATATATGTGTGTGTGTGTGTGTGTGTGTGTGTGTGTGTGTGTGTATCAATTAAAAGAATAAGCAATGATCTTTGTGTTTTGGTATAAAGCTTGAGGTAACAGTTATTAAGGTCTTTAAAGTCATCTTACTTCAAGAATTTCGTAAACGAGAATTCAAATTTCGATGTATATTTTAGGACGGAAGCAGCATTATTAAAGAAAAATTAATAAAGATTCTAGTAGCAAACTGAAATTTCAAGACGATCTCTACACCAAGTCGAGATAAATGCAATGAGATCCCTGTTATCCACAAGTTACTCGCTTATACGTAAGGTGTCATTAAGAAGCAATTCTAAACCATTTAAGACTGGAAATTTTCTCTGCGTTGTACGAGTATATAGATAACATTATTTCCGCTAGTTATCCGAGATAACAGTTCTTCAGCAGTAAGATTCTAAATAAACTGCTCATTTTTAATCATAGTAAACCTACTATACATTTTATGTAGGAGAAAAATGCTTGCAAAAACATGTAACTAAGACTCTGCCACTGATATTGTAACGATATGCTGACCAAAACAGTAAATATTGAAGAAGTAAATTTGTAATCACATATTCTCGCATTATCGAGTCACACTATCATATTAATTCAGATTTTCTGAAAACTGATCCTGTTATTTTATACTGATGAAGTTTATCGTTTTAGTAATTTGGTACGTATTTTTTGCTGCGCAAAAGAATACATAAAATAATTCTACTTCACAGTTCCCCGCAAACAAAAAAAAAAAAAAAGATCCAATAATTCCATTCTCCACGACTGATATATCTCAGCTGAAATCACTTTTGATATTAAAATCTCATCTGATAATAAGAGAGCACAATGCTATTGTGATCTTTGGTTTCACAATAATAAAAAAGAGACTGAAATAAAGAGAAATGTGACAGGCAAAAAGAGGTCAACTGGCGCTCTAGACCTGCGCAAGATCGACTACAGGAAATAGAGAATCTCAGAAACTAGGAATCAGGGACCACTTCTGAAAGAAGAACAAAAAAGAAATCACAGCAGCCGGGCTATCTTCTCAGGAGTCTCTGCAGCAATATCTTTGTGAAATGATCCGAATCGGCACCACGAAGTCTATTCCTGAAACAGGTATTGAACGTAAGTTCTCAGAGGACACTGTAAGAGACAAATATTGTCAAAAACAGTCGTTCTCTCTGCGGAAAAGTTTGGTACCGGCTTTCCCATTATAGTAGCAGAGTATTTCAAGGGCTAAGCTAGAAATATTAGTGTCTAGAGCTTTTCTCAAGTTAATGCATACGTATCCACATACTCGTATTTTATCAGAAATTCTCCGAAAACCTCAAAGGGTCCACGTTCACCGTATCTTTACGTCTCACGCTTGGTTGAAATAAGCGTTAAAACACGTTTTGCTTTTATAGAGATAACGTTGTTCATTTCACGTCATATTCTTTGCAGTTATTTTAAATGTATTACTAAATGTTGTTATATTATCTCGTTTAAACTTTTTGAATAATTGACGTAATGTGTTAGATGTAAGGAAAAGCAATGTTGCCTTTAGCCTGGCGGTAAAAATAAATCTCAAACCAATAAATTCAAAGTATCCGGGTAAATTTACACAACTGGCTTGCTTATTTAGTAGGATCAAGAAGCGACATTATTCTGAGGTTCTAACTTTCTAGTGAGCCAATATAACTAATGTGATATTCCTACTGGACAATTGTATAAAAATCTACAGCAATCACATATACTTTGTAGTCAAGGATAACAGTTAGGAAATCAAAAACTTAGGTGTTACAAAGGAACTTAAAGTAATGAGAAATGTTTTCAAAATGTTATTTTTGTTATAGTTACTAATTAATTTTCAACTGAAAAAGATGTACCGCATTTTTAATGAAAGCAATTTATATTTATATAAAATGTTATGTGTGCTTTTAGGCAGAATAATAATAGTTATACTATATCAGATCATCAGAATTATGTTAATTTTTTGTCTTTGCAGAGAATGGCAGTAACGAAAAAAAAATTAACATATTATACACGGATATTACTGCATTTAACTTTGTTTATTCGATCTGAGTTCGAAATTGCATAATTTTATCACAGCCACATACACTATTAACTATAGATATCAAGAGTCTGAAATTCTACATCTACATCTATACTCTGCAATTCACAATTACTGTGGGTGGCAGAGGGTGCTAAGCACCAATCCTATTTTAGAGTATTCCAATGCCGAATAGAACGAGGAAAGAAATACATAAATGTATCAGTACGGCATCTTATCTCTCGAATCTTATCCCTTCTGTCATTGCGACCCAAATAGGTTGGCGGAAGAAGTATTTCGTTGCACTCGTAAATTAGAGATTTTCGCATATTCTCCAACAAATTTAAACGAAAACGACGTCGTCTGTCCGCCAAACAATCCCAGCCTAACCCACGTATCAGCTCTGTGACACTTACATAAGGACTGTAACTAGCGGTCACGAATCGAGCGGCTCTCCTCTGTACTTTCTCTAACGTGTCAATCAATCCCTTGCGATACGGATCCCAAATTGCACAACAGTATTCCAAATGCGGACGCACTAGTGTTTTGTACGCTATTTCCTTTGTATGAGCATTGCAGCTTCTCAAAATACGACCTATAAAACGTAGTTTAGAATTAGCTTTGCCTACGGCGGAAGTTATGTGCAAGTCCCATTTCATGTTGCTTTGTACTGTTACGCCTAGATACTTCAGGGAATCGACCGTGTCAACAACTGAATTGTTAACTTTGTACTCGTGAGCAAACGGGTCTTTTTATTACTTATTTGCATTGTCTTGCACTTTTTACAGTTAAGTGTAGCTGCCATTTACGGCACCATTCCGAAATAACATCCAGATCGCCCTGTATTTCTAAGCAATCGTCAGAGCACCCCACTCCTACCCCTGTAAATCCAATCTAGAGAATTTTTATATTGCATTCCTCGAAAATATCTGTATACCGTTTTTTGTATTTCGTAGCAGGCTTTCGAAGGAGCAATCTACAAAGAGTGGAATAATGGAATTGGTTAACGTGAAAACTCCTGAAAAGTTGTGCGTGAAATATGGTTTTGCCTTCCAGAGTTTTTCGGTGTGATTCCATTACAACTTCTTATTTGCTCTATAGGTAAAAGTATTCATTAGGAGGTAAATTTAAAGGTTTGAAATTCTGATGAAGTTAAGAATTTTTGTCAAAGCTCTAAAACGAAAAAATTCCTTTGTATACTTTGGGAGTATATTGCAAGAGAGTGATGTTAACTACCCGTCTACATCTTAGGTCAGTGCTCAGAATATTAAATCCTAACCACGCCTATTCAGCGCATGATTTTTCAATCGTTATAGTAACTTTTACGTGGAAGATAATAAACAGATTTTAATATATTAATTTAAATTTTTTTTATAAATCCTCTGAAAATTTCCAAACGAATCTCTCTTTTTTATAACTTTTCCTAAGTTAGTCTCCATGTGGCACACCTTTGCCATTGTGATATTTCAGCTAGAGGTCAGTGAAATACACGAAAT
Source organism: Vandiemenella viatica (assembly GCA_031002005.1). NCBI lineage: Eukaryota > Metazoa > Arthropoda > Insecta > Orthoptera > Morabidae > Vandiemenella > Vandiemenella viatica. The sequence goes on from CM061919.1 coordinate 181,115,167, forward strand.
TTCACACAATGATTTTCAATCATCGCTTTTCAGTACAGCTGATCTTCCACGTAGTTAAGATTCAAAAATCTTTAATTAACATGCCTTTGTTCTACAAATAGTTTAGTATAACCTGCAATATTCTAAAAAAATTAATGCTAAACATAGCAGTAACGTATATTTCAGTCCTATAAATTACAGTGTTAGGATTAATAGTACCAGGATGGGTTCAAGTTATGACTACAAAGGACTTTGTGTTAAATAACATTCTGGAAAAGTTCTCAACGTTTGAACGGTCAGGTTGGTAATTCGCAACTGCAGCAACTCAGATCATTATGACTGCCAACAATCACTAGGTTGCTCTTATTATCTACGCTTTGCGGTACTTGTTCACCTCTTAATAAGCTTAACATCCTTCATAAAAAAAAGACACTCCTTCATTATACGTTCGCTACTTTGATACATTGCAGGTATTCTCAGTAGAATTTATCAACAGTGAAATTCGCGGTACTCTTTAACTTTCTGTTATGTTTATTTTCATAAAATTTTGACATTATTACAACTAATAATTACGATTCTGTTGATGTTGATGATATTTTATGTTGTTTATCTTAATCTTACACAAAATATTACTTTCGTAATAAACTCTTCACCGTTCCTGTATTAGAAAGCAGTTAAAATTAATTTGTGTTTTAAATAACTTTGAAACTAAATTAATCCAATTTTGTTGTTCAGCTCTAAAATATATTCTTCTATGACGAATTATTTTTCTCTTAACCATGGTTCGAGAAATTCAGATGATGCTTCATCATTTTATCATTCATAACGCAGGAAAAAATCTATTACAAAAGTATTCACTTTAAATTACGTTGTATGTGAGTTTAAATAATAAAAGCTATCAATAATTCAAATTTCAGAGAAATAAGAGACAAATACAAAACAAAAAATAATATTAGTAAATGAGACCATATCTCGGTGTATTGAACTCAAAATGAATGAATCTGAAAGTGCCTATTTACCTGTAGAAAGACGAAAATTTAGTAAATGATAGTTTCCCGTAGACGAATTATTCTATATTCGGACAAAGTTTTGGGGCAGTAATTAATTTAATTTAATTGCAATGGAGCACACGCTCCGGTGGAAATTTCCCTACACACCCAACTTCCCCCTATCCTGCACCCACCTACACTTGCCCTCTACAAATTTCAACTTTAAATTCTTTTATCGTTTTCGGTAAGTTATCATCATTCCACTTGGTAACTCATTCCAATCACTGACACCCTTACCTAAAAAAGAAAATCTTCCCACACCCTTGTGCCTGAAATCGAGTGCCAGCTTGTGGTCAAGGTCATCTTTTCCCTTCCACGAACTACTTTTCATACTTACTGCAATATCTTTCCATTCCTCATCGCCAGTATACGCCCTGTACACTCCCATGACCCTCATCCTCCTCCTGTCTTGCAATGAATCCCATTCCAGCTCATTTATCATATCTGTCACTGATTGCATTCTGCGATAATTTCCAGAAACAAATCTAGCAGCCCTTCTTTGCACCTTCTTCAACTCCTGTATTTGATACTCGAAATGTGGGTCCATACTACACTACCATATTCGAGCAATTATACCTCTTCCCCACGTCTACTAATGAACTGAGATGTGAAGAGGTGCCGGCGACAATTATTTCCAGCTTGTCAGTTATATGTACGATAATGGCCCATAAACTAGAGGAAGCGATTTCGATTCTGAACACACTATCGACATCGCCAGTAAATGGAGTTGAGGAAGACAGCCGAAATCACCGATCCTGCCTGTGCTGTAACCGACGTCTGCCTGGGAAGCAATAAAGCAGAGACTGTGACGTATACGGCAGGAAACTTCACTTCCTGCAACGAATGGAGTTCCGTTAATGTATGCTACATGTATCAACATTCAATCTTAACTGATACATACTTCTGATATTCTCCACTACACCTATCATTAATTAGCATTGTAATATTACCTTTGGTTGGTAATTAAGTATTATTTTTTTAATTATGGCACTTCATTAAATTAATTGATAGCGAGCGTGGTTGATAATTAAATAACTGAATCATCATTAATTGCAAAGTGAAAATAAATAAACTGTATTGATTTTGGCAAATTTACAAGCCAAGTACAATTTAATAAAAAAACCAAAAATGGACTTACAACGATAAACCATTTGATCTGTTACTTATCGTATATGTTTACTTCTGCTTGCTTTATTTAGCACTTATCCAGTTCCTGCTATACGATGGTTTCATACGTTATACATGTTGGTTGAATAGCAATTCAAGCCTCTTACGTCAGTACATGTCATGACAGCCTGAGAAAAATATATTCAAACCAAAGTTTTTTTTATCAATAGTTTCCTTTTAAGCCATACGCTCTCCCTTCTTCCACTTATCAGCAATAAACAATTTATTACCGTCCGGGCATCCAGATTTGGGTTTTCCATGGATTCCCCAGATCACTATAGGCCAATGCCGGAATGCTTCCTTCAAAAGGCCATGGTCGAATTCCTTCCCGTTCCTTCGTTCCTTGTCCCAAGTCCCATCCCTACTCTAATGACCTCGACGTCGACGAGGCGTAAAGCCATAAAATTTTAGTTATTACAACTTCTTCACGTTTATACAGTACCACACATTATTACATAATTATAAATAATTGAATTTTCCTCACGGCATTCTTATACAAAAGTTATCATTTGAAAAACTATAACATATTTCATATGTTTAAGCTTGTGGTCGCACTTGTGTCCGTGCTTCTTACATAAATTTTCGCCTCCATTATTTCTATGCCTCGTCTTATCTCATCTTGATGCTTATATGTAACAAGTATCTCTCCTGTTACAGGAAGCATCACAGAGTTTCTTTGTCTACCATCAGGAAGATCTTTGCTCCTTAATCTTAACACATTATGGTTAGTATCATACATGTATAAAAATACTAAAACAATTTTAATGTTCAATTTTTCGAAAATAGGTGGTAGGCCAAAATATTTATTGTTTACAGTATTAATACTCTAATAGATTGTTTCTCATAAGAACTCAGATCGTTCAACCTATTTCGACCAAATATCGAACAGTTGTTCTTTTCACCCATGCAGGTAATACTGCCAACCTGTCATCTTGTTTCCCGACACTTCTCATCGCATCTCGCAATGTTCAAATACGTATGATGCGGTTTTCCATCTGCGGAATCAGTAAAATTGTCATACTAAGATCGGGCAAGTCTCATTTTAAGCGTTTTTAGCAAGGACTAAACCCCGAAAAATACCTGTATGGAGTGTAATAACACACATTCTATTGGCCTCCGAAGAACCGTTTTAGAGGTATTTGCGTTTTAGTGCTCCACCATCAAAGTTCTCCGCTTTCATCTCCCCCTTCGCTTTTTCTTGTTCCCTTCCGCTGAGATTTACCAAAAGCTGCGGGTACAACCAACCTATAATTAAACATTGTATCATGACTAGTATGGGTCATCTCCAACAAATTTAAATTAATTAATGTTGAGCTTAGTTTAATAAACATAATGAATGAAAATTCTTGTTCGAACTGGAGACAGGAATACGCATCTAGCTACGAGTTCTGTTAGCGTGAGCGACAGTCTGACTTAAGGCTGAAGTGACCGGTAGGCCGAGACAAAGCGAGAGATTATCTCTAGCGAGGCAGTGAAAATCCCGGTGAGAAAGGATCGCCACTGGAATTTGCGTACTATATCCCGAGGAATACCGATTGCAGCCGAATAGTTTTGGCAAATGAGAGGCAATGCTTTCGCCAGCTAAGAGGGGAGTCTTTTAAGAAGCCAATCTGATGTGTTTATTTCCTCACGTGATTGGAATTTTCGAAAATTTGTTTTTCTATGATGCTCGCCGAGGAGAAGGGAAAAAGGGCCTTCTTGACGGGGAGAAGACTTCACTTCGTCCAGGACGAGCGGTCTTGCCACGACTTGCCAGAGCAGTGTTGGTGATTCCGTTCTGGATGCTTGGATGACTTAGCGCCAAATCCGATCGATGCTAACACATGTGTTTGCAAACGGGACGAGAGCCTTGCAGTACCTGGACAGGTGCGCAAATGAGCGACGATAGCGCTCTTGTAGCGATGCTTCGTACAGCCAGACGAACGCGGTAATTATTCGTCCAGAAACAGTGTGTACGCCGACGAATCATTGAGACAGCGCTTTAACGGTCTAATGAGTGGGAGTTTTCGTGCCGCCGGACATAAATTTCTTAGCTAGTAGTGACCAAAAGCCGAGTGCTTTTTTATTTAATTTTTCTACTTTGAATTGAAAGACAGGCTTCCATGTTTGGAAACATTCAATAACTATTTTTTGTGGGAACAAATTAATTCACTGGCGCCCTGTAAATTCCAGTCAAATCTGATGTTAACTTGTTATCACTGTAAAAACAAGAATCGCTCTCAATATGCATAAGAGATTTTTTGCTTCAATTGCATATTAAATTTGTAAATCTTTGTGAAGTTCACAATTTCTTAGCTTCAATTAACGATAATTGTTTGTTTGCTATTTCGCAACTGTAAGACGAGGTATTGCGTTGAATTTTATTTTTGCACAGACAGATGTTTAAGATTAATAAATATACCTCTCTCTGTGGGCATTCATGAGTACCAAATAAATAATAATTTTAGGCTCTTTTCAAATACTAATAACAGAAGTAATGGTTTCACCTCTGTTTCCTAAAATTACTATATATGGTTTGCAAAATTAAGAGGAAGGTGGCGATTTAAATTTTGCAAGGTAAGCAATTAATCTCCCCACACCGACCAATCCACTACATCGTATATGAAGAGTCTAAAACGCCGTCGCAAAACGATCTGTGCTATGCGTGCGCACTGCGGAATAATCATTCCGTGTGAGGATTATGGCATAGGAACCGAGTTCATATATTTGCCTTAGCTGCCCTAAACAACCATACTAGGTGCAGAGGACTAATATCCTTACGTCAAATCTGCACCGTGAAAGCTTGCTAATGCAACACTTACACTCTAAGCAAGCTTTGCCACTTGTATAGGCAGGGTCAAAGGAGTTGAAAATATTGACCGAGGCTAGGATTGAAACTGATCACCAAGACATCCTTGGTCAAACATCTTACCACTTAGCCTTTTTAGGACTTCAGTCTTGTCGACGTTGAGGTCTATTATATGCAAAAACAGGGATTAAAGAGAAGGAATGACGAGCAGTTCAGCCAAGGCTTTTTGAAGCAATTCCTGGCATTGGCCAGGAGTGATTTGGGAAAACTATGGAAAAAAGAAATATGAATGGCTAAATGCGGATTTGAACCCATACCTTCCCGTATGATATAAACACGAGATTGACCACTATAGTTTCCTTATAAGTTTGTAAAATACATTTATCTCTAAATTATGAACATTTTAAGATAAGAAGTTGTGGAAGTGAAGATAAATAGATAAATAATCGGGGAAAAGAAAATCCAATATTTGTTAGAGAAGTTGGGTTTCCAGCAATCATTTGATTCTAATGAACATTTTCTAAAAAGAAAATATTTCAACTGCCCCTTTTCCCCCTTAAACAATATATAAATAATCAATCAGGCTAATGAAATTGAATTTCTTTAAATCTTATTTACTTTTCCGAACGAGTTTCACTTCACTCTCTGAAAAAACTTCAACGGTTCTATGTATTGAATGTGTATAAATGTAATGAATTTGGTTCACTCTACAATTTATACAATGACATTATGGTATAAATATAAACTTACTTACATTTTTCAATTTCATAATGTCTAAGTACAAAAGAAAGTAAAACAATATAAAAAAATGTGACTAAGTTTATATTTATATCATTATTTCGTTGTGTAAATTGTAGCATAAAGCAAATTAATTGAACGTATACACACTTAACAGATAGAATCGCTGAAGATGTTTCAGAGAAAGAAGTGACACGCGTTCCGAGAAATTAATAAGAAATAAGAAAATTCAATATGATTGGCGTTATAATAATTATTCATTCAAACTGATTATATCGCAATTGAGTAAAGTAACTCACAACATTCAGTAGTTAACCTAAAAATATTTTAACTCCCAACGTTTCTCCGAATTTTACTTTATAATCATGTTTGGGTTAATAAGGATTAAAACAGAAGGCAGTCCCACAGTTCTAGGTTAAGAGTTTTAAACGCTATGAGCCTATGTAGACGGACAGACAGAATCACAATGAGACAATATCCAAGGATTCGGTCTTTTATTTATATCGTACAGAACCAAAAAATTACAACGATTGGAGTAAACGTTAATGTTGTGAAGTACGCCCTCTAAGAATAGACTAAGTGACCCGTCCGAAAATTTAGCGAATTATATACAATAAATGGTGACGTTAGTAGTTGGATGAAATAAGAACCTTCTCATTTTTAACAAGTGTTTATTTTGCAACTCAAATAGAACTGTAGCAACACACTTGCAACGTCTTAGAGAAAAAAAAAAAGTTATGAGAAATGATTAAGTGTGAAGTATACAGCTTTAACTCCCTCTTTTAAATTAAATTACCTTTTAATTCAATTATTTTATCAACAAAAATATTATCATTGAATGAAAATTGTGACGAATTGGAATTTACATGTCGGCAACACCGTTTCATGTGCGTTTAACATTAACATTTATTACAAATTTACTTTACAATTACAGTTAAACAATCAACTTGTAAAACAATATGTTCATTATCTATCAGTGCTCAGGATTTTGTTGTATGTCCGTTCACTATGGTCAGCGGGGCGATGAGAGTTTCTAGGGCGGAGCTGGGTTTATCAATACTACAGCTCTTTGCGGTGATCATCAACATCTCTGTGGAGTTACCATTTTGCAGAAGGCACCGAGTCTGCTGCCCGCAGTAGTCCCAGGTGATGATCCATCTGCTGGCCGTCGGACAGCGTTATCCACTCCGATGACGACATGTAACATAGAGCGCCGTGCTAACGTTAGTCGCCTCACATCATGTTCTGTCTGTCGGCTGGCGACACACTCCCCACACGCTGGCAATCTACCGTATTCTCCCCTCACCTTAACGGCACCTGTTACCTGCCTCAAGGTCACATACCGCAGCAGCTCCGTCACCCTTTTGTTTTTACTGTCCACCTGTGCGAGCTAAGTGCCCAGCATATCGCAAATATCTCCATGTAATATGGCGATACACTACAAGTGTTTCCCTAACGGAAATAAAAATATCCAAAATGCTCCTAACCCTAGAAAAATCACACAGTGTACCAAAATCTATTTAATATGTGGGCTGCTATCTAGCGGTATGCGATTAATACTTATTGACATCAACGAAGACCAGCAGCTTCTCTCTGAACTATCGCATGCCCATGACCTTGATCGTTCATAATATTGCCATTTATTACGCTATTTTGCTGTTTATTTCGAAAACTTCCTTTTAATAATGTTTCCAAAGTAGAGAACTTAATCTTAACTTCATTTATTACTTTTAGTTAATTATGAAAGGTGAAATATGGTTTTTTTGCGACAAGCCTCTTAGAAATAATATATATGATACTGGTGTCAATACTGAAAATATTAAAGAATCCTTATTATGATATTTGCATTTTGGTTGTTATGAATTTACTGGGACCGCCATGCATACAAGAAGTAGGAGGTGCAGAATGAATTCCCTGCTGTTTAGAGCGAAATATTGAGAAGGAAAGGGTGGAAATGGACAGCCCTGGGCGAGACGAGGCGTAATGCCCCACAACTGGGGCGTAAACTCGCTTTACGTCTTCGCCGGCTGCGGTAATACCGTACCGCGAAGCCACCAGCCACTGTATTGGCGGAGAGAAAAGAGGACGAAAAATATAGCTGCCTGGCGGGCCGGCGTATAAAAAGAGAAACAGCATTCGTCGGCCGTAAAGCTGCCGCGGCCCGGCGCCATATTCCGACTTTTATCTCGTTCTGTCGCCCCACCGCCCTCCACACAATTGACTCACGCCGCCCTTGCCACCCGTATTTGTGCGTGTTTATAACGCAAATCGGGGCAGAGTGGCTGAGCTGGAAGTACGTGCCGCTACGCCAAGGCGCCGCGCCCGATAGAAGCAGATTCTCCAACATAAAGGAGTGGTGATGAGCCAGGCGTTCTCCAGAGTGCCATATAAACTGGCGTTCCCCAAGGCTCTATGCTAGGCCCACTTTTAATTTCAGTTTGCATAGATTAATGATGTTAATTTAAAAATCCCAGCCAAATGAACGTTTTAGACTCACTTACCCGAAAAGACTATAATAAATACGTGTGGGCATAGAAGCACCGATATTCCTTGTTCTGGACTTAGCGTTTTATTAGTAACTAGCAGAATCTCCGGCGTTTCCCGGTCTAATTGGAGTTGATTTACCCGTACACTACTTTGGTTTACCCAATGAGAAACATGTGTACCAAGTTTCAATAAATTCCAGCCATGCATTTCTTGAATTAAAACTTATATTCACCGCACCCTACCCAGAAAGGGATGGGATGGAGTTGTATTACACCAACACTATTTTTATTCGAACGAAGATTGATTAATTTGGTATCAGCCATTTCCGAATTTAAAATTAACGTCGATTTACCAGCACTGTTCCCATATCGAGGTGGGTTAGATGTTGTGATGCGGAATGTCAGTTTTCATTTTTGTTCAGGTTACATTTCATCCTATTTACGATATTTACTAATGTTGGTGGACAAAAATCGAAACATGTACCATACGCGCACTAGTAAATTATGTATCTGGAATAGTTGGTACTGCATCTTTGGAGTTTCACTCTATCCGTTCAGAATTTCATTTACTGCTCCAAAGTTATATAACGTTGAAACATAAGACATTCCGAACAATTTAAGTATAATCCTAAGTATTAAAATGATGAAAACGTAATTCTGCTTGGTAGTTTTAGAGTATTTCTGGATCATATATACACGGTTTTAGTTTTATAGATATAGAAGATTTGCATAAGTTGCTCTACACACAAGATGACACAAGCTATGTTAGGACGAAAGCTGTAATTTCAGTTTCTTAGTAGGCAATATATGCGTATGATAAATCGTTTCTTGCAGCATTAATTATACACTAATTGGAGTTCAAGAAATGATGCTAGATCCAATTTTAATTTAAAATTTAATAAATAATTGATATTTTATACAATTGTGGTCAAAAATTGGAAAACTGTATGAGGAGTTACTTATCTAAAAGCATTGATATCTGTATTTTTAATGTTACGAACTTAATGATTCTGAAATACTAAATTTCTATTGCAGTCGACACCAGCTACTTTAAAACGCCGATTCGAAGCGTAATCGCCAAAATAAACGACAGTGCGTGTGTGAGATGAGGCATTATGTCTGCACTGTCCACATATCCCCAATACGTGAATAATAACTTTTTAAAAAAAATATATTTCTTAGAGGTTCAGCACTGTTTAACAACTTTCAGACTATATAGGGCGTATGAAAAGTTACTACTTGAGGAAGGTATAGACAATTTTTACTTTACTTTTTACATGAATTTCCTTCTTTTTTAATACAGTACTCGCATTTCTGTTATTCTCTAAGTATCATCATTTGCAAGTAATTATAAAAAGCTCTGCCTAAAGTTTATGCTTCAGGTAGTTTTCCTTCGTCCTGATGTGCAGATCTACATCTTTTATAGCTCACTCTATTATTATTTTTTTTTTTTTCATGAAATTTTTCCGAACACTTCATCTCCAGGAAGTGTTAATTTCGTATTTTATGTATACACTAAATATTTCTCATCATTTAGTAGCACCAAATATAAAATGCTTAAACTTTTTTTCGCCTGGCTAGTGATTGATTTTCATAGCGTGATATTTATCATAGAGGCGGAATCTCTCAGACCGGATAAGCTTTATCGTCAGACATGAAAACACAAATGTAGTAGCAAACTGATTGTCTGCATATATCGTGTTACATACATTTAAACACGTGAAAACAGTTCTACCGAAAACATTACTTTTAAGGAGAAACAATTCATCAAAACTGTAGCATTACACATTAAAAATGCACTGTATGAAACAGAATTGATCCTTTCAGTAATATGGATCGTTATTTTTTTTAAGCGAGTTGGTCATAATGCATGTCATAATTTTCACTAAATGAAATGCATAATGAGTATGATTTATTCTGAGACTTGTCAAACCCAAGAGAGGGGCAACTGAAAATTTTGGCTTTCATGTATCTGCAAGACTGTTAATGCAATGCAATTAAGTTTTTACGAAGGTAAAAGTTTACTATCTACTTTATTGAAACACATCTCTAACTGCCACGTCTCCACCTAATCACCGATCTGGCTCTTTCATATTTTCAAGATATGATTCAAGCAAAATATCAACGCTTGAAATCAAGAAAACCATCATGGCGAACAGCAATCAACCTTACAGAGTCCTCTTTTAACATCAATTAGCTGTGGACAACTCAATGGGAGTAGCACCAGTAGCCAATAAAAATCTAGTTGAGGATCCCTCAGTAAGGTTACAAGGTTCGACCTCCCCAGGAGGCAGTGGAGAATTATCAATCGAAGTCGAACAGGACAAGGCAGATGCGCCTACTTATTATGCAAATGAGGCTGGGTAGATTCTGCAAATTGTGACTGTGGAGCCACGTTACAGACAATCAATCACATCGATTCTGACTGTCCTCTTCGGGCCAACAAGGGAACAATGGCGGAATTACATGATGCGTCGATCAGTGCAGTTGACTGGATTAAATCATTAGATCTCGAGATATTAAATTGTACAAGCTTGTGATATGTACATTTCCTGTTGTGTACCTTGTTAATCATACGATAAATAAATAAATAAATAAATAACTCATTTACCACCCTCAGTTTCTGTCTTTCATCAATGTCAAGATGGATGCTGCCGTCACCTCATCTTCGACTCACTTGATAAAAATTGTCGTTACAAAATATTTTAATATCCTTAGAGGAAGTGTATGGCACTGAGACCTTACCTTTCATTTTAACGAAGGTAAATTAGTGTCACCTCACGGAAAATCGTCTTAACGTACAAACTGTGTGCAATCAAATACAAATTAAAATCCTGCATTTATTCTCTGAATAATAAAAAACAACTTAATAAATGAAAACACAGCCAAACCTGTTGCAAATATTCAATTAATTTATTGACCGGTTTCGACCCGCCTTAAGGGAGTCTTCTTCAGAACTAGTTAAAATATATTACATAAGTCTAAAAACACTTTTGAATAAAATAGTACACTTTTGTACTATTTTATTGAAAAGTGTTTTTAGACTTATGTAATATATTTTAACTAGTTCTGAAGAAGACTCCCTTAAGGCGGGTCGAAACCGGTCAATAAATTCATTGAATATTTGCAACAGGTTTGGCTGTGTTTTCATTATACAATTGAAGAAAGACCGTTGCTGTTGATGCTGCCATGCTCAAGATTTTAATAATAATATCATTTGTTCTGTTGTCAGAGTTTCGATTTGCCACACATTTCGCATCTGACGTGGCTGGAGCTACAGTTTAACAAGCAATCTGAACTATGCAGTGTCCTAAATGTACCCTTACGGGCATAGCGATGTCCGTACAATATCAGAGATCCTGTATTTACAAGGCGTACGCCACAAACTGCTTTCTAAATCAATGACGGAAAGAATTATTAGGGTATAACGCAATAATGTCTTTTACCCATACAGATTGAGTTACTTGTTCAGTGATGAGCCAAAAAATTATGACCACATGGTTAGTAACGTGTTGGTACATCTTTAGAAAGCTATACAATAGCGATTCGTGTGCGCCAAAACATTTGTGCCTGCCCCAGTATTATCCTGCTTTACATGGCGGGCAAGCCTCCAACCAACACTTTTTATGACCAGGCGTGGACGCCCACAACCTTGTCGCCTACACGTGGTTTTGCCGTCTTCCAACCACTTTCGATAGATGCTCACTAAAGTAGTATGAAAAACAGCCGACCAGCCTCACCGTTTTCGAGATACTACTTGTAGTTACCATGCGCCGCGCCCCCAAACCCACCGGTGACTTTGCTTAAGGTGCGTATACACTAGGCCAACCAAGGCCAACGAACGATAACCAATGTATTTGAACCAACGATGGTTGCCAAAGCACTAGCGTTCGGCATATCGTCCTCATCAAACCAAGGGGTTAACGCCAAAGGATTCGGCCATATGGAATAGCAGTTGATTCTGAAAACTCGTCGAAGTTGCTAAATTAATAAGTTATGATTCAATTACAATTTAACCAGCCGATATTATAAAGTAAGAAGACTCATGATTAGTTGTCACATGAGTAGAATTTATTTTACTGCAAGAAGCTGATCAGAAAAAGAATAAAAAAATACGCTGGTGAATGATCTCTCTTTTCCAAATTGTGGTGTTGAAAAGAAGTTAACAAATATAACATTTTATAATTTAAACTGATAAGTAAGATTTATCCTGCAGGAAGCCCATAGTGCTAAAAGAAACAATGTTGATTTGTACACTTCATCAGCATCACTACCAGTTTTGCTTTTGCTTTCTTCTCTTTACCTTTAATGGCGAAAAGATATCAACAAATATTCCATTTTCTTTTCTTCATCTTACATATTAACTACCAAAATATCAATTATTTCCCTCCAAGAGTTTAATCTCTTGAGTCTCTCTTTATAATCGCAGTTCGTAGGGTCCAATATACCTTTACGTTTACGATAAAAAATAGACCCGTTTTAATGCAATGTCATTATTCCACTCCTTACTCCAATTATTTTCAATACAATAACAAGTAATTAATAAACACACACCGTTCGGCAAGGCAAATAACTAATCCGTTAGCAAAATATTGGACCAACATTGGTTCGGCGTCTACTCCAGGAGAGGGTCGTAGGGTCAACCGAGCGCCAATCCAGAACAAACCCTTTGATGTTACCGCCAGTAGCCTGAACCTCAACGAAGGCCCATCGCTTTTTTTTTTTTTTTTTTTTTTTTTTAATGTATTGGCATTTGGCTTCCGAGGCCATACAGCCAGATCAAGTATGAGTTTAGTTCATCCATTGTATTCAGTTTCTCCACGTGTGTATACATATCTTTCAAGTAATTCCATACACACCACAGGACGGACATGACAAGCACAGTCACATACAACACTTAAACACCCATGCCCTCGGCCGGACTCGAACCGGTGACCTTCGGCACGCGGGGCCAGTGCTCTAGCCCCTACGCTACCGAGGCCGGCGCCAATCTCTTTGTTGGCTCCGATTTGCCTCCCGTACACACTAAGCAAATCTCTCCCAATGGAACGGTTGATCGCCATTCGTTGGCTTTGGTTTACTTAGTGTGCACGCGCTTTTAGACATCTGGTGCCAAACACCTTCGCAAGCCTACAAAGCACTTGTCGAATTCATGCAACGCCGAATCGCTGCTGTATTGCGTCGCAAACGTGGCTAAAACACTATATTTGGCTCATCAGTGTATGTGCTGCAACAGAGAATTATAGCGTGGGAGATAGTTACGTTGTCCAACTAGAGACTTATCAGGAGGAAGAACCAGAACTTCGCTGAGCTGGCGAAACATAATCAATGTCTGTCTCCTACCACCTCTCGTGCGAGCCTTAAAGGGAGAGCAAAGACAAAAGACACTGCCGCGACTTGTTCCTACGTGAGTGGCAATAATTCGACTGTCCTCCCTCGTCTTTTTGGCCGGCGACCCGGCCGCAATCTTGGAGCCAAGTGCGCTCTGCGCAGTAAACGGAAAGGAGGTAGGGCCACGGTGGACACAATCGGATTCGTGACTGATCCCGGCTCGACCCCTGAAGGGCGAGGCCCCTCCCGAATTGGATTTCCTGGAAGCCTCCGGCGGCGGAAATGCTGGGCGCGTGTCTGAAGACGACTCCACTGTGGGGGAGAGCGCTCGTTAGCTCTGCAGCTGTGGAGGAACTTCACTCGGGTCAGCCACTGAGGGCTACTGCCAGCCCGGACCACTTGTCTCGGTGGCGGGAATACATGCAGGAAGACTTTCAACAGCTAGTAAAAGCTTACTAATAAACAAATGATTTAATTATTCATTTGGCTTAAGCGAAAATACAAAATTCTTACAATAAAACAGGATAAATAACAATGAGCCATCCTAAAAAAATCAACAGGGAACCTGAAATAAAAGTTAAAGGTTTTACGTCCAGATTTTCCGACTACTCTGCAGCAGCTGAAGATGCTTTATCAATGTTATCCAGCCCTCTTGCTACACTTAGTATGCCCGAAAGTCTGTTGTGGTTCACCACAGTCACAGCTGGGTGAAGTTCTCTTGCCTCACTTTTACATCAGTAAGCCACGTCACCCGTGGTTGGTTCGTATCCTGTTAAGGGGGAGCCCATGTTTAATGTAGCAGGTCAATACCTGCTGGCGGATGCTACATTGTTCCACCATTCTGCTGTACCATTAAGCCACTGTCAGTCAGCTCTTTTGCTTTCAGCACGGTTGGAGGATGTTATTTCAGACATCAAAATGTATGGAGCATGTGTTCGTGGGAAGACCAATGTTCATTGATATTTTTGTGAAGTCACTGATCAGATATTTAGATCTTCTTATTCTTGGAGGTTCGATATGGCTCAACACAGGCAACCATAAAAGACGAGTAGATTTTAGTGCAACACTGATTATGCTCATGTTGGATTCAGGACGATGTGGATTTTCGTATCATGTTGACTATTAAACCACACAGAAAAACAGTACTCTTTTGAGTAGACAAGACGCATTGTTAATAATTGAAAAGTGGATATATTAACACCCCCACGTTGATCCAGCAAGTTTCTGGTTGATGTTGTTATTTATTCTCACTTTAGCAGCGCTCTTAATCAAGTGAGTCATGAAGGACAATGTCAGTTTATAGTGACCCCAAGATTTTTGGGGTTAGCTCGTGTGATATTGAGTGTCACTGAGTGAGAAGTCCAATATACGAGGGGGTACCCAAAAGTAACCGAAATAGTATAGCCGTGGGTGGAGCTTGTGTAGTACGCGTTTCTGCCGCTAGGCGTTTATAGTGCAACTCATTGTCAGTTCAGTGCCGCCTGTTTTGTCGACCTGGCTTGTTCTGTTAATCTGCAGTGATTGTTTTTGCTAGCACTGTTTTGTTATTGTTTCGTTTTTGATGATAGCAAGATTAAATGAACAACTTGCAGTTGTGAAATTTTGTTTTCTACTCTGTAAGAATGCTTCTAAAACTGTTTTAATGCTGAAAACAGCTTGCAAAGATGACGCTATGGGAAAAACTCGTTCTGGACGTCCATCAACTGCCCGAATCGACGAAAATCTTGAAAAAATTCAAGAGCTTGTGCTCTCAGACCGTCGACAGACGATTGATCAACTTTCAGAGATTATGGGTTATCGTTGAGCTCGGTTCAGCGAATTTTAACCGAAGATTTTGGAATGAAAAGGGTTGCTGTTAAGTTTGTTCCTCGGGATCTGACTTGCAATAAAAAAGAACGTCGAGTTGAAAGATGTCGTGCTTTGAAACAACAGCTTGAAATTGATCCAGATATTCTGTCAAAAGTCATTAATGGTGATGAGTCTTGGTGAATACGACCGAGAAACAAAGCAACAGTCAAGCCAATGGAAGATTTCATTGTCAACCCGTCCAAAAAAATGACGTCAAATCGAATCAAACATCAAAACAATGCTCATTTGCTTTTTTAATGCCAAGGGCGCAGTTCATTCAGAGTTTGTTTCCCCACATCAGACCGTCCATCAAACTTTTTATTTGGAAGTTTTAAGAAGATTACGCAACAGTGTTCGTCAAAAAATACCCGATTTGTGGCAGATAGGAGATTGGTTCTTCCACCACGACAATGCGCCTACACACACAGCAGTCTCTGTTAAGCAGTTTTTGGCTAAAAATGGCATGATTCCGCTGTCCCCCGCAGCTTACTCGCATGACCTGGCTCCGTATGACTTTTTCTTATGACAATAGAAAATGTTTCGAATAGTGGAAGCACCGGTAGGACAAATTTATTAGTTGTAATGGAGAGTATTATGAAGAGGATAAGTTTGTTTTGTAAAAAATTTGAAAATATATAGCTTTTAAAAAATAATTACGTTTTTTTTTTGGGTACACCGTCGTATGATGACATCGTATGCTTTGTTTCTCAAGCGTCGTTTGTTGCAATGGGGAGAGATATAGAGAAATTAGAAGTGTGTGGTAATTTTAAGACATGCGATTGTTTGCGAATTTCAACCACCCGTTATATACAGCACTAATTCTAGGTAAAAACTAATGACAACTCGTTTTGAAAACGTCATTCTTTCTACATGTAGGTTGTAATTTGTATAAAGAATTTAGTTTGAAAAAGCAAGAGCAATTTCGTTACGAACTTTCTAAGTGCTTATAATATCACACTCTCTGATCATTGGAGAGTTTTAGTAACACTAATCTTGTGCATCGATTTATAATTACAGATGATTTGTGATTACTTACCAGAATCCAAAAAAAGGCGAAAATTTTCAATATTTCGAGCTAAAAGAAGATACTGACCACTCCATCAATAAAGAGGAGAGTACTAATTATATTCCAATATTTCAAAAATACTAACTGAAAAAATTCTGAAGAAGAGTGCAGATAGAGTTAAAAATAATTCTTTACTAACGGGTTTCGGTGACGTGATAAATAAGGGATCTGAATACAATACGCACCGGTTTTCCAATTTTGTTTCTCTCCAATTACTAAAGATAAAAAAAAAAACAGGCGAAGGAAGCTATGCGGGATGAATTTACTGATCTTATATGAGAATTTAAAATTATGAACTGCTTCTTTCAGTGATAGACCGAGAACTTTCCAGATCAAACTAAAATTACCTGTCTTTTCTTTCCTCACTTTTCCTACAGCAATTGAAAAGCTCCATTGCCATTTCTCTATTTTCTGGAGTATCTTTCGTTCGCTTGACACAGACGCGTACCCAACGTAATTATATTTACGTCTCACAGAAGTACATTGTGCAATGAATATCTTTCTTCATTTATTAGTCTCTTTGTTCACTGCTTGCCATTTCTTTTCGCGATGGAATCCTTTTCTTTCTGAAATCTTGTTAGATGGGATAAAGCGTCAAGCTGAAATGTCAGATGCTATGATACAAAAAGATTCATACAACTGATGCATTGCAGAATATCTCTTCTAAAAAATTTCCGTTAAATAATTGCTACCGTTCAAACTACCGGTAACATATGTCCAATAAAATTTTAACAATACGATGAATAAGAACGTATGGATGTTTAGATGTTTCGATTATTCCGTCCCATTAAGCCCTAATAGCTCAAAATATTTAAATGAGATTTTTTTTACGGAGTTTGTGTATAGTTCACTTAGTAACATGGATAGTTTTAATCTCGCAAAAATGAATAGTTCCTTTGGAAACTGTCATTATCAATTCGCATACTGCAAGCAACAGAGAGTCTTCTACTTCCTAGATGGTAACATAACCTTTACTTCTTGGTTCTTAGGTAAATCACACACACTGCTCTTCAAAGATCAAAGCAGGAACATTATGACATATTCAATGGTGTGTTCAATTCAAAAGTACGAAAAAGGATACATTTGATAAATTAGTAGTTCCGGAACAGGAAATATAAATCAGTTATTAATCTTAAAATTTTGTAAAGCAATATATCCTGAGTTTCCGGTAATTTTTCCAGTAAATATACAATTCTGTTGGTAGATTGCGGAGCTGAAAATAAATGATTATATTTACGTTTCCTCGGCATCTCTTAAAATACTAAATTAAAAACAAACAAACAAACAAAAACAAAACAAAAAAATTGCAACGCCATCTGTTGACATATTACAGTATTGAAAATATTGTTGATACAGAAATTTTCATGTTAAAGTAGAAACTGGTTTTCGTTTTTAACTAAACTTTAATTAAATTACTGCTTTCTTTTCTTTTATGTGGTTTTGTGGTTCATTGAAACATTGAAGGTTCACTCCTCATCCAAATTATTTAATAAAATTTGCACATGTTTTAGTAACTCAACCCAACCTAACCAAATGTAGTGATTAGCCCACACATATTCAACCCCTTTGACAAATTGAGAAACTAAAATAAACCTGTTATCCAATAGCATAAGGAAGAAATGAACAATTACTACTTCAACACTCAAATTTCTACTTCAAAGAATTAATTGATCGAATCGACATATCCAAAAAACAAATTCAATTACGAAAAAGCAAATGAAGTTCATTTAGTAATTTCAAGATGTAATTGGCAAACTTCTGTGAAATATTTCAGTGACATGTAGAAATTAATCAAAGATCACACTGAAGATACAAATAATTCGTTCTTTAAAATGTAAATTTCGTTTTTAAAACTGAATTGGTTGATCGAAGAGAGGTTAAATATTCTGGTAATTGTTTTTTGTTGTTGTAGACCGTAAATAAATTGTTATTATAACATGGACTTTTTATTACTATTACCATCATTATAATTATAAAAAAAAACCTCTCATACTATAACACACTTGCAATCGGACGAAGTCGTGTGTAGCTGTTAGTATGGTAATATGCCATTATGCTGGCCCTGTACCTTTTAACTGCTTTATACACCCATTGAATAAATAATGCATACAGTTCCAGGGCAGGCCAGGACATGTGGTCCTGATTGCCTAAGGACCCTGAGTCAGGGGGATGAAGCCAACACGTGCGAGGGGAGTGTCGGGGTGGACGACTTCCGGGGGCTGAAATACCGCAACATTTGTGCACGAAAATTTCATTGTATTTTGGCCCCATGAGTACTAGAATACCATTAGCAACCATATCCTCTTAATATCCAGCATGATACAAAATACTTATGGATTATTTTGGACTGAATATAAATCAGAGCAAGACAAAAGTGATGAGCTACTTGGGTAGTAAAATTACAACTGATGGCCGAAGCAGGAATGATATTAAAAGCACAATAGCACTAGCAAAAAGAGATTTAATGAAAAAGAGAATTTGATTTTCAAATATTGATCTAGGACGTAGAAAGAACTTTTTAAAACTCTATGTGTGGAGCATAGCACTTTATGGTAGTGAAACATGGACTTTAAGAATACCAGAAAGAAAGAAAATTGAAGTATTTGCAATGTGGTGATATAGAAGAATGCTAAAATTAAGTGGACAGACAAAGTACGAAACGAACGAGTTTAGGAAATGATGGGTGAAGGAAATAAGTTTTTGGAAGAGTCTTACAGAAAGAAGAGACTGGCTGGTACGTCATATTTTGAGACAAGCTGGATTGGTTAATTTGTTAGTGGAGGGAACTGTCTAAGGTAAGATCTGTACCGGAAGACAGAGATTAGAATAACTGAAGCAGATAATTGAGGAGGTGAGTTGAAAAAAAATCCATCATGATTATCTAAGGTGAATTACTATATGGAAATATTAATAAATTTCTCTCGGGCTTCCAGCCGTGTTAAGATGTTACATTTGTGGGATGTTTCGAAGGCGTCCTTCTCTGCCTTCATTCTCAACTAAACGTCAATGACTGTAACATCTTAACACGGCTGGAAGCCCGAGAGAAATTTATTAATATACAACGCCGTGAAAGATTACGATCTTAAATGGAAATAGTTTTCTACTTAATAAAATGGAAGAGAAACGTTTAAATTTCCTTCGTGTATCCTGGCATTTTTACGTCTGTTTCACAATTTTACCATACCCAGGTTTGTGCGCATATTTATGAGCTGAAATGAATTTCAGCTGCGTATAAGCTGTTCAGCAACCTTACTGTATTATTTTTCCGCTCCCAGCGGTTATGTTTCCTTTGTGTGGTTGAGGTTTTCGTTAACTTGAAATTGCCGACTACATGGTTTGTGTGAAATTTGTCCAAAAATGTGTTTTCAGAGAAACTTGAACTGTTGAAAACGGTATTTACCAACTGTCCTTCATCATGCACTGTAATGCTGAGGTGGTGAAAGCTGTCCATCAGGACAGGGCAACGTCAACTGAATTTCGAACAGATTCTAACCCAACTACGAATAGTAGGCTAGGAATATAGAATGTAAGTGATCAAATTTTTAATTGCGATTGCGCATGCTCCAGTGGAAATTTCCAATCTAATTATCCCTACTTTCTTTATTTTTATTTTTGTCTTATATACTTTGAGTGTTAAAATTTCTCCAACATTTCGTTATTTACAAATTTTTGTACAAAATTTCTTCAGAGGTTTTGGTAAATTATTCATTGCTGCCCCAGGTAATTTTTTTAAAAATCTCTGACACCCTTATACATAAAAGAAAATTTTTCAACTCCCTTATGCATGAAATTGAGTGCCATTTTGTGCCTAGACCACCTTTTCGTTTTCTTTCACTACTCAAAATTCTTCAACCAATATCCCTCCAAGTGTTATCATCAACATTCGCCTTGTACACTCTCAGCACTCACTTCACCCTCTTCCTGTCTTACAATGACACTCAATCCTGTTGCTTTATTATTTCAGTTACACAGAGGGTCCTGCGGTTAGTTCTACAAACAAATCTACCGGCTCTTCTTTGCTCGCTATTAATATCGCATTATTTAAGACAACTGCACCCATACATATATAATTGTTGATAACAGAGTATGCAGCCGAGAATAAGATGATTCGTCTTCTCTACACTCATTAGCCACTTATCTTAGCTTTACCAGAACCAATCTAATATCCATTCTGGAAGTTCTTCTCTCAGGAACCATTAAGTATATACAGGGAAATTTGGTATGACGCCTAGCCAAAATCAAAAAGTTGTTGGATTTTTTTCAGAGCACAAATACTGAAACTCAGGCACTGGGACTACTTAAAAGCTATAAGTTCTGGATGAATTATCAAACTTCGGAATGAATTCGGTGCAAATATAGCCTACATCCGATTGGATTGTGTGTTGTTGATATATTCGTGGTTAAAATAATAAATTATAATTTAAATAACGCCACTGCTACTGTTATTGATGGAAGCTTCGTCTCTCGTCTCGTATTCGGGAGGACGCGGGTTCGAATTCCCATCGGGCCAACCAGATTTAGGTTTTCCATGGTTTCACAAAATCACTCCAGGCGAATGCCGTGATGGTTCTTTAAAAAGTCCATGGCCGAATTCCTTCCCGTTCCTTCCCCCAGTGTTTTCCCGCCGCTAATGACCTCGAAGTTGACGAGGCCGTAACCCCATTAGCAGAAGAAGGGAAGCTTCGTGTTCTCTAAACTCTTTATCCACCTACCTTAGTTTCACAAGAACCAATTTAAAATTGACTCTGGAATTTCTTGGATAAACTGATTCTATTAAATTCGCTAGTGCACTTAGCCAGAATCGAAAACGAAATGTTTTTGGAATGTTTCAAAGCGTAAATACTTAAATTCAGGCGGTGGTAGTACGGAGAAGCTGTAAGGGATGGATAGGTTGTGGGGGAAGTTTCAAACTGTTTTAATCTTTCGTACTTTTTTTTTTTTTTTGTAACTGCTTTACGTCTCTTTTTAACATCGAGGTCTTTAGAGACGGGAAAGGATGGGGGGCAAGGATGGGGGCAAGGAATGGGAAGGAATTCGGCCATGGCCTTTTTGAAGGAAGCATCCCGGCATTTGCCTGGAGTGATTTGGGGAAACCATGGAAAACCCAAATCTGGATGCCCGGACGGGGATTCGAACCGCCGTCCTCCCGAATGCGAGGCGAGAACGCTAACCGTTACACCGCCCCCCTCGGTGCTCTTTCGTACGGAGTCTGTGCAAACATACAGTACATGCGACTGTATTGTAGGTCATTGATGTGTGCCATTTTTCACACAGTTGCTGGTTAAAATAATAAATTATAATTTAAATAATGCCGCTGCTATTTTAATTGATGGTACCTATAATCTCGGAAGCGTTTCTATTCGTTGAATTATCATAATCGATATTAATTAGTACTGATTTTTATTTTTTTTTACAGTTTCCTTGATTTTGGATCGAGATTTTCGTAGTATACTGATAAACATTTCAACGTAGCTAAGATGTATGTTTATTTTCAGACTGATCTCAAGAGATGTAGTAGCTGAGAGTCCTTATTTTTACTAGGCATTGTTCTTTCCGTTTCTCACATAACGTTTATTGAATTGATCCGTCAGGGCTGTATGGGTAATATTGATAATGCATAGAGGCTTTCTTGTTGGTGTTTTTTGCTTGGTCATGAATTTCTTGGGGGATATGGCAGACGGAGAAGGGAGGAGAAGAGATAAGAGAGGGAGGAAGAGAGACAGAAAAAAAAGAAATGTTTGTTTCAATCATTACGTTTTGTTATTCACATGAATAAAACATCAACGCAACTAATCATTTTCCTTATTTATTTTCCCGTACGCATTTTGCGCTGTTTCCTGGACCACCTTCAGTGAATTAGTTAATTTTATTTTTTATTCTGGTGCGTTGTGGTACGTGTGATAACTGAAAATACCAGGAATGTTATTTTTGTTATTTAGCTTACATCTGGTTGGTCTAACAGGAAGTGTAAGATTTCTCTAAATCATTTTCTTGTAGATTTCATTACATTAGGGTTATTTTTTTTTTGTAGAATTGTTATTTTTACGAGCTCCGATGTAGATGTTTCCACTATAGTCTTTGCCATTGTTGCTGTAAGTTCAAAGAAATGAACTGCCTGAACACTGCGCTCAACCTGTCGTTATTGACTAGCTTAGAAGCTGGTTTATAAGATTCTAGCCCGCGGGAATTCAGCGTTCCGTTGCACACGTGCGGGTCCAGAACGCCGCAGGGTGCGTGGAGAGTTCCCCGGGGAGTTGGTTGTTGTGGCAGCTGCCGAGTTCCCAGCTGCCCTCGCGTCCGCCAGGTCGGAGTTGTTGACACAGGGTTGCGTGTCGCATCTCATGAACTCCGTCACGCGCGAAGGATTCTCGCCGGAAACCTGATGCGTGACCAGCGCCGGAGGCACTGTATCACTAAAACGTGTGAACTCACTCAAGTGACGACTAATTACCACCTCCGCGTCGGCTGTCTGTCTTCAGTTATCGTCCTTGCCGTGCAAACTGTGAGAAACGCATAATGAATGAGGTAATGATGATGTGCTGGAAGGAAACGCTGAGCAAACATCACGCACAATGGTTGTCGTGCCTTCACGGTTTCCTGTATGTAAGACATTAACGGCGAGCTTATAAATGTTTCGTGGAAAGACGACAGCGTCTGGTAAATTATGAGTTTACATTTCACAACTAATTTCAGTCACGAATGCTGCAAATCTCATGAACTCTTAACTATGTGTCGCTTTAACTACTAAGCTTTCTTAACTGACGGATTAGTTATAAGTTTCAAACGGTGCGAGTTAACAACGGGTTTTTGGGCTTGTAATGGCGAATGTTTTATCAATTACCTGTTCCTCCTTAAGGAAGTCACCGATGCAAGAACCTGGGAAGACGTTCGTTTCCCATTATGTCGCCTCGAAGTCTCCTCCCGCTAACTCGATCGCCCTGTCGTGATCTCTTAAGATATGTTGAAACAGAATACACCAAACAGCTAGTAACAAGTTTACAACAGCACCGTTGACTGGACGTTCTACTATGGAAGCTCAGCCATGTGATTCATAAATAGATTCGGGATGGCTGCTTAGAATCAAAAACGAACTTCCGCCCTCTCTTTGAACTTCGGCAACCTATCGACGCCAACAGCAGATTGGCAGCCAAATCGTTAATTTAACTTACAGGTACTTATGGAAAACATGGACAAACCCGCATTAGGTGCGATGCCAAGCCACTATCTCCCCATTCTACCGTCGTGACAAAGGCCGTCTTTACCCAGCTTCAGGTATCCAGAGACCACGTTAAGTGGTTTCCGCGCCATGCAACCGAATTGCCGATCAGCACGCGCCACGGCTAGCCCTTGCCACCTCGCAGTCGCCTTCCCTCCATGTGTCGTTTCAGCTACCCGGGCGTTTGATGTTTACAGACTAGGAGACGGATAGAGGCCTGCCATCTCTGCCAATAGAGGCGGTTCCCTTCCCACGGCTCGCTGTTGAAAGTTGCACTGGCCCGACCGGCAAATACACCGGCCGTGGGAACCCACCTTTAGAGGTGAGCGCCTTTTTAACCCTAAAGATCTGCTGACCTGCCCCCCACCTTCTCACACAAAGATTTCAATCCTTTAAATATTAATTATTATTATTATTATTTAAGCACTATACGAGCTGTCTGACACAGCATTCTCGTTACAAGTATTACCATCTGTCAACGAAGAGTATAACTTGTCTTCTATATGACAAAGTCCCCCCCCCCCCAATTTCTGATTTGGCCACGAAGGCACACGTGGACACAGCTCATCTCAGGTGTTCAGTGTGAATCATGCGATGTGAGTGAGGTATTTCATCTGAGCCTATTTTATTATTATTATTATTTGTTTGATCTTAGGACTCGAATTAACCCTATTAAAGTATAGTAACAAGTTAAAAAAAGACGCCTTACAGAACATTACAGATATATTGGTGCTTGTCTTAGCAAAATCCTTGATGATGTATTACATTTTGTTACCATATGTAGCGAGTAGTATTGTATCTCTGGTTGGAAGTGGCTGCTGTGTTCGTGCAAAAGACTTAGTGAAGGTTTCTTGTTGTTGGGGAAAATTCGAGCAGTGGAGGTAAAAGTTACTGAAGTCCTGTAGTGCCTGTCAATCACATGTGCAGTAGGATGTGTGTATACTGGACCTGTTAGGTCCAGCGTACTAAATCTGTTGGAGGAAAGTCTGTGCTTCAATCTGCCTGTGAAACTTGTAACTTAGTATGTTTTGTATGATGAGTGTATTATTTGCTTGTGAAAGCTTTGTTTCTAAAATGATTGCAGGAAACCACCTGAAGACCGCAATCTGGACTGCCGATGCCGTTAAGTTTGGACATGAGATCGTGCCCAGTTCCGTTGTACTTTCCCAATCAAATGTGTGGCGCCTCAGTGCACATACCCACATTGGCGAGTTTGAATGATAAGTTTATTTTTGTTTGAAATGTGTAGTTTCTGAGCCGGAAGTTGAGAACACCCCTAACATCCACCTAGGTGATTGCCGGAAACAGGCAAAAACCGCAATCAGGAAGGCCTGTATGCGGAGCACGAGGGTTGAATCTGGGCCTGGTGTACCTACCCGATCCTAAGTGATATCGATTTAACGCGTAAAGCAACACTGGCGGATAAAATAGAGTTATGTCTGGGAATTTATCCAACTTCCTAATTTGTTTCCACTCTTCCTAAAGATGTTTACACCAGTCGCGATCGAGTACTCTATTCTCTTCGTGGAACTTTTTAGTGTGGGAGGACCCTTCCAAGCTTTTTCGGCTCGCCAACGTGACGGGTTTTGTAATATTCTACTCTCATACATCTCCGTTAATTCACTTATTCAGTTTAAACCTTATTTCTGTCTACCTTTTCTAATTATTTCTGTAATTTATCGTACTAGTTTCCAAAGCAAGTCTACGTTAATTGAGGAGATAGACCGTATCACTAAAATCAGTAGCAAGTTAACCCAAAGTGCAGTACATAATTTACATTTCATTAAAAAAAATATCTTGCACGATAGCACAATTAAATATCACTCAAGGTACTGCACAACTCAACTTAAAAAGTCTTCTACACTAGGAAAAGTTCTTTTAAATAATTATTGTTCATGAAATTTTAGTTTATTCATGTATGAGAGAGAGAGAGAGAGAGAGAGAGATGGAGATAAGATGTTCATCTCATTCGTCACATTATGCTGTGGCGCCCTGCTGGCCACCATGTAAAGGGTACACTCACTTACAGACCCGGTCATTTCAACAACTGCCAACCGAAAGATCCTCCCTTTGTTCTGGAGGGTCCTTATATCAGATCAAAACTAACGGCAGTTGGTTATCTAGGACCAATCCCAACATTTTAACCTGAGAGATTCACAAACAGTACCTGTGACTTATGGGAGTTTCTGTAAACATGCCAGCGATAATCCCTAAGTCTACTAACTAGCTGCCCTATTTTTCGTTGTCCATAGTTGGCTGATGTTACAGACGCCCTCGCACCAATTATCTGAGCCAACTGTCCTACCAAACAAGCACCCACTCATATCCTCTCTCATCTCGTTACTATTAAATTTTCCTACATTAAAATTACCAGCAAATTATGACACTACAATTACCAAGATACAATCTAACATTACCAATATATAATTTAAAATTGCCATTCTACAATTGTCACATGCAGTGGATAGTTACACATTTCCATCCCGCGTCTAAAACGTATAATTTGTGTTCTGGATGATAAGTGAATTTTGTTTATGATATGCATATGTTAAGATGCGGAGTCTTAGGACAGTCTCGAAATTGGCCTAGTTGATTCAGTAAAACAGCCTAAAAACCGTAATCAGTACCGCCGGTATGCCAGCTCCGGGATTTGAACCTGGGTCCACTGAAACTTAAACGTGAGAAGTCACACTGACAGATTACCAAACTCAGTGTTCTGCTGTGAACGAAAAGATTCCTGGAACGCATCTTTAGGGTTTTTTTGGTTTATCTCACTGGAATTTTCTTGAAGATGTTTCTGAATACGGAAGAAAATTAATTTTATGGTGTACATTGGTTTAGGAAACAATAGCTGCAAGAAGATAGTAAACTTGGGCAATTTTTTTTATCAAACACTCAATTGCAGAAAAAAATGAATTGACACAAAAAGGAGAGGAAAAAAAACAAGTTCTCATTGACAGCGGGATCTCAACGGAAAAATGATTAGATAGCTACAAGTTACGTTCAGCCACCTTTTACAAAGTTGATTATGATTTAAAACTATCCACGTATACTTCGAATTTGCATTATTAATTAAACCGATCTAAATCGAGGTTTTCAAATAAATTACAGCGCTACATCTTCTTTCTTATAATAATGTGAGTTAGAAAATAAAGCAGATTTGTGAAGTCTTTCCACCTGGCTACAGAGTTTTGATTAATCGCCCGTTCCGCCTCTGTCGTGGCTGGAATTACAAGTTAAACATGAATTTCTAAAAAAAAGTAACGTAATAGCTTGTCTCATAAAAAATGTTGGTTGAAACAGAGTTTGAACCCGGAACCTAGAATCACGAAACCAAATGCCTTACCCACTTATTCACTTGGTGGGACAGGTAGCGTTATTCACTAGATGGTCTTTCCGTGCGTTGGTCAGTGACGATCATACACGAAGATAATGCGCAGAAGGCTCATAAAGGAAGGAACATGAAATATGGCTGATGTAGCTACATAACTTATCATTACGTCCGTACACAGCCGTAAGTTTCTGTTTTAAGTGAAGAGTTTATTACAAAAGAAACGAAAACTTGAGCTCTTGAATAAAACTAAAATTGTCTGTGATTTTTACATCAAGTTTTATTTTTTAAACAATACAAGAATGTTCGGTCCCAATTGTACCTAATAGTTTCTTAGGAAAGAATGCCTTTAAGAACGATAAACGCCGTCTCACATTCAACTTTACCTTACTGTGTTGTATATAGTTCTTAACAAAAGTATTGCACGCATCACATAGGTGGCCATAGTCATCATGCTATATTTTAATGACGCACATACCGCTGTTCACTTGACATAAAATATGGGGCAAAGAGGCATATAGGTACCATGTACGAGTTATCCAAATTCATTTTAACTATTGTGGTATAGTCGGATGAGAAAACATTTCATTGCTTCTAAAAAGCATGTAATTAAATACACTACTTTTGAGGCAGACGGCGAAAAAGACAGTACTGAAGGTATGATGAGTATCTTCTGTTCTGCAAACACTTTACATTAGTTTTTTGTAGTTACATCTCTACTTACAAAAAATGGATGTGTGTAAATATTGTACTGTATCGTGATGATAGATTTCATTTTTATATTCTGTTTGTGCGAAGGAAAGGAGTTTACAAAACTTTCAATGCACTCCGAGAGAAAACAGAGGCGACTGAGTCACGTGATTGGATAAAATATCGCAAAGATTGAATGGACGAAATTAAATAAATACTCAAGTGTTTCATTGAAACGATCACAGTTTGGAGCTTCTGTTTATATGTGCAAGAGTATTCTGATATAATTCATTACTGAACTTGAAGCTGCCACGAGAAACGGTAGGATTGAAAAATAGATCGTTCACTTGTGTTTTTAATCCTGAGGTGACCTGAGAATTTTGAAAGTAAAGATAATAATTTTAGTTGTTTGTTTTAAAGATAGTATCTGGTTATTATTTATTAAATACAAATAAATCTGTGACTTGTCTAAATGTAGATGTCTCGATTTCTGTAATTATGCAAAGTAATCCCGCTCCCTCAGTTTGTAATTGACTAGACAGCATTATAATTTTAATACAGTTCATTGTATTTGTATGTTCTTCATACAAATCCACAGTTTTATTCGATCTTGATAAAACTTTGCACATGTAGTTCTATACTTTAAATCAAGGGGAAATCTACCGTCTACATTTACTAAACAAACCACACCATCTTTCCCATCACCGCTCCCCCTTTTAAGGCAAATTTATATGTTCAATTGTTCACTTGTTGTTGCCATCACTGTAGTCATCGTCGCTGTCGTCGTCGACGCTGACGTCGTCGCAGCCGTCGTCATCGTCATTATCGTCATCATCATCGTCATCGTGATCGTCGTCATAGTCATCATCGTCGTCATTGTGATCGTCGTCACGTCTTCGTCGTCTTCGTCATCGTCTTCTTCGTCGTCGTCTTCTTCGTAATCGTCTTCTTGTCGTCGTCTTCATTGATGTTGTTGTTAGTGGTGTTTTATTTTGCTAAATGTAAGGAAGTCGGCCTGTGTGGGTGCTGATATTCTAAAAGCTTATAAAAGTTCCTGTTTTTTGGCGACGGACCGTTTTCGGTCGGACAATTAGTGATCAAAAAATTCTATCACGAAATATCTCGAAAACGACAGGGAAATCTGCGAACATAGAGAGTTAAATTCTGAAAGCCCTTAACATTTCCTGTCGAACGGTGTTACACCGATTCCGATCGGAGAATTGCTGACCGACACATTCGAACTTGGAATTTAAAAAATTGTTTTATAGTTACCATGGCGACACACAATTCTACAGTTTTTGTATTATCTTGGTTATCCGGGTGGAGCCGCGTCGATTTATTAAAACCTAACGTTTCTGCCATCGTGCTGTGGCTATTATCAGATGAAAGCCACAGCACGTTGGCAGAAACGTTAGGTTTTAATAAATCGACGCGGCTCCACCTGGAGAACCAATATAAAACACACAGTGACCGCGGAAGCAAATATGTTTTTATGTGAATAGCAGTAAATGAAGTTTAAGTTGTTTTTCGCAATCGAAGTCTTAGCAATCAAAATATAATAAAGTCGAGTATCTTTTTTACCACTGTCGTTGATACTGAAAATCATATGGCGTCATTTGCATAGGAAACTAAAATTAAAGAATTGGCCATGTGTTTCTAGTAAGATCAGTTTTAGTATTGGTTTTAGCGAAAGTGGAAAATTGCATTTTACGGGTTTAACGCTAGGTCCTTGTTGTTGATAGGATCTTTGTTATGGCAGCTAGCGGGGGACTTACCTCAGGGCTCTTTGTGGTTAATGTATCCGTTGCTGACGGCTGGTTACACCCCTTCGTTTTATATAATGACCGTAGTTGAATCGCCGCCCCTGATGTATGCGAAAATTCAACAGAGTAATAGACAGTGTTTTCCTTAGGTTAGTCCTATATCGAGATGTTTATGATTCACCTGAGTGTCTTTATAAGGTTACATTATTGATTTACGACAGCTCAGACACCTCCTCAGCCTGATATGGTAGCCATAAATCAGTTTAGTCTATTATCCGCCTCGTTCCTTGAAATAACACATTAGCTCTCTGTAACTTTGTTTTACCTTGCGCTATAGGTGTTATATATTGAGCAACCTAACTTCAATGACATTCTAGCTATTGACACTGGTTACTAACGTAAAAGCAAGACCTACCTAAAACTGAAGAAAATAGACAAATTAATATTGTAATAGGATTTTTTCAAATATTTTTGTAATAATCGAATTTGATGCTAAAAAAGAAACATTATCAATTATGTGTATTTTGTTTTCTATCTTTAAAAATAACTTCCATTTATTGTTTGCGGTTAGTTTGTTTCTAAATTAACAGGAACTTTACCAGCGAGGAAGAAGTATCAAGTGCAGAACAATCAATAAATTTCCACAATTATACAAGTCACATATAAGATACAATGCGGATCAGTAAAATTAATGAGAAATCCTGAAACACGTAATTAAAATGTTTCTATGACACAGAAAAAATAAAGAACATGAAAAATTACCGTACTCTGATTCGGTAGTGTTTGAAAATGTATTAATAAAGGAGTACATGATTAATTATTGTTCTTGATTATAGTTATTTTTTATACTTTTTTTAGTCACGTTTAAAAGAATGTAACATAAGGCAGGCTATCAACTAATCTATTTAAGAATTGTTTCTGCAGTGGTATTAGTAGCGGTAAGTGGAAAACTTCTGATAGCTACCTGTAAGAAAACTCAACGTTTTAGAAGCGCCCCAAGTGGAATTAAATTCTGGAATCTGTATTCCGAAGCGTCTTAATTATATGTTTTATTATAAAAAAAAAATAGTACACAGTACTTGTGAATCATTGGTCATGAATTGTTTCTATTTCATAAAAACAGCACAGCATTGTTTAATCTGCTACCTCCACAGCTGGAGACCACACGGATGGCTGAATGAATCCACACACATCATAGTAGATTCAGGAAAGAACGGCATTGGAGATTTCACACCGCGCTACCGCGCACGGACCAAGTGATTACGGGTGTTATGTATTTTGGGATGACCAGCAAGGGGATTCCAAAAATAACCCACAATTTCTGCGTTTAAAACAAAGGTTTTGGAAATAGAATAATATTACGGTCTTCGGTGGTTTAATTACTATATTGATTAATTAAAAAGTCCACCAAAAAGGTTATGTTGAAGAGTTGTTTATTGTTTTCAAAACAAAGTCAGCGATATTCACATGCATAGATACAATACAGAGATGCACTTCTGAACAGTCGCAAAGATAATCTCTGTGATGAAACTCTCTGTAACACTGAATACAGAATAATGTCAACTAACTCCTCTGTCCAGCCGATCTGTTTATTTAGTCTCTATCGAAATTACGAGAATTCTTCAAAGGCATCCGCCCGATATTTCTCGATCATTAACAATCACTCAAACAATCAAACATATTAAAAACAATCGGAATTAATACAAAATTAATTAACAACATTACAAAATGATCAGAAATGGTAATTAGAGATACTTAAATACAAAATTATTTACAGAAATCCTTTCAAACTGTAGAAAATTGTCCTGTAGACATCGTAACTTACATTAATACCTGAAATTACAAACATTTAAGAAATTCTCTTGCACCATTATGTTCTTAAACATATTAAATGGACTTTAAATAATTTTCTTACATAAAACAATGTCTATATACACTGATTTACAAGAAATTACAAAACAAACATACCAGATCATATTCAAGCAAACTTTAAGTCACTACAAATACTTCATACAGTTCAATACTATTCAAAATTCAGGTATGAGGGCTGTTACAATACTGTTCTGCTTGAACTGTTTTAATTGTTAGCGACAGCTGGCACCTCGGCCTCGCGAACCTGCATTCAGATGGAAACAGGTTTTTAGAGACCCAGCCTCTCACTAATTCCCATCCTTTAAATTAATCATCTTAGCGTCGGAGAGATAAGCATTGATTAATCGTAAATTTGTATATCTTTTTTCTTGTGAATATGTATTATATTGATTGATGAAAATGTATGAATTGAATTGCAGTTCAATTAAAGAGCAGTTAAGTGTTTGAAATGTTAGTTAAAAGACTATAATTAAGAATGTTGCCTAAGCTAAAAAAAATTGAATGTGAACATTGTGATTGTTTACAATTGTTTAAGTTTGTTAGTTTGTAAATATTTTCTGGTTTCATTTCAAAACGTTTTCTTAGAATTTAAAGAACTTTTATGTATGTTTTAATGATTTTTGTACAATTTCTATTGTTGGAGTAATTTTCAGCACTCCATAAAGTGCCGTAGGCTTATTTAAAGGACCCTTTAGACGATCCGACCTGGGGAAACACCTCTTCGGACTTGAAATCGGGTCTTTTAAAGTGAGCTTCTGGTGTCGTTTTTGTGGGGAGACCAGACAGGGAGATAGGGTGGGAGTGGAATGACATCCGATGTAAGGTGAAAAGGTGGGGATAAGTCAGACCCCACAACTCTACCCGAAAATGGGCCGTGTAAAGTCTCACCTGATTGTGCCCACACTGCCTGGTTCCGAATTTTCCTTTTCTGTTGTGTCGTACATTGTTATTTATAGGTCGTTGCATTTCATCAGAAAAAAAAAAAAAAAAAAAAAAAAAAAAAAAATAATAATAATAATAATAATACTTATACAGTTGCTGGAGGTGCACAAGGTCTACAAAGTTTTATGGAACATCTAGTATGCCCTCTATCGTAACAAAGACGCGAGATATCAGGCATCATTTGCTCTCCGGTCACTGCTTCACGTATCACGGTACTTTTCTTGTCAATGAAAGACTTGCTAAATTCAATAGATTCGCAAAAACGTCAGGTGTCATCCACAAGAAATTCCGGAATTCTTCTCCGACCAACACTACTAAGAGTCTAATGTGACTGAACGCATCTCTTTGTAAATATAACTGCTTGCCCTACGTCTTTCTCTTTCACAGGCTTTGTGCACAATGCCAAAGCAGTCATGGTTACGCCAAGCATTTGGGGTTTTGATTAATGGGGGGGGGCATACTTATTTAATTTAAATTAATCAACAAGTTTTATAACTAACTAATTTTATTACTCTCAAATGGAACATATAAATTTCAGAGAAAGACGGATATACGCGTGATGGTAGGCTGCTTACTAATCAGATCGAGCCGGTCGACGGATCATTTAAATGCTACACTGCCGGCCTCGGTAGCGTAGGTGCTATAGAGCTAGCTCCGCGTGCCGATGGTCGCCGGTTTGAGTCCAGCCGAGGGCATGGGTGCTTAGTGTTGCGTGTATGTGAATGTCGTGTCCTACCTGTAGTGTTCGTGTGTCCATACTTAGTGTCTACACTGTACTGGAGAAATTGAAACACTAGAAGAGTAGATAATCACGTTGAGCTGGCTGTATAGCCCATGTAGCCGTATGCCATTATTAAATCAAAAAAAAAAAAAAATGCAACAGTTTCGACGGGAGGAAAGTGAGATCGGGAAAGGGTCGTCTAAAGAAATGCCCCTTAATGTGGTCAAGAATAATCCGTGACGACTGTTTAAGCTCCGGAGTTTGCTAGCGGACAGGCTCGCGCGGAACGGTGCAAGCACAACGCTATGTAATTTGTTTGTTAAAGCGCTTTAAATCTTTGGAAAAAGTCTGATTCTTTGTTCTTATATGTTTTTCCGAGTTTATCGAAGAAATAAAAGCCAAGATAACAGTTAATCGACGTTGTTGTCATTCGAGAAAACACCCGTCACTCAAAAGTAAGTTCAGTACACACTCTGGTGGAAGTCAAAACCACTCGGCGACTTGAAAAAATTACCTGTAAATCTTAGAAAAGCCAACATTTGCTAACTTTTTTCTTACGGTGATAGCTAAAAATCTTTGAAAATGTTCTACAAACATAAAGAAACATAAATTTGGACAGAGAAATTGTAGAGGGGTTTCTCTGAAGCACACAAATAAAGAAATAATACTCCTTTTATTTACACATTTAATTCTTGTTTCATTTACGCAGGTTTAGAAAATAACGATCAGATGGACCTGTGTGACATACTTCATAACATAAAAAAAAATGCCTGTCTAATCAATAACACAAATTCGCAAACGCTGTCTTTCTTTCCATTCCACTTCACAAAGAATTTCCACTTCATTGTCTGACAAGATTCTCCTAAAGTAACAACACAGCATATATAATACTTCTCTCCCTCGCTTATTCTTGTTGAAACAATAACGGACCACACAATGGCTTCTATCACCAGCCAAGCAAATTCCTTTCTGCCTGGAATGACATGCGTGAGCAGAGGTATTATAATAGTTACTATTACCTATGGCTTGCTAATCGTCGTAACCACACGACTTAACGACGATCACAAATGCTGTTTACTAAACATTCAATTTTCTTATTTTTAACCAAATTAATACTAATAAAAGGTTCAGGAATGCATGGATGTTGGTTCGAATCCCCGTCGGAGCATCCAGATTTGGGTTTCTATGGTTTTCCCAAAACATTCCAGGCGAATACCGGGCTGCTCCCTTCGAAAGACCATGGTCGAATTCCTTCCCGTTCCTTGTCCCGAGTCCTTTCACGCCTCTGATGACCTGGATAATGACCAGTCGTAAGCGAAAGGATCAGAAGGTTTCGCGAAGATAAGAAGAATAAGAAAGATAATGCAAATTAATGGTTTCATACGCTTCTTAGTGGCATAAACGATAAATAAAATTATAAAAAACATAATAAAACGCTAAGCATGGTCATCGTGTAACCATGTCCATAACACCGACGTCACGCACTCAGCCATCGTCCCTGGATTAACAACGGCCAAAGATGCTAATACATAGTGGAGGCTATGAGCGTTACTTAATAACAGTTCTATTTCGTTAAGAAATAAATCCCCAAAACACTGAAAGAAATGTATGGAGTCATCTAAATTTACATATTAATTATTAATCACTTTGTATTTATTTGTATTCGTTCAGTGTAGATGTTTTCCTTAAATCATTTGCCGAAGGGGAAGGAATTGGCCTTTCTACCTCTGACACAATGGCTTAATATGCCTCCTTCTGGAGGATCCATCCAACTTTCGGTTTGTGAACTAAGTTAATTTTTTATGTAAGATAAAAGCTTTAATTTTCGAGCAGCAATGTTAGCGGAAGCTTTGATTGGATTGAAATTAAACCTAGGTCAGAATGACAATAGAAATTTGACGTTACAGCGCACAGCGAATGAGTTTTTTTTATGAATTTAAGTAGGTTTCATGAGCGCCATGTTTCTGAAAACCTTATTTCGTGCGGATGAAAGTAGTTCTTATATATCGCGATTTATGTGGCCTGTACCAGGTTTAAAACTATTATTACGTGTCATAACTTAAGGTTTTAAGATTTCTTTTCCTTAGCTTCCACTGATTCTGTATTTTTGAGTGGACCAGTGTGACAACAGAAACTTTGGACTACAAGGTAAGGTAAGAGGAAATGCATTTAGTGTTATTTTATAACCATTTTAAATCTATAATCAACTGGGAACAATTGACTAGCACCGAGCGTGGTGGTGTAACGGATAGCGTTCTCGCCTCGCATTCGGGAGGACGGCGGTTCGAATCCCCGTCCGGGCATCCAGATTTGGGTTTTCCATGGTTTCCCAAATCACTCCAGGCAAATGCCGGGATGCTTCCTTCAAAAGGCCATGGCCGAATTCCTTCCCATTCCTTACCCCCGATCCTTTCGCGTCTCTAAAGACCTCGCTGTTAGAGAGACTTAAAGCAGATAAAAAAAAAAAAAAAATTGATTAGCAAGAACACGCTATCCAACCCGTCATTTTTGACCGGCTTAGATGCTAGTAACTAAAATGAAACAATTCAATTTAGTAACAGTAATTGTGAACCATAATTTAGGGAATGTACCTGCGCCAACTCCATGGCGTAATTGCAGCCATTACTGCCTATCTATATTCGGGGCATGTATATACAGGAATCTGTGCAGAAATAAAGGGGTGTAACAAACTGGTCCGTAGCTTAATACGGAGAGCTCCTTCCGTGTCAACTGGCGAAACGAGACGATGCTGAGGCAGGTGCTCAGTGCCAGGTGAAGCCGAGTGGCCACGGAATACAGATGCGCTCATAAGCGAAAGTGGTCCTGGGACTCGCGGGGGAGCGGATTAAATTTGCATAGCGGGCGCTCGTCACCCCACGTCACCGCTATCTGGCCCTCCCTGCCCGCCGCCTCCCACGGGACCCTCCCTCGCGTATCTGATGCGGGAGCAGTGTTTGCCTTTGTCTGCAACCGCGTGTCCCCTTGGCCCGCGGGAGACAGACTAAGAACTCACCGGAGGGGCCGGCCCGTCTGTTTCCCTATTAACGTTGCAGTTATACTGCCGCGCGGCACTTCGGACAATTGCTGGTTGCCGGCAGCCCAGGCGCGGTAGGCGGGAGACCTCTCCGAAAAGATGGAGGGTGGAAGCGATGACTTTGACAGTCTCCCGAGGAATTGCGAATAACAATAAGGCGCTAATGTTGTTTGCACGCGGCAGTCGCTGGGGGAAATAAAAGAGCCGGAGAGCTTTAGATGGATTCCTCCCCCGATCTCTGCAAGAATCACGTCAGTGTTTGCTTGATGAAAGAAGTTTCTCTGAAACAAAAGAATAGATTTACGTGTCTTCAACAACTACGATTCTTACGTTGCAATATTAGTTGATCCACTCTTCTGTCTGTTGGTTTATAGTTTATTAGAGAATGAAATAAAATTACTTTTCACAGTCTACCATCATTAAACGGAACAAGTATTTGCAATAATATTTCCACAGGTCGTAATGTATGTCCGACTTCACTCTTCGAGATTTGATTTTCTCTCTATCAATATCTGTTTTTTTATGTTAGTGCAAAGGATTCCGATAGTAAGTAAGAGTTATTGCAATATTTTGCTATTTATTTATGATCTCTCGATTATTCTTATGCAATCCCTCACCGATTATTGACTTGGCTAATCTCCTAGTCTCCACGTACCATATTCATCCCACTTTTCCAATCATCTGATTAAAATACTTCAATTTTTTGACTCCATGAACTAACCACACACGAACCAAAGAGAGAGACGCAATCCCACCGTGGATGTTATATATAAAAAAAATGTCTGCCTTCACTTTCTAAACACCTTCAGTTCTAATATTATTTGCCCTGTCAATCTTCAACATTTATGAGCTACTAAAATATTTACGCCAGTCTCTCCACATCCCATCATTAAATACATGAAGTTCTGTGCTTCATAAAAACAAGTTTACACTCTGAACCCTACACCTGCATTTGATCTTTTTGATTAAACAGTAATTTAGTCGATATTACTTGTAATTACTTCACAAATAAGATTCTTAATTCTTCTTCTGTTAATTTTCGAATTCTCTTATTAGTCCGTCACCATTTACTTTATTACGACCTTAAGGACCTGTTTCTTTAGCGTTTTACGGTTCGTCTGCTTTATTAATGCTGGCAGAGTATTGGAGATAAGGAAGGAATTTGATAAATGTCTTATGTCTTCCGGAATTCAGCTGGAATTATTTCAGGAAACCATGAAACAGCGAAATCCGGATTGAAATTGCATTGTCACAAGAGCCAGGCTCGACTGTTAACCACCCACCAATTTGGCGCGGCTCCCATTTCAAAATCTTCTCATTACGTTTGATTTTAGTTGTTTATAATCAGTCCAAAACCTTCTCCCAATGTTTCATTCATTTCATTGAGTCTATTGGTATGGTACAGTCCCAAACAGGTACACTACTTTCATCCTCCTCGATAACTATAGGAATACGATCCTGTTACATCATAAGGTGTGGATACCTATTAGGAAAGAATTTTTTGTGCTGCTGAATGAATTAAAGATCCAAAAATAAATCCTTGTGAAGTAATGAAGAACTCTTCAAGGTAAAATATTTGATCAGTTACGAAATTGTCTGATTTAAGTGAAGTTGACAAACAAACTGAAGAATAAACAAACAGTAAGAGATTTGTACAGAAGATAAATCAAACGGGTTTAATAAACAATGCACTCCACCAGACGTTAAAGAAAGAGGATTTCTAAATTTAAATATAATATTTAAAGACGGAGATAACAACAAAAATTCCAAAGATGGAAAGAAATTGATAACTTGTAGGTTCTATATCAGAATAGCACAGGGAAGAAGAAGTTTTGTAGATTTTGTTTAACCGTTTATTATTGTTCATGTATGTCTCGTTACGCTGGTATAGAACCTCTAGAAGTCTAGAGTATTACCGTGTTGTATCAAGTACTCGGACTTGAGAAACCTGTGTAACACAGAGAGCGAATAAAATAATAGTAGGATGGTAACTGTATCATTTACTTCATAATATGTATCGTATGTAGATTAAACTTAGAGTAAAGCGCAGTCAATTTTCTGTACACCATGTATATTTTTTTTTTTTGAGTTCTTTACACAAGTTTCAGTATTATCTCATTTTACCGTAAAGTTAATACAAAAGTTTTGAAGAAATGATGTGACGAAAAAATAACTTTTTGATAATTATTCCTAAAGTATATATGTGATAATATGCATAATGTAGTGCTTACTGGTTATTAATAATTTATATTGGAAAAATTAGTCTTGGCATCTTTCGTCTTTAATCGAATATTTAAATCACTAGCTCCATTAATAAAAAACTTAAATAGAAGGATCATTTTAATACTGTTAGTACTCTCCTGAATTTATTTTTCATTTTCAATAACTGCCTGATAGCTTATATTTACTGCACTTCCATAATATAGGCGGTTTTTTTGCTTTCATTTTTGTGGAACAAAAATTGTATTCCAGTACGAATTTAGTGTGATTAGCATTTTAACATCCCTGATGAAACTCTAAGCTATCAAAGGCAAAATTAGAAGCAAAAGTGACCTTGAATGTTTTTGGTAACAACTGAAACAACTAATAATATTATTCCTGAAATCACGTTTAGACAGAATGGATTCCCTTCACATCCCACTCTAGATAAGTTCTTTAAGTAATTCAGGATTGTTTCCATCGCGATTCTTATTGCAATAGCGTAGTTATTTCCTTGTTAGTGTTTCAATCAGTGGAAGGTATAATATAAAGAGAGAAAGATTAATATTGTTGGCTATACAAAGTTAACGATTATCGTACCACTGTGTTAAACTGATTTTTTAACCCACTAAGGAATAATTTACAAGGGAACCTATTACAAACACTCTTTCCTACTAACAAAAAGAAGTAAAAATCTCTATAATGCAACACATCTGAGAATACAGTACATCCCAAAATTTCATCTAGTAAAGCTCTAGGAAAAATTTCATAACACAAATTAGTTGACATCATGCTAATTTTTCTGATATAATTTTTCGGATAGCCATGAAGGAAAAAATACATACAGACTTCATTTAATCAGAAGACTATTGGCCAGCTATAGTTTATCACAATTAATTTCCCTACGGCTTTCGCATTTCTGGTCCATTTATGGGGTTTAGACTATTTTGGGCGATGATGTTTGAGAAAACATCAGTCATCTCACAGTTTTAATAATTCTCTTTGTAAATATTGCAATAATTATTTCAAAAATCCATAGTTATAATGAAGTGAAATGGAAATGACAAAACAAGGATATAAAGAGTACAGACATTCTTAACAGTAATCATGGTTATTGGAAATATTTAAAAATCAAAAATAAGGAATTTTTTCTGATTGGATTGGTAAGTAGAAAGTTGTATAATAGTTCTTCATGAATATTCTTTTTTATGTCTGTTTATTCTGCGTATCTAGCAACATAAATCTTTCATTTCTGCTGCACCTGTTCCGTCTCCATTTCCCCCTCTGCTGATACAATACTCCCCTACACAATGCTCTGTTCTCCCATGGGGCTGGAACTCATCTCCCTGGCTAGTTACCCAGCTCAATTACCTTCCTAGTTTTTATCATTCTGACGATAGCTGGGATTCATTTTTTGCACTCACCCTATCTTCCATTTCATCCCATTAATTATTCAACATTCTCCCCTAGCCCATCCGTTACAAAACCCATTTATCCACTAATCTCATTTTTATCATAATTTACATTTTCTGTCGTCTTGTAAGCAGAGTAATTTCTCAGTTTATGTTATTGCTTGGCAGCGTAATATCGCAGCAATATGAAGCTTTTGTTAGCTGTGGCGGTCTTATCTACTTCTTCACAGGAAAAGGAACAGACTTGATATTTTCTCCGCAAAATCTGAAATACAATTTGATCAAAAGGATAGATTGTAGAAACTTTTCAACCTGTCATGAGCATAATATTCATGGTGCATAAGAAGTTTAACTTACATTAGCACTATTACTTCCAAATAGATGGAACTGCTGTTTACTGTTTTACACATATAAAGAATGATGGAGCCGCAACAAAATATCCAAATATATTTGTCGATCAGAATACATAATTAATTCCAAAATACGGTAAATGTATAACTGCAGTTAATTAATGATATAGCGACTCCATTTACTGTATTTTTATCTAAGGCTAACGCTAGTAGTTATCTTGTTGTACTTATTGAAGCACTCGAAAACAGTCTATATATTCCATTTCTTAATGCTTTTAAATTATTTTTAGCAATAAATTCTAAATTTTATAACCTTTTTAAAATTGCCATTCATGCCACTTTTAAACTTTGTACGATATCCTTCCTTCCCTTATTTCGCATTTCTGGTATTAATAAAGCTTTTGGAATTTTCTGGAATATGTGTCATGATATTTCATTTCTATCCATGCTGTTAACAACCAGAAACTTTTTCGTATATTGCTGGATATACTTTTAGTTTATTCCTGATGTAGTATAGTAATGAAAGTCCTTTACTTCTTCTCATGAGTATCATCTCTGCGAAAATGAATCTCAACTCAGATGCGAGCCATTTGAAATCGCAGGAGGTTATACAGAGTTGCCCTGATGGCACTTCTTTCAACTAAAGTGTCTCAGGCACAGAATATTGCCAATGCTCGACTCGAAATTAGATGGACGTGGAAGAACTTTCCGATTTTTCACCAACAAAGAATGAAAAATGCAGGTTCAAATTCCAAGTCATCTTATTCAGTCAAATGTTAAAGTTATACACAGTGGAAATCTATTGAACATATATGACAGTTTTGGTCGTTGTTCGTCAGTGAGTTGGAGTCATCAAATATGATGATTGACTCGGTCCCGAATAAGCGATGAATACCTCACACATTATACAGGGATAACGAGCCCTTGTCACATTCATCCGCTACTTCACCTTGTCCAGCATATCTGCGTACGTCAAACGATATCAGAAGATACCTTCGTTGGTTTTATCCTGCCAACAATTTGCGGGGCGTCTCATTTATTATGTTTCGGTTCAGTTCTGTAATCAAGCAGGAGATTTTTTGAGAATTCCTCTTTTCTTTATTCAAAATGTTTTCACATAAAAAACAATCTAACTTAACGGCTTGTCGACGTCGAGGTCATTAGAGACAGGAAAGGAGGAGGAACAATGGAGGCGAGTGCAGGAATCAATCAAACATTTCGGTAAACCATGGAAAACCGAAACTGGATGGCCGGACGGGGATTTGAACCCCTGACCTCGAGAACGACGGGACGGAGCGAAACCGCTCAGTATTATCAGTGTTAGCAACAGCTTTAATGATCCAATAAGAAAGGGTAAACCTTAGTAACTTTAATTACATTAAAAAAATATTCAGTGGAAAAAAAGATCATCTATAAATTCCTTCTTTTTTTATCTTTCATCTTACCATGTATTAGCATTAAATACCAAGCTATCTTATAAACACCAATAGCCAGTTACTTCTGACATGAATACTTTCGTTCATGAATAAAAAATTTCGCTTTTGGGGGGAAAAGAGGTATATACCACTATTTCTGTTTGACTTGACCTGTCAGCAGTTACATCATATTGAGCTTCACAATACCATCAGCTACACATTCCTTCACGCACAGAGGTTTTAGTCAATATCTGATCACCTACCCGCCGTTGTGGTCCAGTGCCCAAATGCACCGCCCACTGGATCAAGGAGGCACAATGGAACCGGGTACGATACCAAGACCCCACGTACCGGCCGTCCTGACTGCAGGTTTTAGTCGGTTTCCTGTAATCACCTAGGCCAATGCTAAGAAGGGATGCACTTTTCACAAACAAAATATACACTTATGAACGGAGATTACAAAATACACATTTTGCGGTCAGATATGGCAACACAAGACTTTAATACAATAAGTTAGGTACGCCGAGCCTAACAGGCCCAGTTAGGATTCGGGCAGGAACTCAGTTCCTCCCACCCACCCCGCTTTTCCTGATGATTCACACTGCTACCTGTGGTCCTTGAAGGTAGAGGAGGAAAAACTGATCATCTGCTGTATCGCTGCTTTTACCGTAATGAATCAGACGACATATCATTTTTCTAACTGTCAATATTTTGTTTTAGCTGACGGTCATTCTGTGGGTTATTTTTTCCTACAGCATAGCGAATTTGCTCTTATCATTCAGTCTGTTATTCGAAACGTACAGCATTGTCAGCATATCTCAGGGAGTCAGCTTGGTCTTACGTTTCCATGAACCTTAAAGCTTTTATCAGTTTTTTGTTTACTAAATACAGACTGTAGTAGGAAAATAATTTACACAGTTATCGAGAATCGCTTTTTTTATGCCTCTCGATTCAGAATTGGAAGTAATATACATATCAATGAATAAAGATGAATACGCAAATACGATAGCTCGTCAGTCAAACATGCTGATGTGCGTCGAATTAGAGGTACTTTATAATCAGTCCATCGATTATGAAAACAAAAGGTGCAGGAACTTTCTAGTCCATAGACTAGCCATTTAAAAGGTGCAAAAGGGCGAATCGATTGAGTGTAAATCGTATAGAAGTGGTAGAACATAGGGCTGGAAGTAAAAAGGACGTCATCTCACTGCTGCAACAAGTCAAACAATTTCTCTCTCCAACGAAGTCTTTTTTAAGGAAATTCTCAGAAACTATTATTTTACTAATAAAAAAAAACAATTTTTTAACTTCATTGCTAAAAGATGATCAGAAATAAACTAAAGTAATGATATTTAATTAGTCCTCAATTCTGTTTACATGCTGATGATCATAGTCGTTAACAGAGAATTTATAAAACTTGTTAGTTACAAAATTAAATAATTTGAAATCAGTTACTGGAATAGCTGAAACAAATAGAGTAGGAAAGAAACGGCGGTTTGTATTAAATAGGTCACGCGCCCCGCCCCTCGGTGGCCGCTTCCCCTATAATAGGCACCTGGCCGACTGTGCGGCCTGTAATTAATCTACCATGGCTGCCCCCCCCCTCCCCTCCCCTCCCCTCCTTGTAACCTGACAACCATCCCGCTGACCTTGAAACATGCAGGTGTTCCTTCCGTGTAACCTGATACGCTACCGCCGACCTTGAATTCGAAACCGCGGGCAGGTACAAACCTGTTGTAACCTGATACCCTGTCTCTGACCTTGAATTCGAAACCCCTCGCCATCAACCGGTTTGTATTGGCTGCCGGCGCCGCTTACCGTCAAGGTCACCCGCCCCGCCCCCTGCAGGTGTGCAGGCCGCTTCCCCTATAATTAGGCACCCGGCCGACTGTGCGGCCTCTGGCCTATAATTATCTACCTGGCTCTTTGTAGGTCACGCGCCACGCCGGCGCCGCTCTCGCCGTCATTATCTTTGTAGGTCACGCGCCCCGCCCCTGCAGCCACGCCGGCGCCTCTCACCGTAATTATCTTAGTAGGTCACGCGCCCCG
Organism: Vandiemenella viatica; assembly: GCA_031002005.1. NCBI lineage: Eukaryota > Metazoa > Arthropoda > Insecta > Orthoptera > Morabidae > Vandiemenella > Vandiemenella viatica. The sequence continues at coordinate 181,158,613 of CM061919.1, forward strand.
CCCCTGCAGCCACGATGGCGCTGCTCACAGTCACTATCTTGGTGTGCAGACCGCTTTATAAACCACCCGCCTACCGCTTTCTCATCAGTTTGCAGCTATGCCTCGTCTAGTGTTGTTGTTCTCATCTGTATACCAACTCAACGCTGGGGACTCGAAACGTTTGACGATAGGGTTATCGTCCAAACACGAGTTTGAACCTGTTGTTGTTCTGGAAAAAGTGGGACACAATAAAATTGTTTTAACATACTACGAATGGAACGTCCTGATCCAGGAATTGGACGTAGTGTCCCAGTTATTCAACGCCGGCACCGACAGCATCTCACTTGGTGAGCACACCGTCTCCTGCCGAACGATTGCCGGGGTGAAGACTGTTTGTTTCCACCTTAATGACGATCCTGCCAGCGGTGTCTTCTTCGGCCAGTCTACTTGGAGGAACTTCGTCGACGCGCAGCCAGCCGTGACCAACGCCTTGACCATCAAGCAGAAGTGGGGCTACTTGGTGGCACGATATTATACTGAGTTTGTGGACATTCTAGCTAATAAAGTGCTACGAGACTTCAATATGGCTACAGTGCAAAAACTGATTGACATGCACATTAATAATGTTCGAGTAGCTCAAGTGACACCCAGTTCATCATTGGATTATGCGCAATTAAGACTTGAACTCATTGCATATAAAAATTTGTTAGTATCTGATGACGTAAATAATATTGTAATTAAGAATTATGAACCTGGATATGATGTTTGTGGACCTTATTAACTACATGTATGTGAAATGTCTGAATAAAATAACATATATTATTTGATATTATTTCTTTTTATTTCACCCACCATTGGGCAATTAAAAATACATTTTCAGCTGCGCACATAGCATTACAAAATAAATGAGCTTTACAAAGTTTGATCAAATTATTTTTCTTGAGTTCTTGTAGTGGCGGGCATCCTAAATCTTCTATGTTGTAGCAGACTTTCTTGCGGATAATTTTCTGGAACCATCGAGCCTTCTCTCGTCCTTTAACGTAAATAATGGAGTCATCTTCATTGGTGATTGCATGTAGAATAGTACATAGTTTACTAAAGGTTACACCATCAGTGTTCCAAGGTATTCCATGGTAATTATTTGTCAACCATCTGACTGTTGGCTCATCACCTCCACGTGATGGTGAAGATACAGAAATGCAATGTGTAGCGATGATATTGTCAGATCGTATTACACACACAGCAACTTCCTTGAAAATGAAGACACCGTCCTTCGTCTTGAAGCCCTGTGCATCCAGGAAGATGGTCGGCATGGTAATGAGCTGGAACGTCGGGGTGCTATCCTATTTTATGTCAGCTTCCGCACCACACCAGTTAGAGGTACGTATTCTACAACACGATCGTGCAAGATCAAGCAGTATGCAGACGTGTAGGCAGGGAAATTTTCACTGCTATCAAATTCCATACGTATATCTACAGGTCCTGTCTTAACCGTTTCATTTTGTTGTAAACAGTCAATTACAACTAGAGGTGCAGTTGCATCAAATTCTTCACGTTTTAGTAGTGGTGAGGGATGATCATGTTCATAGTAAGACTGCTTGAATCTGGCATACTTGTCATACAGTACAGTTGTTCTGTTTTTCTTAAAGTCTAAATTCATGTTCTCGTAAGGAAACGCTACCTCGTTTAGGAAAACTTTGGCATTACGGAGGTGGCAGTGGTCAAACTCAGCTGCACTTTTTTCTGTGTTACGTTTCCTATTTATTTGAAAACACAGAACTACTGTCCTAGGTTTCTCCAGTTGGGTTGTTGTCTTCAAAGTCCAAACTTGTGTCTTGCTTACGGGAAGTACAGGATATTCAAGAAGGTCCCAACTTCTGAAATGAATACGTAGTGGTTTCCCATTTTCAACAATCTTAAGCAAAGCTAGTTTCTCTCTGTCGCCTACTTGCACGTGCGGCATCACCCACGCGACTTTACTAAGGCTGAATTTGCTGTTTTGAGGATTTGCATTGGCTTGTATGTATGAATTTGTGTCATCCCTAGCACGAATCAGTACTAGTTCTTGTTTTACGTTTGCAAGTATCCTTTTATAGTCTTCACAAAAACCTAAAAGCATACTCAATGGTATACATACATCAAAGTGACCATCCCCAAGATCGCGCGGACTCCATCCTGCATTGTTCAGCACCCCAATTTGTTGAGGATCGCCAGAAATTAGCGTCTTTATTGTGCTTGTGATGCCGACGTTTCTATTTCGATCAATTTCGTGTCCATTAAGTTCTAGACGAATTTCTTCAAACAGAAATGCAATAGCATTGGTTGTGAGAAGTGAATTTGTTGCTCCAGTTCCATCTTCTTTGACGAATCTGCCTTCAATATGCAGGTAACTTTCGCTCGGCACCGTATATGTATCTTGGTTCAGAATAGGTATTCGAATCTCGTCATTGTTATTAAATGTGGATGGAGTATGCGGTTGATGAGTCAGGAACTGTTTACGAGTCACTGATTCATCGAATTCCACACTAGAAGTTATATCAAGTAGTTCATCCATTCTTTACGGTATAGCCTAACGACTGTAGGAAGAGCACGTTAGCAGGTGTTAACCGTTTCACTGTCGGTTCACGACTGACAACTGCACGAGTTTGTCTCTTCTTGTTATAACGAGCGCCCATTCTTTATATGTAGTCTCAAAGTAATGGTTTCTCCTCTGAAATCAACCAATTCTCCGTCCTGGTCGACAACTCTAATGTGAATATTATTGAGTGTTTTCACCGTGATGGGTAGATATATGACATTAGCAGGTACTTCTACAATCTTATAACCTGGCGGTACTGTTGGAAAAAAACTCGTGTAGTGTATGGCCCAACTTATCGTTGACGTAATTTCCTGTACACACACTGCACTCTATACGTATGGCGTTAACTTTAAATATCTGTACAGTGTAGTCTGATGAATGAAATCCAGGTTTTAATACACGTTTCGAAAAACCTAGCAATGATCCAATTGAGTTTGGTTTACTGAAGTCAATTTCCACAGGCGTTTGTATCTCACACTTGAGCGAATTGTTGTTTGCTCTAATAAACCAATTTCTCGTTATTTGTCTGTTTAACTAAATAATTTGCCAAGTCGTCAATATCATATGATCCTGTGGGTATATCAATCACCCTTTTCTTCAAGTAATGAAATTTGCAATTGACTCGTCAATGTTCGGGATCGAGTTGTATGTTTGAAAATCTACTAGCCCGATTGATATTCGTCTTGACTCAAATCTATCGGTGGAAAGTAATCACAACTCAAGACTGAGCTATTACCAGACAGGCAGAGTGTCACAGACATGTGTTACTCTGACGGAGGTTCATGCAAGACTGATGTCAAATATTTTCATACAAGAACTTTAAACACAAGTGGCCACATACGTGTGTGCCGTATTCCTGGTGACGTTGTACGTTGTACAGTATTCTGTTGCCCGCAAAGTATCGCTGCAATTCCAATGGTGGGGGTAAGTCACCAAAACTGTCGAAATATTTAACTACACCTTCTTTGTACTTTATATATGCAACCCAATGTGTTCCGGCATTTTCAGCACTGTCCAAGTTCACTATTCCACATTCATGATGACGAATTTTTTCAGGTAATTCATCACGCATGAATACACCTCGAAAATGAGGTATACGCAGACGCTTTACATATCTATATATATCCCTGTCCGTCAGCGGCTGGACAGAGTTTTTTTTTTTTTCTTCAATCCTGATCCGTCTTTTCTGTATGGTTTCAAATAAAGTCCTTTTCCTTTCAGCGCAATAGCTTCCATAGTTTCATTGTGTCGTTTCTCCTCAGCCAACTGCTTTTTAGCTTCTTTAGCTGCTTTGACAGCTCTGACAATACCCGAGACTCCTCCTGCAAGAGCTCCAGCAGCCGACAATCCTGCAAAAATAGGTATTAAAGGAAGGATACCACCCTTCTTCTCCTTCTTTTTCTTTTTAATACCTGCACCCAGCTTCATCTTAGCACGCATGGTTCTGTTTACTAGAAAAGCAGCAGCTCGTTCACCAAACTTTGCGTCTTTAGCCTTCATTCTGTTTGAAGCCTTTTCCACGAGAATACGATCAGCATTACGTCTGTCCGCACCCTGTGCATATGCAATGTCATGCTCCCTGCATGCTGCATCTAGTGGATTGATCCCCGTCTGACCAAGTTTCAACCGTTTTTCCAGTTTTGTCCCAGGCCCAAAAACTGGTATGTAGGTATGTGTGCCTCAAATGGCATTTTATCGATGAGCTTGTTTAAGAAGCCGCGACCCTTCTTCTTCTTCTTCCTCGTAGGAGGCATTGTTGTCGACTGACTATTTTCACATTTTAGCTCTCCTATATATAGTCGGAGCAGCTTGAAAACCCCGTCAATATGCGCTTCGTCAAACAGCAAGCACATTCCCACGGGTAATGTTGCTTGCTGTTTGACGAAGCGCATATTGACGGGGTTTTCAAGCTGCTCCGACTATATATAGGAGAGCTAAAATGTGAAAATAGTCAGTCGACAACAATGCCTCCTACGAGGAAGAAGAAGAAGGGTCGCGGCTTCTTAAACAAGCTCATCGATAAAATGCCATTTGAGGCACACATACCTACATACCAGTTTTGCGGGCCTGGGACAAAACTGGAAAAACGGTTGAAACTTGGTCAGACGGGGATCAATCCACTAGATGCAGCATGCAGGGAGCATGACATTGCATATGCACAGGGTGCGGACAGACGTAATGCTGATCGTATTCTCGTGGAAAAGGCTTCAAACAGAATGAAGGCTAAAGACGCAAAGTTTGGTGAACGAGCTGCTGCTTTTCTAGTAAACAGAACCATGCGTGCTAAGATGAAGCTGGGTGCAGGTATTAAAAAGAAAAAGAAGGAGAAGAAGGGTGGTATCCTTCCTTTAATACCTATTTTTGCAGGATTGTCGGCTGCTGGAGCTCTTGCAGGAGGAGTCTCGGGTATTGTCAGAGCTGTCAAAGCAGCTAAAGAAGCTAAAAAAGCAGTTGGCTGAGGAGAAACGACACAATGAAACTATGGAAGCTATTGCGCTGAAAGGAAAAGGACTTTATTTGAAACCATACAGAAAAAGACGGATCAGGATTGAAGAAAAAAAAAAAAACTCTGTCCAGCCGCTGACGGACAGGGATATATATAGATATGTAAAGCTTCTGCGTATACCTCATTTTCGAGGTGTATTCATGCGTGATGAATTACCTGAAAAAATTCGTCATCATGAATGTGGAATAGTGAACTTGGACAGTGCTGAAAATGCCGGAACACATTGGGTTGCATATATAAAGTACAAAGAAGGTGTAGTTAAATATTTCGACAGTTTTGGTGACTTACCCCCACCATTGGAATTGCAGCGATACTTTGCGGGCAACAGAATACTGTACAACGTACAACGTCACCAGGATACGGCACACACGTATGTGGTCACTTGTGTTTAAAGTTCTTGTATGAAAATATTTGACATCAGTCTTGCATGAACCTCGGTCAGAGTAACACATGTCCTGTGACACTCTGCCTGTCTGGTAATAGCTCAGTCTTGAGTTGTGATTACTTGCCACCGATAGATTTGGAGTCAAGACGAATATACAATCGGGCTAGTAGATTTTCAAACATACAACTCGATCCCGAACATTGACGAGTCAAATTGCAAATTTCATTACTTGAAGAAAAGGGTGATTGATATACCCACAGGATCATACGATATTGACGACTGGCAAATTATTTAGTTAAACAGACAAATAACGAGAAATTGGTTATTAGAGCAAACAACAATTCGCTCAAGTGTGAAATACAAACGCCTGTGGAAATTGACTTCAGTAAACCAAACTCAATTGGATCATTGCTAGGTTTTTCGAAACGTGTATTAAAACCTGGATTTCATTCATCAGACTACACTGTACAGATATTTAAAGTTAACGCCATACGTATAGAGTGCAGTGTGTGTACAGGAAATTACGTCAACGATAAGTTGGGCCATACACTACACGAGTTTTTTTCCAACAGTACCGCCAGGTTATAAGATTGTAGAAGTACCTGCTAATGTCATATATCTACCCATCACGGTGAAAAACACTCAACAATATTCACATTAGAGTTGTCGACCAGGACGGAGAATTGGTTGATTTCAGAGGAGAAACCATTACTTTGAGACTACATATAAAGAATGGGCGCTCGTTATAACAAGAAGCGACAAACTCGTGCAGTTGTCAGTCGTGAACCGACAGTGAAACGGTTAACACCTGCTAACGTGCTCTTCCTACAGTCGTTAGGCTATACCGTAAAGAATGGATGAACTACTTGATATAACTTCTAGTGTGGAATTCGATGAATCAGTGACTCGTAAACAGTTCCTGACTCATCAACCGCATACTCCATCCACATTTAATAACAATGACGAGATTCGAATACCTATTCTGAACCAAGATACATATACGGTGCCGAGCGAAAGTTACCTGCATATTGAAGGTAGATTCGTCAAAGAAGATGGAACTGGAGCAACAAATTCACTTCTCACAACCAATGCTATTGCATTTCTGTTTGAAGAAATTCGTCTAGAACTTAATGGACATGAAATTGATCGAAATAGAAACGTCGGCATCACAAGCACAATAAAGACGCAGATTTCTGGTGATCCTCAACAAATTGGGGTGCTGAACAATGCAGGATGGAGTCCGCGCGATCTTGGGGATGGTCACTTTGATGTATGTATACCATTGAGTATGCTTTTAGGTTTTTGTGAAGACTATAAAAGGATACTTGCAAATGTAAAACAAGAACTAGTACTGATTCGTGCTAGGGATGACACAAATTAATACATACAAGCCAATGCAAATCCTCAAAACAGCAAATTCAGCCTTAGTAAAGTCGCGTGGGTGATGCCGCACGTGCAAGTAGGCGACAGAGAGAAACTAGCTTTGCTTAAGATTGTTGAAAATGGGAAACCACTACGTATTCATTTCAGAAGTTGGGACCTTCTTGAATATCCTGTACTTCCCGTAAGCAAGACACAAGTTTGGACTTTGAAGACAACAACCCAACTGGAGAAACCTAGGACAGTAGTTCTGTGTTTTCAAATAAATAGGAAACGTAACACAGAAAAAAGTGCAGCTGAGTTTGACCACTGCCACCTCCGTAATGCCAAAGTTTTCCTAAACGAGGTAGCGTTTCCTTACGAGAACATGAATTTGGACTTTAAGAAAAACAGAACAACTGTACTGTATGACAAGTATGCCAGATTCAAGCAGTCTTACTATGAACATGATCATCCCTCACCACTACTAAAACGTGAAGAATTTGATGCAACTGCACCTCTAGTTGTAATTGACTGTTTACAACAAAATGAAACGGTTAAGACAGGACCTGTAGATATACGTATGGAATTTGATAGCAGTGAAAATTTCCCTGCCTACACGTCTGCATACTGCTTGATCTTGCACGATCGTGTTGTAGAATACGTACCTCTAACTGGTGTGGTGCGGAAGCTGACATAAAATAGGATAGCACCCCGACGTTCCAGCTCATTACCATGCCGACCATCTTCCTGGATGCACAGGGCTTCAAGACGAAGGACGGTGTCTTCATTTTCAAGGAAGTTGCTGTGTGTGTAATACGATCTGACAATATCATCGCTACACATTGCATTTCTGTATCTTCACCATCACGTGGAGGTGATGAGCCAATAGTCAGATGGTTGACAAATAATTACCATGGAATACCTTGGAACACTGATGGTGTAACCTTTAGTAAACTATGTACTATTCTACATGCAATCACCAATGAAGATGACTCCATTATTTACGTTAAAGGACGAGAGAAGGCTCGATGGTTCCAGAAAATTATCCGCAAGAAAGTCTGCTACAACATAGAAGATTTAGGATGCCCGCCACTACAAGAACTCAAGAAAAATAGTTTGATCAAACTTTGTAAAGCTCATTTATTTTGTAATGCTATGTGCGCAGCTGAAAATGTATTTTTAATTGCCCAATGGTGGGTGAAATAAAAAGAAATAATACCAAATAATATATGTTATTTTATTCAGACATTTCACATACATGTAGTTAATAAGGTCCACAAACATCATATCCAGGTTCATAATTCTTAATTACAATATTATTTACATCATCAGATACTAACAAATTTTTATATGCAATGAGTTCAAGTCTTAATTGCGCATAATCCAATGATGAACTGGGTGTCACTTGAGCTACTCGAACATTATTAATGTGCATGTCAATCAGTTTTTGCACTGTAGCCATATTGAAGTCTCGTAGCACTTTATTAGCTAGAATGTCCACAAACTCAGTATAATATCGTGCCACCAAGTAGCCCCACTTCTGCTTGATGGTCAATGCGTTGGTCACGGCCGGCTGCGCGTCGACGAAGTTCCTCCAAGTAGACTGGCCGAAGAAGACGCCGCTGGCAGGATCGTCATTAAGGTGGAAACAAACAGTCTTCACCCCGGCAATCATTCGGCAGGAGACGGTGTGCTCACCAAGTGAGATGCTGTCGGTGCCGGCGTTGAATAACTCGGACACTACGTCCAATTCCCGGATCAGGACGTTCCATTCGTAGTATGTTAAAACAATTTTATTGTGTCCCACTTTTTCCAGAACAACAACAGGTTCAAACTCGTGTTTGGACGATAACCCTATCGTCAAACGTTTCGAGTCCCCAGCGTTGAGTTGGTATACAGATGAGAACAACAACACTAGACGAGGCATAGCTGCAAACTGATGAGAAAGCGGTAGGCGGGTGGTTTATAAAGCGGTCTGCACACCAAGATAGTGACTGTGAGCAGCGCCATCGTGGCTGCAGTGGCGGGGCGGGTGAACTACAAAGATAATTACGGTGAGAGGCGCCGGCGTGGCTGCAGGGGCGGGGCGCGTGACCTACTAAGATAATTACGGTGAGAGGCGCCAGCGTGGCTGCAGGGGCGGGGCGCGTGACCTACAAAGAGCCAGGTAGATAATTATAGGCCAGAGGCCGCACAGTCGGCCGGACGCCTAATTATAGGGGAAGCGGCCTGCACACCTGCAGGGGGCGGGGCGCGTGACCTTGACGGTAAGCGGCGCCGGCAGCCAATACAAACCGGTTGATGGCGAGGGGTTTCGAATTCAAGGTCAGAGACAGGGTATCAGGTTACAACAGGTTTGTACCTGCCCGCGGTTTCGAATTCAAGGTCGGCGGTAGCGTATCAGGTTACACGGAAGGAACACCTGCATGTTTCAAGGTCAGCGGGATGGTGTCAGGTTACAAGGAGGGGAGGGGAGGGGAGGGGGTGGGGCAGCCAGGTAGATAATTACAGGCCGCACAGTCGGCCAGGTGCCTAATTATAGGGGAAGCGGCCTGCACACCTGCAGGGGGCGGGGCGCGTGACCTATTTAATACCAAACCGCCGTTTCTTTCCTACTCTATTTGTTTCAGCTGTTCCAGTAACTGATTTCAAATTATTTAATTTTGTAACTAACAAGTTTTTTAAATTCTCTGTTAGCGACTATGATCAGCATGTAAACAGAATGAGGACTAATTAAATATCATTACTTTATTTCTGATCATCTTTTAGCGATGAAGTTAAAAAATTGTTTTTTTTAATTAATAAATTAATAGTTTCTGAGAATTTCCTTAAAAATTCTTCGTAGGAGAGAGAAATTGTTTGACTTGTTGCAGCAGTGAGATGACGTCCGTTTTACTTCCAGTCCTATGTTCTACCACTTCTATACGACTTCCACTCAATCGATTCGCCCTTATGCACCTTTTAAATGGCTATTCTATGGACTAGATAGTTCCTGCACCTTTTGTTTTCATAATAGATGGACTGATTATGAAGTACCTCTAATTCGACGCACATCAGCATGTTTGACTGACGAGCTATCGTATTTGCGTATTCATCTATATTCATTGATATGTATATTACTTCCAATTCTGAATCGTGAGGCATAAAAAAGCGATTCTCGATAACTCTGTAAATTATTTTCCTACTACAGTCTGTGTTCAGTAAACAAAAAACTGATAAAAGCTTTAAGGTTCATGGAAACGTAAGACCAAGCTGTTTGCTGACTCCCTGAGATATGCTGACAATGCTGTACGTTTCGAATAAAAGAATGAATGATAAGAGCAAATTCGCTGTGCTGTAGGAAAAAAAAAATCACAGAATGACCGTCAGCTAAAACAAAATATTGACAGTTAGAAAAATGATATGTCATCTGATTCATTACGGTAAAAGCAGCGATACAGCAGATGAACAGTTTTTCCTCCTCTACCTTCAAGGACCACAGGTAGCCAGTGTGAATCATCAGGAAAAGCAGGGTGGGTGGGAGGAACTGAGTTCCTGCTCGAATCCTAACTGGGCCTGTTAGGCTCGGCGTACCTAACGTATTGTATTAAAGTCTTGTGTTGCCATATCTGACCGCAAAATGTGTATTTTGTAATCTCCGTTCACAAGTGTATATTTTGTTTGTGAAAAGTGCATCCCTTCTTAGCATTGGCCTAGGTGATTACAGGAAACCGACTAAAACCTGCAGTCAGGACGGCCGGTACGTGGGGTCTTGGTATCGTACCCGGTTCCATTGTGCCTCCTTGATCCAGTGGGCGGTGCATTTGGGCACTGGACCACAACGGCGGGTAGGTGATCAGATATTGACTAAAACCTCTGTGCGTGAAGGAATGTGTAGCTGATGGCATTGTGAAGCTCAATATGATGTAACTGCTGACAGGTGAAGTCGAACAAAATAGTGGTATATACCTCTTTTTCCCCCAAAAGCGAAATTTTTTATTCATGAACGAAAGTGCTCATATCAGAAGTAATTGGCTATTGGTGTTTATAAGATAGCTTGGTATTTAATGCTAATACATGGTAAGATGAAAGATAAAAAAAGAAGGAATTTATAGATGATCTTTTTTCAGACACTGAATGTTTTTTTTTCTTTCTTTTTTTAATATAATTAAAGTTACTGAGGTTTACCCTTTCTTATTGGATCATTAAAGCTGTTGCTAACACTGTTCATACTGAGCGGTTTCGCTCCGTCCCGTCGTTCTCGAGGTCAGGGGTTCAAATCCCCGTCCGGCCATCCAGTTTCGGTTTTCCATGGTTTACCGAAATGTTTGATTGATTCCTGCAATCGCCTCCATTGTTCCTCCTCCTCTCCTGCCTCTAATGACCTCGACGTCGACAAGCCGTTAAGTTAGATTGTTTTTTATGTGAAAACATTTTAAAGAAAGAAAGAGAGGAATTCCCAAAAAATCTCCTGCTTGATTACAGAACTGAACCGAAACATAATAAATGAGACGCCCCACAAACTGTTGGCAGGATAAAACCCACGAAGGTATCTTCTGATATCGTTTGACGCACGCAGATATGCTGGACAAGGTGAAGTAGCGGATGAATGTGACAAGGGCTCGTTATCCCTGTATAATGTGTGAGGTATTCATCGCTTATTCGGGACCGAGTCAATCATCATATTTAATGACTCCAACTCACTGACGAACAACGACCAAAACTGTCGTATATGTTCAATAGATTTCCACTGTGTATAACTTTAACATTTGGCTGAATAAGACGACTTGGAATTTGAACCTGCATTTTTCATTCTTTGTTGGTGAAAAATCGGAAAGTTCTTCCACGTCCATCTAATTTCGAGTCTAGCATTGGCAATATTCTGCGCCTGAGACACTTTAGTTGAAAGAAGTGCCATCAGGGCAACTCTGTATAACCTCCTGCGATTTCAAATGGCTCGCATCTGAGTTGAGATTCATTTTCGCAGAGATGATACTCATGAGAAGAAGTAAAGGATTTTCATTACTATACTACATCAGGAATAAACTAAAAGTATATCCAGCAATATACAAAAAAAGTTTCTGGTTGTTAACAGCATGGATAGAAATGAAATATCATGACACATATTCCAGAAAATTCCAAAAGGTTTATTAATACCAGAAATGCGAAATAAGGGAAGGAAAGATATCGTACAAAATTTAAAAGTGGCATGAATGGCAATTTTTAAAAAGGTTATAAAATTTAGAATTCATTGCTACAAATAATTTAGAAGCATTAAGAAATGGAAAATATAGACTGTTTTTGAGTGCTTCGATAAGTACAACGAGATATTTACTAGCGTTAGCCTTAGATAAAAAATACAGTAAATGGAGTCGCTATATGATTAATTAACTGCAGTTATACATTTACCTTATTTTGGAATTAATTATGTATTCTGATCGACAAATATATTTGGATATTTTGTTGCGGCTCCATCATTCTTTAAATGTGTAAAACAGTAAACAGCAGTTCCATCTATTTGGAAGTAATAGTGCTAATGTAAGTTAAACTTCTTATACACCATGAATATTATGCTCATGACAGGTTGAAAAGTTTCTACAATCTATCCTTTTGATCAAATTGTATTTCAGATTTTGCGGAGAAAATATCAAGTCTGTTCCTTTTCCTGTGAAGAAGTAGATAAAACCGCCACAGCTAACAAAAGCTTCATATTGCTGCGATATTACGCTGCCAAGCAATAACATAAACTGAGAAATTACTCTGCTTACAAGACGACAGAAAATGTAAATTATGATAAAAATGAGATTAGTGGATAAATGGGTTTTGTAACGGATGGGCTAGGGGAGAATGCTGAATAATTAATGGGATGAAATGGAAGATAGGGTGAGTGCAAAAAATGAATCCCAGCTATCGTCAGAATGATAAAAACTAGGAAGGTAATTGAGCTGGGTAACTATCCAGGGAGATGAGTTCCAGCCCCATGGGAGAACAGAGCATTGTGTAGGGGAGTATTGTATCAGCAGAGGGGGAAATGGAGACGGAACAGGTGCAGGAGAAATGAATGATACGCAGAATATAACATCGATAAACAGACATAAAAAGGAATATTCATGAAGAACTATTATACAACATTCTACTTACCAATCCAATCAGAAAAATTTCCTTATTTTTGATTTTTAAATATTTCCAATAACCATGATTACTGTTAAGAACGTCTGTACTCTTTATATCCTTGTTTTGTCATTTCCATTTCACTTCATTATAACTATGGATTTTTGAAATAATTATTGCAATATTTACAAAGAGAATTATTAAAACTGTGAGATGACTGATGTTTTCTCAAACATCATCGCCCAAAATAGTCTAAACCCCATAAATGGACCAGAAATGCGAAAGCCGTAGGGAAAATTAATTTGATAAACTATAGCTGGCCAATAGTCTTCTGATTAAATGAAGTCTGTATGTATTTTTTCCTTCATGGCTATCCGAAAAATTATATCAGAAAAATTAGCATGATGTCAACTAATTTGTGTTATGAAATTTTTCCTAGAAGCTTTACTAGATGAAATTTTGGGATGTACTGTATTCTCAGATGTGTTGCATTATAGAGATTTTTACTTCTTTTTGTTAGTAGGAAAGAGTGTTTGTAATAGGTTCCCTTGTAAATTATTCCTTAGTGGGTTAAAAAATCAGTTTAACACAGTGGTACGATAATCGTTAACTTTGTATAGCCAACAATATTAATCTTTCTCTCTTTATATTATACCTTCCACTGATTGAAACACTAACAAGGAAATAACTACGCTATTGCAATAAGAATCGCGATGGAAACAATCCTGAATTACTTAAAGAACTTATCTAGAGTGGGATGTGAAGGGAATCCATTCTGTCTAAACGTGATTTCAGGAAAGAAATTATTAGTTGTTTCAGTTGTTACCAAAAACATTCAAGGTCACTTTTGCTTCTAATTTTGCCTTTGATAGCTTAGAGTTTCATCAGGGATGTTAAAATGCTAATCACACTAAATTCGTACTGGAATACAATTTTTGTTCCACAAAAATGAAAGAAAAAAAACCACCTATATTATGGAAGTGCAGTAAATATAAGCTATCAGGCAGTTATTGAAAATGAAAAATAAATTCAGGAGAGTACTAACAGTATTAAAATGATCCTTCTATTTAAGTTTTTTATTAATGGAGCTAGTGATTTAAATATTCCATTAAAGACGCCAAAATGCATTTAGACTAATTTTTCCAATATAAATTATTAATAACCAGTAAGCACTACATTATGCATATTATCACATATATACTTTAGGAATAATTATCAAAAAGTTATTTTTTCGTCACATCATTTCTTCAAAACTTTTGTATTAACTTTACGGTAAAATGAGATAATACTGAAACTTGTGTAAAGAACTAAAAACAAAAAAATATACATGGTGTACAGAAAATTGACTGCGCTTTACTCTAAGTTTAATCTACATACGATACATATTATGAAGTAAATGATACAGTTACCATCCTACTATTATTTTATTCGCTCTCTGTGTTACACAGGTTTCTCAAGGTCCGAGTACTTGATACAACACGGTAATACTCTAGACTTCTAGAGGTTCTATACCAGCGTAACGAGACATACATGAACAATAATAAACGGTTAAACAAAATCTATTTAATGAAACAAAACTTCTTCTTCCCTGTGCTATTCTGATATAGAACCTACAAGTTATCAATTTCTTTCCATCTTTGGAATTTTTGTTGCTATCTCCGTCTTTAAATATTATATTTAAATTTAGAAATCCTCTTTCTTTAACGTCTGCGGGAGTGCATTGTTTATTATACCCGTTTGATTTATCTTCTGTACAAATCTCTTACTGTTTGTTTATTCTTCAGTTTGTTTGTCAACTTCACTTAAATCAGACAATTTCGTAACTGATCAAATATTTTACCTTGAAACGTTCTTCATTACTTCACAAGGATTTATTTTTGGATCTTTAATTCATTCAGCAGCACAAAAAATTCTTTCCTAATAGGTATCCACACCTTATGATGTAACAGGATCGTTTTCCTATAGTTATCGAGGAGGATGAAAGTAGTGTACTTGTTTGGGACTGTACCATACCAATAGACTCAATGAAATGAATGAAACATTGGGAGAAGGTTTTGGACTGATTATAAACAACTAAAATCAAACGTAATGAGAAGATTTTGAAATGGGATCCGCGCCAAATTGGTGGGTGGTTAACAGTCGAGCCTGGCTCTTGTGACAATGCAATTTCAATCCGGATTTCGCTGTTTCATGGTTTCCTGAAATAATTCCAGCTGAATTCCGGAAGACATAAGACATTTATCAAATTCCTTCCTTATCTCCAATACTCTGCCAGCATTAATAAAGCAGACGAACCGTAAAACGCTAAAGAAACAGGTCCTTAAGGTCGTAATAAAGTAAATGGTGACGGACTAATAAGAGAATTCGAAAATTAACTGAAGAAGAATTAAGAATCTTATTTGTGAAGTAATTACAAGTAATATCGACTAAATTACTGTTTAATCAAAAAGATCAAATGCAGGTGTAGGGTTCAGAGTGTAAACTTGTTTTTATGAAGCACAGAACTTCATGTATTTAATGATGGGATGTGGAGAGACTGGCGTAAATATTTTAGTAGCTCATAAATGTTGAAGATTGACAGGGCAAATAATATTAGAACTGAAGGTGTTTAGAAAGTGAAGGCAGACTATTTTTTTATATATAACATCCACGGTGGGATTGCGTCTCTCTCTTTGGTTCGTGTGTGGTTAGTTCATGGAGTCAAAAAATTGAAGTATTTTAATCAGATGATTGGAAAAGTGGGATGAATATGGTACGTGGAGACTAGGAGATTAGCCAAGTCAATAATCGGTGAGGGATTGCATAAGAATAATCGAGAGATCATAAATAAATAGCAAAATATTGCAATAACTCTTACTTACTATCGGAATCCTTTGCACTAACATAAAAAAAAAAACAGATATTGATAGAGAGAAAATCAAATCTCGAAGAGTGAAGTCGGACATACATTACGACCTGTGGAAATATTATTGCAAATACTTGTTCCGTTTAATGATGGTAGACTGTGAAAAGTAATTTTATTTCATTCTCTAATAAACTATAAACCAACAGACAGAAGAGTGGATCAACTAATATTGCAACGTAAGAATCGTAGTTGTTGAAGACACGTAAATCTATTCTTTTGTTTCAGAGAAACTTCTTTCATCAAGCAAACACTGACGTGATTCTTGCAGAGATCGGGGGAGGAATCCATCTAAAGCTCTCCGGCTCTTTTATTTCCCCCAGCGACTGCCGCGTGCAAACAACATTAGCGCCTTATTGTTATTCGCAATTCCTCGGGAGACTGTCAAAGTCATCGCTTCCACCCTCCATCTTTTCGGAGAGGTCTCCCGCCTACCGCGCCTGGGCTGCCGGCAACCAGCAATTGTCCGAAGTGCCGCGCAGCAGTATAACTGCAACGTTAATAGGGAAACAGACGGGCCGGCCCCTCCGGTGAGTTCTTAGTCTGTCTCCCGCGGGCGAAGGGGACACGCGGTTGCAGACAAAGGCAAACACTGCTCCCACATCAGATACGCGAGGGAGGGTCCCGTGGGAGGCGGCGGGCAGGGAGGGCCAGATAGCGGTGACGTGGGGTGACGAGCGCCCGCTATGCAAATTTAATCCGCTCCCCCGCGAGTCCCAGGACCACTTTCGCTTATGAGCGCATCTGTATTCCGTGGCCACTCGGCTTCACCTGGCACTGAGCACCTGCCTCAGCATCGTCTCGTTTCGCCAGTTGACACGGAAGGAGCTCTCCGTATTAAGCTACGGACCAGTTTGTTACACCCCTTTATTTCTGCACAGATTCCTGTATATACATGCCCCGAATATAGATAGGCAGTAATGGCTGCAATTACGCCAAGGAGTTGGTGCAGGTACATTCCCTACATTATGGTTCACAATTACTGTTACTAAATTGAATTGTTTCATTTTAGTTACTAGCATCTAAGCCGGTCAAAAATGACGGGTTGGACAGCGTGTTCTTGCTAGTCAATTTTTAGTATCTGCTTTAAGTCTCTCTAACAGCGAGGTCTTTAGAAACGCGAAAGGATCGGGGGTAAGGAATGGGAAGGAATTCGGCCATGGCCTTTTGAAGGAAGCATCCCGACATTTGTCTGGAGTGATTTGGGAAACCATGGAAAACCCAAATCTGGATGCCCGGACGGGGATTCGAACCGCCGTCCTCCCGAATGCGAGGCGAGAACGCTATCCGTTACACCACCACGCTCGGTGCTAGTCAATTGTTCCCAGTTGATTATAGATTTAAAATGGTTATAAAATAACACTAAATGCATTTCCTCTTACCTTACCTTGTAGTCCAAAGTTTCTGTTGTCACACTGGTCCACTCAAAAATACAGAATCAGTGGAAGCTAAGGAAAAGAAATCTTAAAACCTTAAGTTATGACACGTAATAATAGTTTTAAACCTGGTACAGGCCACATAAATCGCGATATATAAGAACTACTTTCATCCGCACGAAATAAGGTTTTCAGAAACATGGCGCTCATGAAACCTACTTAAATTCATAAAAAAAACTCATTCGCTGTGCGCTGTAACGTCAAATTTCTATTGTCATTCTGACCTAGGTTTAATTTCAATCCAATCAAAGCTTCCGCTAACATTGCTGCTCGAAAATTAAAGCTTTTATCTTACATAAAAAATTAACTTAGTTCACAAACCGAAAGTTGGATGGATCCTCCAGAAGGAGGCATATTAAGCCATTGTGTCAGAGGTAGAAAGGCCAATTCCTTCCCCTTCGGCAAATGATTTAAGGAAAACATCTACACTGAACGAATACAAATAAATACAAAGTGATTAATAATTAATATGTAAATTTAGATGACTCCATACATTTCTTTCAGTGTTTTGGGGATTTATTTCTTAACGAAATAGAACTGTTATTAAGTAACGCTCATAGCCTCCACTATGTATTAGCATCTTTGGCCGTTGTTAATCCAGGGACGATGGCTGAGTGCGTGACGTCGGTGTTATGGACATGGTTACACGATGACCATGCTTAGCGTTTTATTATGTTTTTTTAAATTTTATTTATCGTTTATGCCACTAAGAAGCGTATGAAACCATTAATTTGCATTATCTTTCTTATTCTTCTTATCTTCGCGAAACCTTCTGATCCTTTCGCTTACGACTGGTCATTATCCAGGTCATCAGAGGCGTGAAAGGACTCGGGACAAGGAACGGGAAGGAATTCGACCATGGTCTTTCGAAGGGAGCAGCCCGGTATTCGCCTGGAATGTTTTGGGAAAACCATAGAAACCCAAATCTGGATGCTCCGACGGGGATTCGAACCAACATCCATGCATTCCTGAACCTTTTATTAGTATTAATTTGGTTAAAAATAAGAAAATTGAATGTTTAGTAAACAGCATTTGTGATCGTCGTTAAGTCGTGTGGTTACGACGATTAGCAAGCCATAGGTAATAGTAACTATTATAATACCTCTGCTCACGCATGTCATTCCAGGCAGAAAGGAATTTGCTTGGCTGGTGATAGAAGCCATTGTGTGGTCCGTTATTGTTTCAACAAGAATAAGCGAGGGAGAGAAGTATTATATATGCTGTGTTGTTACTTTAGGAGAATCTTGTCAGACAATGAAGTGGAAATTCTTTGTGAAGTGGAATGGAAAGAAAGACAGCGTTTGCGAATTTGTGTTATTGATTAGACAGGCATTTTTTTTTATGTTATGAAGTATGTCACACAGGTCCATCTGATCGTTATTTTCTAAACCTGCGTAAATGAAACAAGAATTAAATGTGTAAATAAAAGGAGTATTATTTCTTTATTTGTGTGCTTCAGAGAAACCCCTCTACAATTTCTCTGTCCAAATTTATGTTTCTTTATGTTTGTAGAACATTTTCAAAGATTTTTAGCTATCACCGTAAGAAAAAAGTTAGCAAATGTTGGCTTTTCTAAGATTTACAGGTAATTTTTTCAAGTCGCCGAGTGGTTTTGACTTCCACCAGAGTGTGTACTGAACTTACTTTTGAGTGACGGGTGTTTTCTCGAATGACAACAACGTCGATTAACTGTTATCTTGGCTTTTATTTCTTCGATAAACTCGGAAAAACATATAAGAACAAAGAATCAGACTTTTTCCAAAGATTTAAAGCGCTTTAACAAACAAATTACATAGCGTTGTGCTTGCACCGTTCCGCGCGAGCCTGTCCGCTAGCAAACTCCGGAGCTTAAACAGTCGTCACGGATTATTCTTGACCACATTAAGGGGCATTTCTTTAGACGACCCTTTCCCGATCTCACTTTCCTCCCGTCGAAACTGTTGCATTTTTTTTTTTTTTTGATTTAATAATGGCATACGGCTACATGGGCTATACAGCCAGCTCAACGTGATTATCTACTCTTCTAGTGTTTCAATTTCTCCAGTACAGTGTAGACACTAAGTATGGACACACGAACACTACAGGTAGGACACGACATTCACATACACGCAACACTAAGCACCCATGCCCTCGGCTGGACTCAAACCGGCGACCATCGGCACGCGGAGCTAGCTCTATAGCACCTACGCTACCGAGGCCGGCAGTGTAGCATTTAAATGATCCGTCGACCGGCTCGATCTGATTAGTAAGCAGCCTACCATCACGCGTATATCCGTCTTTCTCTGAAATTTATATGTTCCATTGAGAGTAATAAAATTAGTTAGTTATAAAACTTGTTGATTAATTTAAATTAAATAAGTATGCCCCCCCATTAATCAAAACCCCAAATGCTTGGCGTAACCATGACTGCTTTGGCATTGTGCACAAAGCCTGTGAAAGAGAAAGACGTAGGGCAAGCAGTTATATTTACAAAGAGATGCGTTCAGTCACATTAGACTCTTAGTAGTGTTGGTCGGAGAAGAATTCCGGAATTTCTTGTGGATGACACCTGACGTTTTTGCGAATCTATTGAATTTAGCAAAGTCTTTCATTGACAAGAAAAGTACCGTGATACGTGAAGCAGTGACCGGAGAGCAAATGATGCCTGATATCTCGCGTCTTTGTTACGATAGAGGGCATACTAGATGTTCCATAAAACTTTGTAGACCTTGTGCACCTCCAGCAACTGTATAAGTATTATTATTATTATTATTTTTTTTTTTTTTTTTTTTTTTTTTTTTTTTCTGATGAAATGCAACGACCTATAAATAACAATGTACGACACAACAGAAAAGGAAAATTCGGAACCAGGCAGTGTGGGCACAATCAGGTGAGACTTTACACGGCCCATTTTCGGGTAGAGTTGTGGGGATCTGACTTATCCCCCACCTTTTACCTTACATCGGATGTCATTCCCACTCCCACCCTATCTCCCTGTCTGGTCTCCCACAAAAACGACACCAGAAGCTCACTTTAAAAGACCCGATTTCAAGTCCGAAGAGGTGTTTCCCCAGGTCGGATCGTCTAAAGGGTCCTTTAAATAAGCCTACGGCACTTTATGGAGTGCTGAAAATTACTCCAACAATAGAAATTGTAC
>CM061919.1:181179986-181201779 GCA_031002005.1 Vandiemenella viatica
CACATGTGACTTTACATATAAAATAATGCAGTAACCTGTAATAAGCTTCATTCTGTGTATAAACATGGATACGACAACAACTAAACGTGGCATTATAAAAGCCAGAAATGCTATTCGACGCAAGTTACTCGAACTGAAGATGGTCAGATCGACACTGAAATTTTTTCGAGGATTCGTTAAGACCTGTGACGGACCACTAGAAAAAGTTTTCTTACCTCAGCGACTTCAGCAGCAGCAGCAACAGTCTTCTGAATCGATCAAAGAGTTCTTGAGTTCTCTAAAGCGAAGTCAACGAGATTATGATTCAGTGTATGGTGTCGAAAGAGAATGATTCTCTATGATTGGAAATTCACCCATGTCTATTGGAGAAGATGTTATTATAATAGATGGCACTGAATATGAGAGGACACAAGGGTTAATGGAACTGTTGTTTTTAAAAAACCCTAAAATATATACCAACAAGGACTGAAAAGCTATTCAGATATATTAAACACCACAAGTGCCCACAGAGTAAAATTTAATCCATCCGGTAAAGTTCGGAATCTCGCAAACAGTAACAAGTATAAAAACATAATCTCTAAACTTGTTAGTCAGTCTGGTTCCGGCCTTCTCCCCATGAAGGAATATGTGTACTGGGACGACCCAAATGAGCTCGTTGAACGACTGAACTACTAACATCGTCCACATCGGCAGGACATACAGCACACACCAATGAAATATTGTCAGTGATTAAAGAACTTCGTGAGAGAGACATCATATTGTAACATGGATCTAGTTGCAGCAGAACTCCATAGACCTGCAAGAAAGAATTTTCCAAGACGACGGTAATCATCAAAGGACTTGACGATCTGTGGCAAGCTGATATTGTAGAAATGATCCTTACTCCCGTAAAAATGGGGTTTCAAGTATATACTGATGGTGATCGATACATATTCAAATGTAGATAATTTAGGTTAGGCAGGCCAGCATGTTACAATGTGTTACATAAGGAAGGAATTTGATAAATGTCTTATGTAACAACCTTCCGGAATTCAGCTGGAATTATATGTTAAAGTCACATGTGCTGTAAACGGCTCGTGGGGCTCATATGCGGGGAAAAAACTAAGTTTATCGCCTCGATTCACATGGAGTACCCTCCTTGATAGTTAACGTATACCCAATTCAATTTTACGTCAACCCTTTTTGGTTTGTCTACTGAGAGGATCATACCATTGACTTGGATTTCACGATAATTTCGACCCGTATCTAGTATGTATGCATTATCTTGAAAGTCACCTGTTGCAATTATAGTTTCAACCATAGTCATTTCCATCGATTTTAAAAACATTAAACCATCATTAATAGCTTTGTTAGCATATCGTTTTGTTACCACATCGTCATCATCGATGGGGTCAGCTACATGTTTTAATATTCGACCCTGACAATCCAAACTACCTTCTTTCGTAAGAAGTATATGTTGAGGTGGGTGCACCAATATCCTCTTGCCCTGTATCGATGATGTTCTACCAAACTTGTCCATGGCTGTAATGATGATAGTACCTAATGTGCTTGGCTATTTATTTAAAAATGAATCAAATCCGTTGCGGTACCGTCCTTGATACATATCACAGTCTTTGTCAATAACCACAAATCCATGTTTACTCGAATTCCAGCAGCATCCACATAAGTTTTTAAACTCGTTGAACGACATATCGGTATTAACGTGGTCATTATAAATGTGTTTGAGATTCATATCGTCCTGTTTAAAGACTACAATCAAGTTGGCGTTGTCTCTAACCAACTGTTTCGGTATACGGCTGTATGTCTGACTCAAGTAGAAAGAATCTACTGACCTGTGCCTTCCCATACAAAAGTAATCTCGTATATTATTCTGTTTCTCGCACGAAACATCGTCAAACACAAACACTGAATTTGGTAGAGCTTCACTAGGCGGAGGCACACATTGATTATCGCTAAATGTCAAATACTGAATTTCTTTAATGGGCTTTAATATTTCACCCAGCAAGAGGTACTTTGGTTGGTACAAAGACTTTGAAAACACGTATACATTTTCAAATCTGAGACCATTGGGGTGTTCCAGCAGGGAGAGCACAAGATTAGTCTTCCCACAGTTTGACGGTCCGCAAACTATCGCCCTCACTGTCTCGGGGAACAGAGGTCCGTTCTTCTTCTTCTTCCGCTTGATGTCCGCAACATCTGCATTACCCACGGGTAATGTTGCTTGCTGTTTGACGAAGCGCATATTGACGGGGTTTTCAAGCTGCTCCGACTATATATAGGAGAGCTAAAATGTGAAAATAGTCAGTCGACAACAATGCCTCCTACGAGGAAGAAGAAGAAGGGTCGCGGCTTCTTAAACAAGCTCATCGATAAAATGCCATTTGAGGCACACATACCTACATACCAGTTTTGGGCCTGGGACAAAACTGGAAAAACGGTTGAAACTTGGTCAGACGGGGATCAATCCACGATGCAGCATGCAGGGAGCATGACATTGCATATGCACAGGGTGCGGACAGACGTAATGCTGATCGTATTCTCGTGGAAAAGGCTTCAAACAGAATGAAGGCTAAAGACGCAAAGTTTGGTGAACGAGCTGCTGCTTTTCTAGTAAACAGAACCATGCGTGCTAAGATGAAGCTGGGTGCAGGTATTAAAAAGAAAAAGAAGGAGAAGAAGGGTGGTATCCTTCCTTTAATACCTATTTTTGCAGGATTGTCGGCTGCTGGAGCTCTTGCAGGAGGAGTCTCGGGTATTGTCAGAGCTGTCAAAGCAGCTAAAGAAGCTAAAAAGCAGTTGGCTGAGGAGAAACGACACAATGAAACTATGGAAGCTATTGCGCTGAAAGGAAAAGGACTTTATTTGAAACCATACAGAAAAGACGGATCAGGATTGAAAAAAAAAAAAAACTCTGTCCAGCCGCTGACGGACAGGGATATATATAGATATGTAAAGCGTCTGCGTATACCTCATTTTCGAGGTGTATTCATGCGTGATGAATTACCTGAAAAAATTCGTCATCATGAATGTGGAATAGTGAACTTGGACAGTGCTGAAAATGCCGGAACACATTGGGTTGCATATATAAAGTACAAAGAAGGTGTAGTTAAATATTTGACAGTTTTGGTGACTTACCCCCACCATTGGAATTGCAGCGATACTTTGCGGGCAACAGAATACTGTACAACGTACAACGTCACCAGGAATACGGCACACACGTATGTGGCCACTTGTGTTTAAAGTTCTTGTATGAAAATATTTGACATCAGTCTTGCATGAACCTCCGTCAGAGTAACACATGTCTGTGACACTCTGCCTGTCTGGTAATAGCTCAGTCTTGAGTTGTGATTACTTTCCACCGATAGATTTGAGTCAAGACGAATATACAATCGGGCTAGTAGATTTTCAAACATACAACTCGATCCCGAACATTGACGAGTCAAATTGCAAATTTCATTACTTGAAGAAAAGGGTGATTGATATACCCACAGGATCATACGATATTGACGACTTGGCAAATTATTTAGTTAAACAGACAAATAACGAGAAATTGGTTATTAGAGCAAACAACAATTCGCTCAAGTGTGAGATACAAACGCCTGTGGAAATTGACTTCAGTAAACCAAACTCAATTGGATCATTGCTAGGTTTTTCGAAACGTGTATTAAAACCTGGATTTCATTCATCAGACTACACTGTACAGATATTTAAAGTTAACGCCATACGTATAGAGTGCAGTGTGTGTACAGGAAATTACGTCAACGATAAGTTGGGCCATACACTACACGAGTTTTTTCCAACAGTACCGCCAGGTTATAAGATTGTAGAAGTACCTGCTAATGTCATATATCTACCCATCACGGTGAAAACACTCAAATATTCACATTAGAGTTGTCGACCAGGACGGAGAATTGGTTGATTTCAGAGGAGAAACCATTACTTTGAGACTACATATAAAGAATGGGCGCTCGTTATAACAAGAAGAGACAAACTCGTGCAGTTGTCAGTCGTGAACCGACAGTGAAACGGTTAACACCTGCTAACGTGCTCTTCCTACAGTCGTTAGGCTATACCGTAAAGAATGGATGAACTACTTGATATAACTTCTAGTGTGGAATTCGATGAATCAGTGACTCGTAAACAGTTCCTGACTCATCAACCGCATACTCCATCCACATTTAATAACAATGACGAGATTCGAATACCTATTCTGAACCAAGATACATATACGGTGCCGAGCGAAAGTTACCTGCATATTGAAGGTAGATTCGTCAAAGAAGATGGAACTGGAGCAACAAATTCACTTCTCACAACCAATGCTATTGCATTTCTGTTTGAAGAAATTCGTCTAGAACTTAATGGACACGAAATTGATCGAAATAGAAACGTGGCATCACAAGCACAATAAAGACGCTAATTTCTGGCGATCCTCAACAAATTGGGGTGCTGAACAATGCAGGATGGAGTCCGCGCGATCTTGGGGATGGTCACTTTGATGTATGTATACCATTGAGTATGCTTTTAGGTTTTTGTGAAGACTATAAAAGGATACTTGCAAATGTAAAACAAGAACTAGTACTGATTCGTGCTAGGGATGACACAAATTCATACATACAAGCCAATGCAAATCCTCAAAACAGCAAATTCAGCCTTAGTAAAGTCGCGTGGGTGATGCCGCACGTGCAAGTAGGCGACAGAGAGAAACTAGCTTTGCTTAAGATTGTTGAAAATGGGAAACCACTACGTATTCATTTCAGAAGTTGGGACCTTCTTGAATATCCTGTACTTCCCGTAAGCAAGACACAAGTTTGGACTTTGAAGACAACAACCCAACTGGAGAAACCTAGGACAGTAGTTCTGTGTTTTCAAATAAATAGGAAACGTAACACAGAAAAAAGTGCAGCTGAGTTTGACCACTGCCACCTCCGTAATGCCAAAGTTTTCCTAACGAGGTAGCGTTTCCTTACGAGAACATGAATTTAGACTTTAAGAAAAACAGAACAACTGTACTGTATGACAAGTATGCCAGATTCAAGCAGTCTTACTATGAACATGATCATCCCTCACCACTACTAAAACGTGAAGAATTTGATGCAACTGCACCTCTAGTTGTAATTGACTGTTTTACAACAAAATGAAACGGTTTAAGACAGGACCTGTAGATATACGTATGGAATGTGATAGCAGTGAAAATTTCCCTGCCTACACGTCTGCATACTGCTTGATCTTGCACGATCGTGTTGTAGAATACGTACCTCTAACTGGTGTGGTGCGGAAGCTGACATAAAATAGGATAGCACCCCGACGTTCCAGCTCATTACCATGCCGACCATCTTCTGGATGCACAGGGCTTCAAGACGAAGGACGGTGTCTTCATTTTCAAGGAAGTTGCTGTGTGTGTAATACGATCTGACAATATCATCGCTACACATTGCATTTCTGTATCTTCACCATCACGTGGAGGTGATGAGCCAATAGTCAGATGGTTGACAAATAATTACCATGGAATACCTTGGAACACTGATGGTGTAACCTTTAGTAAACTATGTACTATTCTACATGCAATCACCAATGAAGATGACTCCATTATTTTACGTTAAAGGACGAGAGAAGGCTCGATGGTTCCAGAAAATTATCCGCAAGAAAGTCTGCTACAACATAGAAGATTTAGGATGCCCGCCACTACAAGAACTCAAGAAAAATAGTTTGATCAAACTTTGTAAAGCTCATTTATTTTGTAATGCTATGTGCGCAGCTGAAAATGTATTTTTAATTGCCCAATGGTGGGTGAAATAAAAAGAAATAATACCAAATAATATATGTTATTTTATTCAGACATTTCACATACATGTAGTTAATAAGGTCCACAAACATCATATCCAGGTTCATAATTCTTAATTACAATATTATTTACATCATCAGATACTAACAAATTTTTATATGCAATGAGTTCAAGTCTTAATTGCGCATAATCCAATGATGAACTGGGTGTCACTTGAGCTACTCGAACATTATTAATGTGCATGTCAATCAGTTTTTGCACTGTAGCCATATTGAAGTCTCGTAGCACTTTATTAGCTAGAATGTCCACAAACTCAGTATAATATCGTGCCACCAAGTAGCCCCACTTCTGCTTGATGGTCAATGCGTTGGTCACGGCCGGCTGCGCGTCGACGAAGTTCCTCCAAGTAGACTGGCCGAAGAAGACGCCGCTGGCAGGATCGTCATTAAGGTGGAAACAAACAGTCTTCACCCCGGCAATCATTCGGCAGGAGACGGTGTGCTCACCAAGTGAGATGCTGTCGGTGCCGGCGTTGAATAACTCGGACACTACGTCCAATTCCCGGATCAGGACGTTCCATTCGTAGTATGTTAAAACAATTTTATTGTGTCCCACTTTTTCCAGAACAACAACAGGTTCAAACTCGTGTTTGGACGATAACCCTATCGTCAAACGTTTCGAGTCCCCAGCGTTGAGTTGGTATACAGATGAGAACAACAACACTAGACGAGGCATAGCTGCAAACTGATGAGAAAGCGGTAGGCGGGTGGTTTATAAAGCGGTCTGCACACCAAGATAGTGACTGTGAGCAGCGCCATCGTGGCTGCAGTGGCGGGGCGGGTGAACTACAAAGATAATTACGGTGAGAGGCGCCGGCGTGGCTGCAGGGGCGGGGCGCGTGACCTACTAAGATAATTACGGTGAGAGGCGCCAGCGTGGCTGCAGGGGCGGGGCGCGTGACCTACAAAGAGCCAGGTAGATAATTATAGGCCAGAGGCCGCACAGTCGGCCGGACGCCTAATTATAGGGGAAGCGGCCTGCACACCTGCAGGGGGCGGGGCGCGTGACCTTGACGGTAAGCGGCGCCGGCAGCCAATACAAACCGGTTGATGGCGAGGGGTTTCGAATTCAAGGTCAGAGACAGGGTACAGGTTACAACAGGTTTGTACCTGCCCGCGGTTTCGAATTCAAGGTCGGCGGTAGCGTATCAGGTTACACGGAAGGAACACCTGCATGTTTCAAGGTCAGCGGGATGGTGTCAGGTTACAAGGAGGGGAGGGGAGGGGGTGGGGCAGCCAGGTAGATAATTACAGGCCGCACAGTCGGCCAGGTGCCTAATTATAGGGGAAGCGGCCGCAGAGGGGGCGGGGCGCGTGACCTATTTAATACCAAACCGCCGTTTCTTTCCTACTAAATAGCGTTTCAGTTGTATTCTTAATTAATTTTGTATATGTGGATGGTTGTTTTTTAACAGTGTCAGTACATATTTCTGTACAACCAGTTTTGCACATACGAATTGCTTTATGTATCTGGCTTTCATTATCTTTAAATATCTCAGTACTTATTTGTAATACTCATGAAACAAAAACAAACAAAACAAAACACATTCTACAAATGGGATTAATATTAATAATAGAAGAAAATGCAAAAGAAAGTCGGATGTTAAAGAAAATCCTGGATTCAGTCAAAGAAAAAGGTTAATTCAGAAGATGACACAATCATGAATTTCTACACACATATAGGAAAGGAGGATAATTGTTTTCTATAATTACTTTTTCCGTATGAACCCTGCAAAGCTGAGCAATAGAATCTTCAATTACTTAATCAAAAAAAAAAAAGAGGAGTTGTTCACCGAGGTACAAAAAGACACACAAGAAATGGCGATAACACAGGTGGATATTCAGAAATGTATTACACCAAAGAAGAAACTCCAAGAACACCGTAGATTTCAATAAAAGCTGAAACTAAAAACTGACAAAACGTGGACTGAACCGATGAAAGAACAGCATAGTGTACGAATGCGCGGAAATACAGGGTGAAACTTAAAGCCCAGGCGCAAGGGAAAGGACAATTGCAATACATGGTCCACAGATGGCCGAAATGACAGAAAAAATGGAAGAAATGACTTTAATGTAAAGAATTAGGGGGCATCCATTCATTATGTAAGTTCAAAACAGGGGGAGAGGTCTAACAAATTCTCACCAAATCTCATTTGAGGGGAGGGTGGGGTCGATAAAAATCTCACATTAACATTTTATTTTAAATAAGCTGCCCTTCAGAGAGCAGCAGAATGATAGCGCGTTCTGTTAAGAGAGGCGGTTCAAGGTCATCTGCCCTAACTCCATTGCCCTTTCCCCTACATATGAAGGGGAAATTTACCATTCGTTTGTCTGCATACAGCATACACTCATACATCTCTGACAGGTAGGAAGGGAGGGGGAAGTGAAGTAAGGAGCGGGAGGAGGGGAACATGATCTTGTGCCGCCAGTTCAGAGTGAAAGAGGTATTAAAAAAAGGCCTGAAAATTACAAGGTCAATATCACGTTGGCGAAGAGGAGGAGTAGTGTCCCACCAGATCTCACCAAGCGGAAGAGTGGGTTACAAATTTAAGAAAAAACACTCCACGTAATTAATGGACGCCCCCTTAGCAGTTAAGTGTTTGAGGACCGATGTCTTTGTCTTACGTGCTTTTTGGCCGTAGGCGAAGGATACGATAAGTATGAAGGCAACTGGTAAAACTATGTGGAAAAGGTCGTGGTATGTGCACTTCACAGCAAGTGTTTTAAGGCTGCTGAAGCCAGAGCACTCTACTCCTCGCGAG
This sequence comes from Vandiemenella viatica, assembly GCA_031002005.1. Classification (NCBI taxonomy): domain Eukaryota; kingdom Metazoa; phylum Arthropoda; class Insecta; order Orthoptera; family Morabidae; genus Vandiemenella; species Vandiemenella viatica. Next base: position 181,188,590 of record CM061919.1, read on the forward strand.
CCCGTGTCCAGCTCTCGCAGCGTAACGCAGGGTGACGTGTGGGTCGACCTCCCTGATCGATACCGGACCGCTCTGCAGCAGTTTTTAATGAAGCGACTGCGCCCTCTAGGGCCGGAGGTGCAAGGCCGGCACACTGGAGAGGGCCCTCCGCACAACTTAAAGGAGGTCCGTCGCCGGTAAAGGGTAAAAGCCATTATCTCTGATAACCTCCACCGGAACTTCATTTTATTTATTTGGCACAAGTGTTTCTGGATGTTGGAACGGTTTCTTTTTAAGTACACTTGTATAAACATCAAAGTACGCACACCCAAGGTAGGTTCTGAAGGCTAAAGATTTAAAAAATAAATAAAAATTAATACAGTCCATGATTCAATCACAATGAAGTCCGACACTGTGCACTTATTTTACTTCTTTTACGACAGTTTGGAAAAGTTTCTGCAATTTTTTTTTTTTTTTTAAATTCACGACTACAGTTAACCTCTACCATATATATATAAAAGGAAATGTTTGTATGTGTATCCACTATGGACTACAAAACTACTGGACCGATTTACCAGTGGTATTTTGCAAATGGTTTACGTGTTCAGGAGAAGTCTTAAAGCTATTGAAATCCTCGAGCTGACCAATATAAAAACCCATCACTCACTCAGAAGAAGTACTGGTTTAATGGCATTGTCGCGTGGCACAGCAAATCGTTTCTTATTTCAGTGATACTGTTAATCTACGTTCGTGTCTACGTGTTTGCTATAGACAAAACACTTCTGGGCCGACTTACGAGCGGTTTTTTTTTGCAAAATGGTCCACGTTGCCAGTGGAAGGTTTAAAGCTATTGAAATCCTCGAACTGACCTGTAGAAAAAAAGCAAAACTAAATGGATGAATTAGATTGCATCTATATATTTACGAAATGCAATGTTCGTATATGTTTCCACTATGCGTGTTAAAATTAGAGAACGATCCTTTTGCAGTACATTTTTCCATAATTTTATTGATTATTAGTAATAGGAAAATTATTTCATGAGCAGTTAAACGTTGCATGCTCTTGCAAAGCATAACCAAGGTATTTCTTTGTTTATATTCGAAATGAAATCCCCCAAAACGTTGTATTCGGAGGAAATAGCAGTGAACTTTAAATTGAATAAAATCGTAATGACAATTTATGTAATCCAATATATAAAGATAATAATGTATATGTAAATCTCTAATTTTAACAGAAGTTAAATTCAAACTTTGAGTTGTGTTCATTTAGTCTATATGTAAACTCGAATCTAGCAATAGCGAAGCATTACCGGGTCCGATAATTTTGTATAAATTTCGAATTTGTTAAGAGATTTCGGCTTTTCGTTTTTCATACCTCAAGGGTATAACTTATTTCAGAGACAATTTTTTATTACAACAAAGCTTGATCATTAATCCTCGGAATTAAAAGGCTTCTAGTATGTAGCTCTTGATTTGTGCTCTCTTCATTTAAGTATAAACAGACACTTTTTGTTAGCTATGAGATTCGCCATCGAAGCGTTTACTCCCAAGCACTTCTAAAAATCAATTAACAAATGGAATATTTGTGTGGTATAAAATTGTTACGTGCAAATACTAGACCAAAGCTGCACAACCAATTTTGGAGATGAGTCACAATTTCGCTTCGAAGTTAGCCTGCGGGACACAATTTCGATTCTATGTTAGCCTGCGAGTCACATCATACTTGCCTATAGTTACAATAGATATTTAAATACAACAAAGATATCACAGTTTAATTACAATTAGAAAACTAAAAACCATCAATGAGACCTTTCCAAAGGTTTCTTTTTATTGAAGTCAAGAAGTAAAAAACTCCAATGAGACCTTCGCAGAGGTTCTTGAGCTAGCATATTCTAGACCACTGCTGTTGGTAGGCTAAGTCAAATGCCTGGGGTTGGGAAGCTATGTAATAGACATAAATGGGAATGTCTAGTTACACAAGAATCGGCGTATTTTTAATTAAAAACTTAATTTTTAGTTTTCATTAGCATAATATTCGACCTCTTGCGATGTTATTTATAAGATATTTTCCTAGCAGCTCCCCGTTCAGTTAACAGTCTACATGGATTTTGTCGTTTTAAGATTATTTTAGGTCGCCATTTTACAGTTTGGTTTTTTATGTTGTTCTGTCTATTTCTTTATTTTGGTTTCGTATAAAAGATCTTTCATATAGGTATTATGCAGAGTGTTTTTCACTATAAAACACATAAAATAACAGGATACCTCCCTGCGATGCAGTGTGGGATATCTTCGAGTATTTGGATGCTGGGATACCAAAAATAAGCGTGACTGAAAATAACAATCATTTAGAAGCAGAACCAATCCAGCGTTTGTTTTCCTTATCCTACAAACATGATCGTCAAGACTTCCACCTCCTTCGCCCTCCTTTCCATTCTTGAAATGGCTTGTTACAAAATTTCAACATGATGGCATTCCAACATACAGCTGACAATTAAGCACTTTGAAGGTGTAAATTTTACAGATCTCATTGCGTGCTTGAATCTTCCGTGAGATGTAAGCGCCACAGTTCGTTCAAGGTAGTAGAACAATGGAAAGATTAATGTATCTAATAGTACTATACCGCCAATCGCCAATAGGGTTGATATAAATAAGTGTATTCTTTCTTAATCTACATTTGCCTGAAGTTGTTGAGCAATCAATTTTATATATAAAACTTCGCCCACAAACAAGTGTTGTGGTGAATGTTATTTTCTACTATCCATACAAGTTTCGCCCTTATGGTATATCATAGGTAGGACGGCCAGTTCCTTTCCTCTGGGACCTACAGTCTAACGTGAAATCAGAACCACAGAATATAATAATAATAATTTGTATTGTATATAATAAATGTAGTGATACACATGTAAAAACACACATTTACAGCCACTGATGATGCCCCACACCATTAGGGCGAAACGCACGAGGAATAAACATAACATTCACTACAAAAAAATTGTTTGTAGACGGAGTTTTAGTTATAAAAATTTACAAACTTGTTTCTAACGGAACCGTTAACAGCTTTGAAATAGAAAAATTGTCATAAACTTCTACTATTGAAACTCACTGATAAATAAATTTTGATTTGCCTTAACTGTATCATGATTGAGGTATACATTACTCACTTGATTTAATATGACAGTAGCATCGATCAAATAAAAGTAAATAAATAAAAACTGGTTGATTAATATGAATTATAAATCACAGAGCACGCTAGCTTACAACATATACACATTAGAAATTTTGTAATAAAAAACTAAGGTTCAAGGAGAGCCCAGATTCCACTAGATGCCACTGAATCTGAAGACAATATACCGCTGTTAGTAAGTATACAAGGAGATTGTCTCTTCAGTACTGTTAAAATCCACCATGGACAATTTTTTTTTTTTTTTATGAAGCATTGTGAATAGAGAAAAATTAAACAGTTAAAACACGATACTATAAAATGATGAAAGGATTTAAAGTGTCAAGATGAGATCTTTATATCCGGTAGAGAAGGTTGGAAAGGAACTGGTTGGAAGGTGGAAATTAGTGACATTGTTGGTTTTGGAACTGACTCGGAATTCGACTGTATTTATCTCTGGAATCCATGAAAACCGAAATTCCATTCTCAAGCACCACCCACTCATCAACAACGCTCGGGTATAATCAAACTGAAGACAGGTTCAGTGCTCGCTTTCAAGGTTCGTGGTCTGGTCCTAGGTTCAAAAACGGCGGGGCCAGGAATTTTTGAGAATTGCTATTAATCATATGAGCTATACCAGGCCGTTCCGCGGTTTGAACTCCACGTTAAACTGTAGGTTTCGGAGGAAAGGAAATGGCCGTCCTACCTCTGACACAATGGCTTATTATGCCTCCTTTAGGGGGGATCCAACCAACTTTAGGATTTTTGACTAAGTTAGTTTTAGTTATGTCTAGTAATAACGTAGTGTTTTTTCATGTACAAGATGGGCTGCAGCGTAGAAACATTTTCTCTTTCCGTCGTAATATGGTGTTCAATATTTGCGACACCTGTTATTCATTAAGTTTCACCACTCCCTACATCTGGCTCCCAGCCGACAGAGAGAAGCAGCTGTATCCTCTTGCTGACTTATCACCCACTCAACTCGACTCCTGGCGACACGTGTGCAGGCAGGAAACGGAAACTGGGGAGCCCTGCCCTAATCCCAACCACGTGCACGCACCTGTTAAGGCGTAAGATCAGTGTTTCCTGACCCGACATGTCGGTGATCACAGAGGCCACTGTTGAGGTGAGTTGGGGAGGCTTGACCCGTTTTTTTACTTACGTTAGCTGAGGGAGAACCACATTTCAGTGACGCAGGCAGATATGCAACAGCTTACCAAACTGGGCGGTAAGTTTCGAGCATGGCATTCTGGAGGATGGAGTTCAACTAAAAGAAGAATCAGCTTATTAGGTACACAGATAAACACTAAACGTTGATTATGATTATAATGTGGGGAAGAAATTGCTTGCTGAAGACTTGAAATTTAAATACCTTGGCATAACATTTGATAATAATACTGGTCAGGACCCATTGGACAGATGGTAGGTAAGATTTCATAATGCTAAAGAGTACCGCCTCCCCAGTACTGATTTGACGTCAGACTGAATCTGTGTGGTACTAGAATGACCTTCCGAGCATTCAGCTAGGAAGAGAATAATTTTGACCGAGTTTTGAACACAAGACTCCTATTTCGTTATCGGTCTCCATGTTAATCAAGCAATACGCTGTTGAAATTTACTTTTGTTAGACATTAATGTTTTGCTAGAGGTTTACACCATGTTGACATCGAGATGATTAGATTCGGGACAGGACAAAGTGGCAAGAATCAGGAGGGAATTCTGCTATTGGTTTTCGCATGAGCTATTGTAGTATTCGCCAGGACTAATTTTTGGAAACCGAAATCTTGATGGCTGAATCGGGAATCGCACATACTGAACGCTAACCTCTCACCCTTCAGCCTCGACCGTTGTATAATGATTTGTTGATTGATTCAAATTTCGTATAGACATTGATAACGTTAATATAAGTAGGAATAATATTCACGCCAGGTGTATGTTTTAGATTTATATCTTTACGGAGCAACTTCAACAACAAATATCTACACATGAAATGCTCTATTCCTAGTTATTCTTAACAGACCCGTTATTCCGTTTCTTTAAGCCATTCACGCGATTTTTCAGAACCTACATTTCCTAGGAGATGTCTAATCCACAATTATTTACTTACTGTGATCTTTGCATAATATGTAATTCATGACTCTCAATAAATCTTTTTAGTGGTAGTGTACCAGCGAGAATTTTTGAATCTGCGTTCAGCTTCACCACTCCGGAATCAACGACATTTTAAAACAATCCAAATATATTCTTAAATACATTTTTTCGTAGAATTTTCTACGCAGTTGATGAAGATAACATTGCTCAGGTATTTCACACTATTTGTGACATCCATCTCATGATAACTTTGTATATTCGCTATTTTGATCCACTGAAAATTTTGTTGATTGTCAATAGCATAAGAAAACCAGTGCATTTAATCTACAAATTCTTCACCTCCGTTATGAAAATTAATCTACTAAATTCTATTATACGACTCGTGAAGAACAATGTGGAGAATAGTATGAGTGTTTCAGACAGAGAATATGAATTAGTCATACAGATTGTATTTTCTGTGCTTTTAATTGATATACGAAGGGCGTTTTTTTTACCTCAAATAGGCCATAAATAAAAGACAAATGGAGATGGAATAAATATTTTATTACCAACTGTTATGCACACTTATGGTTACTTTTCAACATAATCACCTTGAAGATTAAGGCATTTGTCATACCTGTGGACAAGCTGTCCAATACCCTCTTCATAAAATGTTGCCGCCAATTACTTTAAATGAGTCATCACATTGTCTTGAAGCTCCTCGTTCGTTCGGAACCGCTGCCCTCCTAGCCACTTCTTCAGTTCAGCAAAAACATGAAAGTCATTTGGTGCTAGGTCGGGACTTTATGGCGGGTGACCATAAATCGCTGGGTGACACCAAAACTGTGAGGGCGAGCGTTGTCGTGGAGCAGAACAATGCCAGAAATCAGCATGCCTCTTCTTTTGTTCTGAATGGACTTCCGTAAACGTTTTAAAGTTTCACAGTAAAAATCTGCATTAATCGTGGTCCCCAGCAGCATAAACTCCACAAGAAATACACCTTTTCGGTCCCAAAGCACGGTAGCCATAACCATTCGGTTGTTGAAGTTCTCCTTGACCTCCTTCATCGTGCACATCAGTTCGGCCTTCTTTAAATTTTCTTCACCATTCACGCCCGACTCCTTCACTCATAAAGCTCTTTCCATACACTTGGCTCATTCTTCTATGGATTTCTACTGCAATGTTTCCTTCTGCTTGCAGAAAATGAATTACGCTTCGTAACTTGCACTTGGCGGGAGAACTGATCAACGAGGTCATGTTCCTGTGACTGCAGGTTGGCACATAATGAAGTCAAAAACGCGGCAACAACAGAGTGTGTGGCAGGGGAGATGCGCAATCGTCTACTGCGTACATCACTCACCTGCCACTCGTCTGGTCTCTTTGCTGTGTAATCGGAGGTTGGAAAGAAAAAAAAAAAAAAAAGAAAAAAAAAAGAAAAAAAAAAGAAAAAGAAAAAATACGCCATTCGTAATTAGTGTCGCATTTCCGACATTTTTTATTTTAACGAGTAAATAGCCGTATTTTAAGAGGAAAAAATAAATTAATTGTTTTTTTTTTTAAATATTTGTGATAATGTTCTTTTGTTTACATTTATCGAATTGTGATTCGCGGTGTTTTATACCTATAAATGTTCTGGGGTAACTATTGGAGTGAACAAGGTGTTTATATAGGCCTACGATATTTCGATCGCCAAAATATTGAGTGTAAACACATTGTTCACTCTGACAGTAGCTGAGGACGTTATATTAATTTTCACCGTCCAGAGAAATTTGGTTTTTATGTATTATATACCTTGCTATATTTCTTATAATATAACAACTGTCGTACACAAGTAAGCTACATACTTCTTTCAGCATAATTTTGTAAATAAATCCGTCAAAAACAACTGGTTTGGTGAATTTTGTTTTTTATTTAATTCCCCAGACGCGTTTCGCCCTTGTGGTGTAGGGCATTTCAGTGGCTGTAAAGTGTTTTTGCATGTGTTGTTACAATAACTATCTACAATATAACTCTTAATAAATATGTATATACATATGTACACACTGTACTCACAGATATAATGGTATTCCTTTGCATGTCGGTCTTCCAGCATGTATGTGAATTTTTCGGTACATAGTATTTTTTGTTACTGGTTACTATTAAGTTATTGGCTACGTAATACTGAATGAAAGCTGTAGTAGCTGAGGCTGGCTATATAGTACATCAGTGACAGGGTTCAATAAACATTAATTAAAATAATAAAACAAATTGCAGAATTTAATAACTTTTGACGAACATGAAACTTGTTTCATCTCTGAGCAGAATAAGCAATTGATTTTATCAGGACTACAAATATTTAGTAACTGCAGAAAGTTTGTCAAACTTTTTAAATAGAAAATTTTTCCACTCACTTAAACGATATTAAGTGCTATTGATTTCTAGGCCATAACGCTTGAATATGAGTTGGGAAGGAGGCAAGATATAATAATTCGTTTGTACTGAGAACAGATAGGAGCCACAGATTATACTGCATTTTCACTTATTTACGAGATACCCATCAAAGATCAAGCTACAACACGCATAATCACTGTTCCTTTAGATTCCGTTAATACCGAATTTTTACTATAAAATTTTGTTATTTCTTTCTTCAGTTTGCAGAAATATAGTACCTCAGAATATACGGAAAACTTTAATGAAACTGCTACATCATATATTAGCATTGCAGTAAATGTAACGAAACTGTGGAATCTAATTTACGGTGAAGGTTACAAGGATACCACATCACCAATTTTAATGCTTTCTACGAGAAGAAAAACAATATGCTAACACCTTACTGTGTACAAGACGATCCGCACTAACGAAGATAGCGTATTATACATAAGCACTAATTTCCTAATTACACTTAGAAAAATTAAATAATATCAAAAAGTTATCAGATTTAGATATCAAGATTACTGTATATGTTAGGATCTGTATCATAGTTACGGACACACGGAGAGAAATGCGAGCTCTGGCTGAGCTGGTTCCAATCTAGTAACCCTGAAATCCTAGGAGCCACTCCTTTTTTTGTGTGTAACAGACCGGCTCTGTGAAACACGGCTAATGGAATGGAGTGCCCCCGCGCCCGATAAACGCAATTACTGGAGCCAGCGCTGCTCCGTTTTCCGTACTGCAGTGGCCACGGCGAGCGTATGTCCCCTCCGAGGCTATGTTTACTGACCAGCGAAGTAGGACACACAGTGAAGTTTTACTGCCCCGCTTCCGAGGGAGATACGCATTATGCAACAAGGGCTGGCGTAACATTAGTCGTCCCCATGGCTTATCAATTTGCATAATTTGTTGTGAATTATTCAGGGGATGACCTAACCACTCGCTTGACACCATGTGTAATGCTTACTTATTTACTACGGAGGATTAACGGCCTTTGTATTGCGCTTGCCCACTTAGTCACGGGTCCATCGCTTCCAGTTTCTCCCCGAATGTTGCTAATCCTTTGTTGGCTTAAGCTATTGCAACTCACTCTTCAGATTGTTTCTTAATATTTTCTCCGTTGTTCTGCTGACCTTACACTTACTATAAAACCAATAAAAACGTTTTTAACTGTTCACTTTTGTATAGTTGTTTCCACTTGTGCTACTCATCGAAGTACGTGAGCTCTCACAATGTTAATAACAAATAGAACGGTGCAGTTTGGATTCTACATAGAACTGTGGAGACTGTTGTACGAGGGCGAATCAAAAAGTAAGTTACACTTCCAAGTTAAGGCCATTTATGAAACCACCTACACCTATACAACACGGCTATGACAATTTACAATGTAAGTTCACTTTTCCACCTAGGCTCCAAGAGAATCTAAACATTTCTCGGAACATCAACCAACTTTTCGTTTCCGGATGCGAAGGAATCACCTCCAGCGCTATGTAACAACATGGAGACAGCTGCTTTCATCTCCTCATCGTTTCGGTAACGTTGAACCAGTTGCGTAAGGCAATTAAAGAAAAGTGGCGGAGAAAATTGAGCACCGATGTGATTTTGTTGCACGATAACGAAACTCCTCATACGGCCCGCCAAACGTCCGAATTGCTGCAGCAATTCAAGTGGGAGGTATGGCAACATCCTCCATAAATTCCAGACTTAGCGCCATGCGATTATCATGTGTTCGGTAAGCTGAAAAAGGATCTCGGTGGGCGTCGATTATGTTGATTTCAACGAAATATCTGCTTTCCTTTCAGTTTTTCGCCAATTACTTCTTCAGGAATGATTAACGAAATAGAAATGTTATGAAGAAAAGCTCATAACCTCTATTATGTACATGTATTAATATCTCTGGCCGTTCGTTGTTAATCCGACAATGAAGGCTGTCTGCGTGACGTCACAGCATTAGTGTTTTGTCAATATAGGTCTATATATGTATGGAGTGCTGCAATGATGTAGGCATATAAAAATAATACATCGCAAGGTTCTACAATTCAGTAACATGTATAGTTGGGATAGTGTAATCTGCTAGGTGTTGGTTAATTATAGTATCTTTGGTTGTTGCGAGTGAAGAAGAAGAGGCTCGAGTACAGCGCAGAGTGCAAGCCTGCGTATGTCATGGCGTTAGTTTAGAGAACCGCGTACAGTGATTGTTACAGTCTACAACGAGCCACAATTTGTATCTGTTACTGATTATAACAGAGGTTTATTTGAAATATGTGACGATGTTTTGTGAAAGTTAAGAACACGCCAGGTATGCGTAAGTAATAAAGGTATTCGTTAAACCATTGTTTCGAAACTTGCTAGTAAACTAGTGCAAGTCCGTCACAGATTTTTTGTGTATCATTACTGGTCCAAAATAGTTACAGTGTTTAGGGTAAAAGATTATGACAGGTTGGCCTGATTTGACCAAATATAAACTTGACTTGTGTTTCAGGGTGTCTCAGAAGCATTAATAGAGGTAGGTATTAAACACGAACAGAGACGATAGCGCAATCGTATAATTGCTTAAACACAAACTTGTATTTGACTCTTAAAGTTCACTTTGCAAAATTAAAAAAAAAAAAAATAATAATAAACCTGTTAGCTTCGAAAGAATCACGTTGTTTTTTTGTTATTGAGGCTGGCCAAACACTCATAATGTAATCATTGGTCATAGTATCTGTAACGGCCAGTGAACGTAATACATATTCCATATTATTAAACAGTGGGGCAACTCCGAAAAAATGAATTGCTAGAATAGTTTATTCGGTAATATATTTGGTCTAATTTCCACTTAAAATAACCTAATAACTTGCGTACAGCGAACGTGAAAAAAGACTATTAACGAAAGTTGTCAGGAAAATAATAAAAAGCAAATAAACCGTAATACATAAACTTTGGTCAAGCAACAACATTAGTGAAAGTTCTAATTAAATTGCAATTTATCCTAAGCCGGAATGACAAATGGCATTCGTGGTTACAGCAGAGACCATGAGTAATTTAATATTTTAAAAGTTTTTTTTTAACTGAGTTTCTTTAGCAACATGTTATTGAAAATCAGATCCACTTTTTTTTTTTGTTTTTTTTTTTTTTCAGACGTTAAGTTTATCGATAGTTTTTTTTTTTTTCCCTATGAAATGCTACGAAAAGCAAACTTAATGAATGTATTATGACAATTAATTTGCTAGCAGTTTGTCAGGTTCCTCGCGGTTTAATTAATATAGTGATTAAGTAGTCCACAATGTATTTCAGCTTAAACTTCTGTTTATTTCCAGACAACACTTCAACGATACTGCTTGCATTCATAGATACAAACCAGAGATAGTACTAGCGCAGTCCTTGGCAGTTTTAAAGTGAATCTGTATAAACTAACTAACTGTCCTGCTGATTTCTTTATATAGGCTCTATTGAAATTTCTCGAACACTTCAAAAGCTTCCGCGAGATATTTCTCGAACATTAACAATTACTAAAACAATTAAACACATTAAAAAGAATCAGAATTAGTACTTAATCATTTAACATCATAACAAAACTGTCAGAAATGGAAATTAAAGATACTTAAACCCAAAATTATTTACAGAAATCATTTTAAACTGTCGAAAATTGTCCTGTACACATCGTAAATTACATTAATACTTGGAATTACAAACATTTAAGCAATTCTCTTGCACAGTTTGGTTCTTAAACATATTAAACGGCATTTAAATAATTTCTTTTCATAAAATAAAGTCTATATACACTGATTTACAAGAAATTGCAAAACAAATATACCAGATCATATTCGAGCAAATACTTCATTAAATTCAATTCTATTTAAAATTCAGGTATGAGGGCTGTTACAAGTTGCCTAGCTATTAAATTGTGAACATAACTACGAATTTCTTGTGATGGTACCACTGATCACTGTTTTGCGAGCGATGGCTGGCGTGCGACTCACCGGTCTTCAGCCAATAGCTACCGAGGTGAGTGAGTGAGCTTATTAATTTATATAGTAGATTTAGTTCCTTCATTTAAAATCGCGCCATAATTAACTGTATAATTTAAATAAATGGGCGCCAATTTAAATCTATTCCGGACGGCTAGGGCCACAGGTCGAAATCACATCGCTGTTACGACTTTGAAATGCGAATGGTAGGAAAAAGAACATAGTTTGGCCAGTACTACCAGGATCATTTAAGATTAATCATTACTGTCGCGAAAACTGATAATTTTTTTTTATCTGCTTAACGTCTCTCTAACAGCGAGGTCTTTAGAGACGGGAAAGGTTGGGGGGCAAGGAATGGGAAGGAATTCGGCCATGGCCTTTTGAAGGACGCATCCCAGAATTTGCCTGGAGTGGTTTGGGAAACCATGGAAAACACAAATCTGGATGCCCGGAGCGGGATTCGAACCGCCGTCCTCCCGAATGCGAGGCCAGAACGCTAGCCGTTACACCACCACGATAGGTAACTGATAAAGTGAAGGTAAATTTTTGAATCTTGTATCGACTACCTGAAAGATTGGCTTGTTACCGGTTGAGAATGAGGCGAAAAAATTGATGAATAAATAAATAGAAGTAAACTTAAAGTTATTTAATATAGTAGGAATAAGTAAGTTAAAGACTATATCTAGTAAGACGATCCAACTTAAAAATATTAGTTTCTGGAAATTTCATGATTCACGCCCACGGTTAGGTAAAACCCCGTGTTTCGGTTGTAAGAATTTTGTCTTAGGTGATCATTTGCATTGAAGAACTTTTCAACTTTACTATAAACAATGATGAAAAAATGGCTGCCCACGATAAAATGGATAAAAATTAGTGCCTGCGACTTTTTAATTAATTAATTAATTTGCAATGGAGCGCACGCCCCGTTGGCAATTTCCCTACAGACCCATCTTCCTCCTTTCCTGCATCCTCCTATTTTTACCCTCTACAAATTTCAACTTTAAATTCTTTCAACGTTTTTGGTAAATTATACATAATTTCTCTTGGTAACTTATTCCAATCCCTTACACCCTTATCAAAAAAAGAGAACCTTCCTACACCTTTGTGCTGAAATCGAGTGCCAGCTTGTGGTCATGGTCATATTTTCCTTTACATGCATTATTTTTAATTCTTACACCAATAGCTCTACATGCCTCATCATCAATATAGGGCTTGTACACTACCATGACCCTCTTCTGCCTCCTTCTATATTCCAATGAATCCCATTCCAGCTCTTTTATCATATCTGTTAGTGATTGCGTTCTGCGGTAATTTCTAGAAACAAAACTAGCAGCCATTTTTTGCACCCTCTTCAACTCCAGTATTTGATTCTCAAAATGTGGGTCGCATACTACACTACCATATTCAAGGAATCGTTTGACCAAAGTTTTGTAACCCAATTCCTTTACTTCTCTCGTACATCCCCTCATCACTCTCTCCAACAAGTGCCGAATTTGTTTGTTGCCAGAACTTATCTGCCATATCGGTTAATTCTGAAACCTAAATATTATTTTATTTAGCTTATGGAAAATTATCCAATATATGCAGTAAAAGAAAATATATAACTATGTGTAAGTTAAA
>CM061919.1:181202779-181329067 GCA_031002005.1 Vandiemenella viatica
GTACAATTTCTATTGTTGGAGTAATTTTCAGCACTCCATAAAGTGCCGTAGGCTTATTTAAAGGACCCTTTAGACGATCCGACCTGGGGAAACACCTCTTCGGACTTGAAATCGGGTCTTTTAAAGTGAGCTTCTGGTGTCGTTTTTGTGGGAGACCAGACAGGGAGATAGGGTGGGAGTGGGAATGACATCCGATGTAAGGTAAAAGGTGGGGGATAAGTCAGATCCCCACAACTCTACCCGAAAATGGGCCGTGTAAAGTCTCACCTGATTGTGCCCACACTGCCTGGTTCCGAATTTTCCTTTTCTGTTGTGTCGTACATTGTTATTTATAGGTCGTTGCATTTCATCAGCAAAAAAAAAAAAAAAAAAAAAAAAAAAAAAAAAATAATAAAATAATAATACTTATACAGTTGCTGGAGGTGCACAAGGTCTACAAAGTTTTATGGAACATCTAGTATGCCCTCTATCGTAACAAAGACGCGAGATATCAGGCATCATTTGCTCTCCGGTCACTGCTTCACGTATCACGGTACTTTTCTTGTCAATGAAAGACTTTGCTAAATTCAATAGATTCGCAAAAACGTCAGGTGTCATCCACAAGAAATTCCGGAATTCTTCTCCGACCAACACTACTAAGAGTCTAATGTGACTGAACGCATCTCTTTGTAAATATAACTGCTTGCCCTACGTCTTTCTCTTTCACAGGCTTTGTGCACAATGCCAAAGCAGTCATGGTTACGCCAAGCATTTGGGGTTTTGATTAATGGGGGGGCATACTTATTTAATTTAAATTAATCAACAAGTTTTATAACTAACTAATTTTATTACTCTCAATGGAACATATAAATTTCAGAGAAAGACGGATATACGCGTGATGGTAGGCTGCTTACTAATCAGATCGAGCCGGTCGACGGATCATTTAAATGCTACACTGCCGGCCTCGGTAGCGTAGGTGCTATAGAGCTAGCTCCGCGTGCCGATGGTCGCCGGTTTGAGTCCAGCCGAGGGCATGGGTGCTTAGTGTTGCGTGTATGTGAATGTCGTGTCCTACCTGTAGTGTTCGTGTGTCCATACTTAGTGTCTACACTGTACTGGAGAAATTGAAACACTAGAAGAGTAGATAATCACGTTGAGCTGGCTGTATAGCCCATGTAGCCGTATGCCATTATTAAATCAAAAAAAAAAAAAAAAAAAATGCAACAGTTTCGACGGGAGGAAAGTGAGATCGGGAAAGGGTCGTCTAAAGAAATGCCCCTTAATGTGGTCAAGAATAATCCGTGACGACTGTTTAAGCTCCGGAGTTTGCTAGCGGACAGGCTCGCGCGGAACGGTGCAAGCACAACGCTATGTAATTTGTTTGTTAAAGCGCTTTAAATCTTTGGAAAAAGTCTGATTCTTTGTTCTTATATGTTTTTCCGAGTTTATCGAAGAAATAAAAGCCAAGATAACAGTTAATCGACGTTGTTGTCATTCGAGAAAACACCCGTCACTCAAAAGTAAGTTCAGTACACACTCTGGTGGAAGTCAAAACCACTCGGCGACTTGAAAAAATTACCTGTAAATCTTAGAAAAGCCAACATTTGCTAACTTTTTTCTTACGGTGATAGCTAAAAATCTTTGAAAATGTTCTACAAACATAAAGAAACATAAATTTGGACAGAGAAATTGTAGAGGGGTTTCTCTGAAGCACACAAATAAAGAAATAATACTCCTTTTATTTACACATTTAATTCTTGTTTCATTTACGCAGGTTTAGAAAATAACGATCAGATGGACCTGTGTGACATACTTCATAACATAAAAAAAAATGCCTGTCTAATCAATAACACAAATTCGCAAACGCTGTCTTTCTTTCCATTCCACTTCACAAAGAATTTCCACTTCATTGTCTGACAAGATTCTCCTAAAGTAACAACACAGCATATATAATACTTCTCTCCCTCGCTTATTCTTGTTGAAACAATAACGGACCACACAATGGCTTCTATCACCAGCCAAGCAAATTCCTTTCTGCCTGGAATGACATGCGTGAGCAGAGGTATTATAATAGTTACTATTACCTATGGCTTGCTAATCGTCGTAACCACACGACTTAACGACGATCACAAATGCTGTTTACTAAACATTCAATTTTCTTATTTTTAACCAAATTAATACTAATAAAAGGTTCAGGAATGCATGGATGTTGGTTCGAATCCCCGTCGGAGCATCCAGATTTGGGTTTCTATGGTTTTCCCAAAACATTCCAGGCGAATACCGGGCTGCTCCCTTCGAAAGACCATGGTCGAATTCCTTCCCGTTCCTTGTCCCGAGTCCTTTCACGCCTCTGATGACCTGGATAATGACCAGTCGTAAGCGAAAGGATCAGAAGGTTTCGCGAAGATAAGAAGAATAAGAAAGATAATGCAAATTAATGGTTTCATACGCTTCTTAGTGGCATAAACGATAAATAAAATTATAAAAAACATAATAAAACGCTAAGCATGGTCATCGTGTAACCATGTCCATAACACCGACGTCACGCACTCAGCCATCGTCCCTGGATTAACAACGGCCAAAGATGCTAATACATAGTGGAGGCTATGAGCGTTACTTAATAACAGTTCTATTTCGTTAAGAAATAAATCCCCAAAACACTGAAAGAAATGTATGGAGTCATCTAAATTTACATATTAATTATTAATCACTTTGTATTTATTTGTATTCGTTCAGTGTAGATGTTTTCCTTAAATCATTTGCCGAAGGGGAAGGAATTGGCCTTTCTACCTCTGACACAATGGCTTAATATGCCTCCTTCTGGAGGATCCATCCAACTTTCGGTTTGTGAACTAAGTTAATTTTTTATGTAAGATAAAAGCTTTAATTTTCGAGCAGCAATGTTAGCGGAAGCTTTGATTGGATTGAAATTAAACCTAGGTCAGAATGACAATAGAAATTTGACGTTACAGCGCACAGCGAATGAGTTTTTTTTATGAATTTAAGTAGGTTTCATGAGCGCCATGTTTCTGAAAACCTTATTTCGTGCGGATGAAAGTAGTTCTTATATATCGCGATTTATGTGGCCTGTACCAGGTTTAAAACTATTATTACGTGTCATAACTTAAGGTTTTAAGATTTCTTTTCCTTAGCTTCCACTGATTCTGTATTTTTGAGTGGACCAGTGTGACAACAGAAACTTTGGACTACAAGGTAAGGTAAGAGGAAATGCATTTAGTGTTATTTTATAACCATTTTAAATCTATAATCAACTGGGAACAATTGACTAGCACCGAGCGTGGTGGTGTAACGGATAGCGTTCTCGCCTCGCATTCGGGAGGACGGCGGTTCGAATCCCCGTCCGGGCATCCAGATTTGGGTTTTCCATGGTTTCCCAAATCACTCCAGGCAAATGCCGGGATGCTTCCTTCAAAAGGCCATGGCCGAATTCCTTCCCATTCCTTACCCCCGATCCTTTCGCGTCTCTAAAGACCTCGCTGTTAGAGAGACTTAAAGCAGATAAAAAAAAAAAAAAAATTGATTAGCAAGAACACGCTATCCAACCCGTCATTTTTGACCGGCTTAGATGCTAGTAACTAAAATGAAACAATTCAATTTAGTAACAGTAATTGTGAACCATAATTTAGGGAATGTACCTGCGCCAACTCCATGGCGTAATTGCAGCCATTACTGCCTATCTATATTCGGGGCATGTATATACAGGAATCTGTGCAGAAATAAAGGGGTGTAACAAACTGGTCCGTAGCTTAATACGGAGAGCTCCTTCCGTGTCAACTGGCGAAACGAGACGATGCTGAGGCAGGTGCTCAGTGCCAGGTGAAGCCGAGTGGCCACGGAATACAGATGCGCTCATAAGCGAAAGTGGTCCTGGGACTCGCGGGGGAGCGGATTAAATTTGCATAGCGGGCGCTCGTCACCCCACGTCACCGCTATCTGGCCCTCCCTGCCCGCCGCCTCCCACGGGACCCTCCCTCGCGTATCTGATGCGGGAGCAGTGTTTGCCTTTGTCTGCAACCGCGTGTCCCCTTGGCCCGCGGGAGACAGACTAAGAACTCACCGGAGGGGCCGGCCCGTCTGTTTCCCTATTAACGTTGCAGTTATACTGCCGCGCGGCACTTCGGACAATTGCTGGTTGCCGGCAGCCCAGGCGCGGTAGGCGGGAGACCTCTCCGAAAAGATGGAGGGTGGAAGCGATGACTTTGACAGTCTCCCGAGGAATTGCGAATAACAATAAGGCGCTAATGTTGTTTGCACGCGGCAGTCGCTGGGGGAAATAAAAGAGCCGGAGAGCTTTAGATGGATTCCTCCCCCGATCTCTGCAAGAATCACGTCAGTGTTTGCTTGATGAAAGAAGTTTCTCTGAAACAAAAGAATAGATTTACGTGTCTTCAACAACTACGATTCTTACGTTGCAATATTAGTTGATCCACTCTTCTGTCTGTTGGTTTATAGTTTATTAGAGAATGAAATAAAATTACTTTTCACAGTCTACCATCATTAAACGGAACAAGTATTTGCAATAATATTTCCACAGGTCGTAATGTATGTCCGACTTCACTCTTCGAGATTTGATTTTCTCTCTATCAATATCTGTTTTTTTTATGTTAGTGCAAAGGATTCCGATAGTAAGTAAGAGTTATTGCAATATTTTGCTATTTATTTATGATCTCTCGATTATTCTTATGCAATCCCTCACCGATTATTGACTTGGCTAATCTCCTAGTCTCCACGTACCATATTCATCCCACTTTTCATCTGATTAAAATACTTCAATTTTTTGACTCCATGAACTAACCACACACGAACCAAAGAGAGAGACGCAATCCCACCGTGGATGTTATATATAAAAAAAATGTCTGCCTTCACTTTCTAAACACCTTCAGTTCTAATATTATTTGCCCTGTCAATCTTCAACATTTATGAGCTACTAAAATATTTACGCCAGTCTCTCCACATCCCATCATTAAATACATGAAGTTCTGTGCTTCATAAAAACAAGTTTACACTCTGAACCCTACACCTGCATTTGATCTTTTTGATTAAACAGTAATTTAGTCGATATTACTTGTAATTACTTCACAAATAAGATTCTTAATTCTTCTTCTGTTAATTTTCGAATTCTCTTATTAGTCCGTCACCATTTACTTTATTACGACCTTAAGGACCTGTTTCTTTAGCGTTTTACGGTTCGTCTGCTTTATTAATGCTGGCAGAGTATTGGAGATAAGGAAGGAATTTGATAAATGTCTTATGTCTTCCGGAATTCAGCTGGAATTATTTCAGGAAACCATGAAACAGCGAAATCCGGATTGAAATTGCATTGTCACAAGAGCCAGGCTCGACTGTTAACCACCCACCAATTTGGCGCGGCTCCCATTTCAAAATCTTCTCATTACGTTTGATTTTAGTTGTTTATAATCAGTCCAAAACCTTCTCCCAATGTTTCATTCATTTCATTGAGTCTATTGGTATGGTACAGTCCCAAACAGTACACTACTTTCATCCTCCTCGATAACTATAGGAAACGATCCTGTTACATCATAAGGTGTGGATACCTATTAGGAAAGAATTTTTGTGCTGCTGAATGAATTAAAGATCCAAAAATAAATCCTTGTGAAGTAATGAAGAACTCTTCAAGGTAAAATATTTGATCAGTTACGAAATTGTCTGATTTAAGTGAAGTTGACAAACAAACTGAAGAATAAACAAACAGTAAGAGATTTGTACAGAAGATAAATCAAACGGGTTAATAAACAATGCACTCCCCAGACGTTAAAGAAAGAGGATTTCTAAATTTAAATATAATATTTAAAGACGGAGATAGCAACAAAAATTCCAAAGATGGAAAGAAATTGATAACTTGTAGGTTCTATATCAGAATAGCACAGGGAAGAAGAAGTTTTGTTTCATTAAATAGATTTTGTTTAACCGTTTATTATTGTTCATTGTATGTCTCGTTACGCTGGTATAGAACCTCTAGAAGTCTAGAGTATTACCGTGTTGTATCAAGTACTCGGACTTGAGAAACCTGTGTAACACAGAGAGCGAATAAAATAATAGTAGGATGGTAACTGTATCATTTACTTCATAATATGTATCGTATGTAGATTAAACTTAGAGTAAAGCGCAGTCAATTTTCTGTACACCATGTATATTTTTTTTTTTTGAGTTCTTTACACAAGTTTCAGTATTATCTCATTTTACCGTAAAGTTAATACAAAAGTTTTGAAGAAATGATGTGACGAAAAAATAACTTTTTGATAATTATTCCTAAAGTATATATGTGATAATATGCATAATGTAGTGCTTACTGGTTATTAATAATTTATATTGGAAAAATTAGTCTAAATGCATTTTGGCGTCTTTAATGGAATATTTAAATCACTAGCTCCATTAATAAAAAACTTAAATAGAAGGATCATTTTAATACTGTTAGTACTCTCCTGAATTTATTTTTCATTTTCAATAACTGCCTGATAGCTTATATTTACTGCACTTCCATAATATAGGCGGTTTTTTTGCTTTCATTTTTGTGGAACAAAAATTGTATTCCAGTACGAATTTAGTGTGATTAGCATTTTAACATCCCTGATGAAACTCTAAGCTATCAAAGGCAAAATTAGAAGCAAAAGTGACCTTGAATGTTTTTGGTAACAACTGAAACAACTAATAATTTCTTTCCTGAAATCACGTTTAGACAGAATGGATTCCCTTCACATCCCACTCTAGATAAGTTCTTTAAGTAATTCAGGATTGTTTCCATCGCGATTCTTATTGCAATAGCGTAGTTATTTCCTTGTTAGTGTTTCAATCAGTGGAAGGTATAATATAAAGAGAGAAAGATTAATATTGTTGGCTATACAAAGTTACGATTATCGTACCACTGTGTTAAACTGATTTTTTAACCCACTAAGGAATAATTTACAAGGGAACCTATTACAAACACTCTTTCCTACTAACAAAAAGAAGTAAAAATCTCTATAATGCAACACATCTGAGAATACAGTACATCCCAAAATTTCATCTAGTAAAGCTTCTAGGAAAAATTTCATAACACAAATTAGTTGACATCATGCTAATTTTTCTGATATAATTTTTCGGATAGCCATGAAGGAAAAATACATACAGACTTCATTTAATCAGAAGACTATTGGCCAGCTATAGTTTATCAAATTAATTTCCCTACGGCTTTCGCATTTCTGGTCCATTTATGGGGTTTAGACTATTTTGGGCGATGATGTTTGAGAAAACATCAGTCATCTCACAGTTTTAATAATTCTCTTTGTAAATATTGCAATAATTATTTCAAAAATCCATAGTTATAATGAAGTGAAATGGAAATGACAAAACAAGGATATAAAGAGTACAGACGTTCTTAACAGTAATCATGGTTATTGGAAATATTTAAAAATCAAAAATAAGGAATTTTTCTGATTGGATTGGTAAGTAGAATGTTGTATAATAGTTCTTCATGAATATTCCTTTTTATGTCTGTTTATCGATGTTATATTCTGCGTATCATTCTTTCATTTCTCTGCACCTGTTCCGTCTCCATTTCCCCCTCTGCTGATACAATACTCCCCTACACAATGCTCTGTTCTCCCATGGGGCTGGAACTCATCTCCCTGGCTAGTTACCCAGCTCAATTACCTTCCTAGTTTTTATCATTCTGACGATAGCTGGGATTCATTTTTTGCACTCACCCTATCTTCCATTTCATCCCATTAATTATTCAGCATTCTCCCCTAGCCCATCCGTTACAAAACCCATTTATCCACTAATCTCATTTTTATCATAATTTACATTTTCTGTCGTCTTGTAAGCAGAGTAATTTCTCAGTTTATGTTATTGCTTGGCAGCGTAATATCGCAGCAATATGAAGCTTTTGTTAGCTGTGGCGGTTTATCTACTTCTTCACAGGAAAAGGAACAGACTTGATATTTTCTCCGCAAAATCTGAAATACAATTTGATCAAAAGGATAGATTGTAGAAACTTTTCAACCTGTCATGAGCATAATATTCATGGTGTATAAGAAGTTTAACTTACATTAGCACTATTACTTCCAAATAGATGGAACTGCTGTTTACTGTTTTACACATTAAAGAATGATGGAGCCGCAACAAAATATCCAAATATATTTGTCGATCAGAATACATAATTAATTCCAAAATAAGGTAAATGTATAACTGCAGTTAATTAATCATATAGCGACTCCATTTACTGTATTTTTTATCTAAGGCTAACGCTAGTAAATATCTCGTTGTACTTATCGAAGCACTCAAAAACAGTCTATATTTCCATTTCTTAATGCTTTAAATTATTTTAGCAATGAATTCTAAATTTTATAACCTTTTTAAAATTGCCATTCATGCCACTTTTAAATTTGTACGATATCTTTCCTTCCCTTATTTCGCATTTCTGGTATTAATAAACCTTTTGGAATTTTCTGGAATATGTGTCATGATATTTCATTTCTATCCATGCTGTTAACAACCAGAAACTTTTTTTGTATATTGCTGGATATACTTTTAGTTTATTCCTGATGTAGTATAGTAATGAAAATCCTTTACTTCTTCTCATGAGTATCATCTCTGCGAAAATGAATCTCAACTCAGATGCGAGCCATTTGAAATCGCAGGAGGTTATACAGAGTTGCCCTGATGGCACTTCTTTCAACTAAAGTGTCTCAGGCGCAGAATATTGCCAATGCTAGACTCGAAATTAGATGGACGTGGAAGAACTTTCCGATTTTTCACCAACAAAGAATGAAAAATGCAGGTTCAAATTCCAAGTCGTCTTATTCAGCAAATGTTAAAGTTATACACAGTGGAAATCTATTGAACATATACGACAGTTTTGGTCGTTGTTCGTCAGTGAGTTGGAGTCATTAAATATGATGATTGACTCGGTCCCGAATAAGCGATGAATACCTCACACATTATACAGGGATAACGAGCCCTTGTCACATTCATCCGCTACTTCACCTTGTCCAGCATATCTGCGTGCGTCAAACGATATCAGAAGATACCTTCGTGGTTTTATCCTGCCAACAGTTTGTGGGGGTCTCATTTATTATGTTTCGGTTCAGTTCTGTAATCAAGCAGGAGATTTTTTGGGAATTCCTCTTTTCTTTCTTCAAAATGTTTTCACATAAAAAACAATCTAACTTAACGGCTTGTCGACGTCGAGGTCATTAGAGGCAGGAGAGGAGGAGGAACAATGGAGGCGATTGCAGGAATCAATCAAACATTTCGGTAAACCATGGAAAACCGAAACTGGATGGCCGGACGGGGATTTGAACCCCTGACCTCGAGAACGACGGGACGGAGCGAAACCGCTCAGTATGAACAGTGTTAGCAACAGCTTTAATGATCCAATAAGAAAGGGTAAACCTCAGTAACTTTAATTATATTAAAAAAACATTCAGTGGAAAAAAAGATCATCTATAAATTCCTTCTTTTTTTATCTTTCATCTTACCATGTATTAGCATTAAATACCAAGCTATCTTATAAACACCAATAGCCAATTACTTCTGATATGAGCACTTTCGTTCATGAATAAAAAATTTCGCTTTTGGGGGAAAAAGAGGTATATACCACTATTTGTTTGACTTCACCTGTCAGCAGTTACATCATATTGAGCTTCACAATGCCATCAGCTACACATTCCTTCACGCACAGAGGTTTTTAGTCAATATCTGATCACCTACCCGCCGTTGTGGTCCAGTGCCCAAATGCACCGCCCACTGGATCAAGGAGGCACAATGGAACCGGGTACGATACCAAGACCCACGTACCGGCCCGTCCTGACTGCAGGTTTTAGTCGGTTTCCTGTAATCACCTAGGCCAATGCTAAGAAGGGATGCACTTTTCACAAACAAAATATACACTTATGAACGGAGATTACAAAAATACACATTTTGCGGTCAGATATGGCAACACAAGACTTTAATACAATAAGTTAGGTACGCAGAGCCTAACAGGCCCAGTTAGGATTCGGGCAGGAACTCAGTTCCTCCCACCCACCCCGCTTTTCCTGATGATTCACACTGGCTACCTGTGGTCCTTGAAGGTAGAGGAGGAAAAACTGATCATCTGCTGTATCGCTGCTTTTACCGTAATGAATCAGACGACATATCATTTTTCTAACTGTCAATATTTTGTTTTTAGCTGACGGTCATTCTGTGATTTTTTTATTTATTTTTTCCTACAGCATAGCGAATTTGCTCTTATCATTCAGTCTGTTATTCGAAACGTACAGCATTGTCAGCATATCTCAGGGAGTCAGCAAACAGCTTGGTCTTACGTTTCCATGAACCTTAAAGCTTTTATCAGTTTTTTGTTTACTAAATACAGACTGTAGTAGGAAAATAATTTACACAGTTATCGAGAATCGCTTTTTTATGCCTCTCGATTCAGAATTGGAAGTAATTATACATATCAATGAATAAAGATGAATACGCAAATACGATAGCTCGTCAGTCAAACATGCTGATGTGCGTCGAATTAGAGGTACTTTATAATCAGTCCATCGATTATGAAAACAAAGGTGCAGGAACTTTCTAGTCCATAGACTAGCCATTTAAAAGGTGCAAAAGGGCGAATCGATTGAGTGTAAATCGTATAGAAGTGGTAGAACATAGGGCTGGAAGTAAAAAGGACGTCATCTCACTGCTGCAACAAGTCAAACAATTTCTCTCTCCAACGAAGTCTTTTTAAGGAAATTCTCAGAAACTACATTATTTTACTAATAAAAAAAAACAATTTTTTAACTTCATTGCTAAAAGATGATCAGAAATAAAGTAATGATATTTAATTAGTCCTCAATTCTGTTTACATGCTGATCATAGTCGTTAACAGAGAATTTATAAAACTTGTTAGTTACAAAATTAAATAATTTGAAATCAGTTACTGGAATAGCTGAAACAAATAGCGTTTCAATTGTATTCTTAATTTGTGGGTGGTTGTTTTTTAACAGTGTCAGTACATATTTCTGTACAACCAGTTTTGCACATACGAATTGCTCTATGTATCTGGCTTTCATTATTTTTAAATATCTCAATACTTATTTGTAATAATCATGAAACAAAAACAAACGAAACAAAACACATTCTACAAATGGGATTAATATTAATAATAGAAGAAAATCCTGGATTCAGTCAAAGAAAAAGGTTAATTCAGAAGATGACACAATCATGAACCAATACAAACATATAGCAAAGGAGGATAATTTTTTTCTATAATTACTTTTTCCGTGTGAACCCTGCAAGGCTGAGAAATAGAATATTCAATTACTTTATATATATATATATATAAAAACAAAGAGGCGTGGTTCACCAAGGTACAGAAAGACTTGCAATAAATCAAGGTAACACAGGAGGATATTCAGAAACGTATTACACCAAAGAAGAAACTCCAAGAACACCGTAGATTCCAATTAAAGCTGAAACTAAAAACTGGCAAAACGTGGACTGAACAGAAGAAAGAACAGCACAGTGTACGAATGTGCGGAAATACTTGGTGAAACTTAAAGCCCAGGCGAAAGGGAAAGTACAGTTGAAATACATGGTCCGCAGATGGCCGAAATGACAGAAAAAATTATTTTAAAGTAAATATAAAGAATTAGGGGGCGTCTATTAATTATGTAAATACAAAATAGGGGGAGAGGTCCAACAAAATCTCACCAAATCTCATTTGAGGGGAGCGAGGGGTCGATAAAAACCTCACATTAACATTTTATTTTAAATGAGCTGCCCTTCAGAGAGCAGTAGAATTATAGCGTGTTCAACTAAGAGAGGCGGCTCAAGGTCATCTGCCCTACCCCCACTCCGTTGCCCTTTCCCCTACATGTGAAGGGGAAATTAACCATTTGTTTGTCTGCATACAGCATACACTCATACATCTCTGACAGGTAGGAAGGGAGGGGGAAGTGAAGTAAGGAACGGGACGAGGGGAACATGACCTTGTGCCACCAGTTCAGAGTGAAAGAGGTATTAAAAAAGTTTTCAAAATTACAAGGTCAATAACACGTTGAGGAAGAGGGGGTGTAGTGTCCCACCAGATCTCACCAAGCGGAAGAGGGGGGTACAAATTTAAGAAAAAACACTCCACGTAATTAATGGAAGTGTTTGAGGACCGATGTCTTTGTCTTACGTGGTTTCTGGCCGCAGGCGAAGGATACGCTAAGGATGGAGGCAACTGGTAAAACTATGTTTAAAAGGACGTAGTATGTGCATTTCACAGCAAGTGTTTTAAGGCTGCTGAAGCCAGAGCACTCTACTCCTCGCGAGCCCGTGTCCAGCTCTCGCAGCGTAACGCCGGGTGACGTGTGGGTCGACCTCCCTGATCGATACCGGACCGCTCTGCAGCAGTTTTTAATGAAGCGACTGCGCCCTCTAGGGCCGGAGGTGCAAGGCCGGCACACTGGAGAGGGCTCTCCGCACAACTTAAGAAGGTCCGCCGCCGGTAAAGGGTAAAAGCCATTATCTCTGATAACATCCGCCGGAACTTCATTTTATTTATTTGGCACAAGTATTTCTGGATGTTGGAACGGTTTATTTTTAAGTACCACTTGTATAAACATCAAAGTACGCACACCCAAGGTAGGTTCTGAAGGCTAAAGATTTAAAAATAAATAAAAATTA
Source organism: Vandiemenella viatica (assembly GCA_031002005.1). Classification (NCBI taxonomy): domain Eukaryota; kingdom Metazoa; phylum Arthropoda; class Insecta; order Orthoptera; family Morabidae; genus Vandiemenella; species Vandiemenella viatica. The sequence continues at coordinate 181,215,425 of CM061919.1, forward strand.
ATACAGTCCATGATTCAATCACAATGAAGTCCGACACTGTGCTCTTATTTTACTTCTTTTACGACAGTTTGGAAAAGTTTTTGCATTTTTTTTTTTTTAATTCACGACTACAGTTAAGGAAATGTTCGTATGTGTATCCACTATGATCTACAAAACTACTGGACCGATTTACGAGTGGTATTTTGCAAAATGGTAAGAGAAGTCTTAAAGCTATTGATATCCTCAAGGTGACCAATATAAAAAACTATCACTCAGAAGAAGAACTGGTATAATGGAATTGTCACGTGGCACAGCAAATCGTTTCTTATTTCACTGATACTGCTAATCTACGTTCGTGTCTACGTGTTCGCTATAGACAAAATACTTCTGGGCCGACTTACGAGCGGTTTTTTTGCTAAATGGTCCACGTTGCCAGTGGAAGGTTTAAAGCTATTGAAATCCTCGAACATACCTGTAGAAAGAAAGCAAAACTAAATGGTTGAAATAGATTGCATCTATATATTTACGAAATGCAATGTTCGTATATGTTTCCATTATGCGTGTTAAAATTACAAAACGATCCTTCTGTAGTAAATTTTTCTATAATTTTATAGGATACTAGCAATAGGAAAATTATTTCATGGACAGTTAAAAGTTGCTTGCTGTTGCAAAGGAAAGCCGAGGTATTTCTTTGTTTATATTCGAAATGAAATCCCCCAAAACATTGTATTCCAAGAGAATAGCAATGAACTTTAAATTGAATAAAATCCTAATAACAATTTATGTAATCCAAAACATAAAGATAATGATGTATATGTAACTCTCTAATTTTAACAGAAGTTGAATTCAAACTTTGAGTTGTGTTCATTTAGTCTATATGTATACTCGGATCTAGTAATAGCGAAGCATTGCCGGGTCCGATAATTTTGTATAAATTTCGAATTGGTTAAGAGATTTTGGCTTTTCGTTTTTCATACCTGAAGGGTATGAACTACTTTAGAGACATTTTTTTTATTATAAAATAGATTGATTATTAATCCTCGGAATTAAAAGGCTTCTAGTATGTAGCTCTTGATTTGCGCTCTCTTCATTTAGGTATAACCAGGCACTTTTTCGGTAGCTATGAGATCCGGCATCGAAGCGTTTTCTTCCAAGCACTTCTCAAAAACAATTAACAAATGGAATATTTGTGTGGTATAAAATTGTTACGTGAAAATGCTAGACAAAAGCTGCACAACAAATTTTGGAGATGGGTCACAATTTCAATTCTAAGTTAGCCTGCAGGACACAATATCGATTCTATGTTAGCCTGCGAGCCACATTATACTTGCCTATAGTTACAATAGATATTTAAATAAAACTAAGATATAAGTAATAGTTTAATTACAATCAGAAACTAAAAAACCATCAATGAGACCTTAGAAAAGGTTTTTTTAAAAAAAAAAAAAAAAAACACCAAGGAGACCTCCGCAGAGGTTCTTGAGCTAGCATATTCTAGACTGCTGCTGTTGGTAGGCTAAATCAAATGCCTGGGGTTGGGAAGCTATGTACTAGACATAAGTAGGAATGTCTAGTTACACTAGAATGGGCGTATTTTTAATTAAAAATCTTTTCTTTTCTAGTTTTGTTTAACATAATATTCGACCTCTTGCGATGTTATTTACAAGATATTTTCCTAGCATCTCCCTGTTCAGTTAACAATCTACATGGATTTTGTGGTTTTAAGATAATTTTACAGTCTAGTTTTTTATGATGTTGTGTCTATTTCTTTATTTTGGTTTCGTATAAAAAATCTTTCATATAGGCATTATGCAGAGTGGTTTTCATGATGACGCATATAAAATAACAGGATACCTCCCTGCGATGAAGTGTGGGATATCTTCGTGTATTTGGATGCTGGGATACCAAAAATAAGCGTGACTGAAAGTAACAATCATTTAGAAGCAGAACCAATCTAGCGTTTGGTTCCCTTATCCAACAAACATCTTTCATGCTCGTCAAGGCTTCCACCTCCTTCGCCCTCCTTCCCATTCTTGAAATGGCTTGTTACAAAATTTCAGCATGATGGTTTCTGCTATCTTTCATTCTAAAACAGGCATTCCAAAAATTCTTCCACCAATAACAGGTGACGCTTGGAAGAACATACAGCTGACAATTAAGTATAATCAGGCACTTTGAAGGGTGTAAACTTTACAGATCTCATTGCGTGCTTGAATCTTCTGTGAGACAAAGTGCCACAGTTCGTTCAAGGCTGTAGAACAATGGAAAGATCATGTATCTAATAGTACTATACTGCCAATCGCCAAGGGGGTTGATATTGCCATAAATAAGTATATACTTTCTTAATCTAGTTATAGGCAATTAGCCTGAAGTTGTCTAACCATAAATTTTATATATAAAACTTTGCCCACAAACAAGTGTTGTGGTGAATGTTATTTTCTACTACCCATACAAGTTTCTCCCTTATGGTATATGAGAGGTAGGACGGCCAGTTCCTTTCCTCTGGGACCTTCAGTCTATCGTGAAATCCGAACCACGGAATATAATAATAATAAATTATTATTTGTATTGTATGTAATAAATGCAATTATACACATGTAAAAACATACATTTACAGCCACTGATGATGCCCTACACCATTAAGGCGAAACGTAAGAGGAATAAAAATAACATTCACTACAAAAAAATTGTTTGTAGACGGAGTATTATTTATAAACATTTATAAACAGAACCGTTAAAAGCTTTGGAATAGAAAAATTGATGTAAACTGCTACTATTGAAACTCACTGTAAAATAAATTTTGATTTGCTTTAACTGTCTCCTGACCGAGGTACACATTACTCACTTGATTTAATATTACAATAGCATCGATAAAAAAAGGCTGGTTAATATGAATTTTGAATCACAGAATACGCCAGCTTACAACATATACACATTAGAGTCCCGGTCAGCCACAACGCCACCAAATCTGAAGACAGTATATCGCTGTTAGTGAGTATACATGGAGCTTGGCTCTACAGCACTGTCAAAATCCACCATAGACAATCTTTTTATGAAGCATTGGAAACACGGAAAAATAAACAGAAAAATTAAACAGTTAAAATACGATACTATAAAATGATGATAAAATTTAAAGTTCCAAGACTTGACTCTTATAGCCGGTAGAGAAGTCTGGGAAAGGAACTTGTTGGAGGTTGGATATTTGTGACATTGTTGGTTTTGTAACTGACTCGGAATTCTTCTGTAGTTATCTCGGGAATCCGTGAAAACCGAGGTCTGGATGGATGGACCGAGGATCCATATCACGTCCGAAATTCCAGGATCAAGCTCTAACCACTCATCCACAACGCTCGGGTATAATCAAACGGAAGACAGGTTCAGTGCTCGCTTTCAAAGTTCGTGTTCTGGTCCTAGGTTCAAATCACGGTGGGGCCAGGTATTTTTGAGAATAGCGATTAATCATATGAGCTATGCCAGTCCGTTCCGTGGTTCGGACTCCACATTAAACTGTAAGTCCCAGAGGAAAGGAACTGTCCGTCCTACCCCTTACACAATGACTTATTATGTCTCCTTTCGGGAGGATCCATGCAACCTTAGTATTTTTGACTAAGTTAGTGTCAGATAGGTCTAGTAATAACGTAGTGTTTTTTCATGTACATGGTAGGTTGCAGGGTAGAAACATTTTCTCTTTCAGTCGCAATACGGTGTTCAATATTTGCGACACCTGTTATTCATTAAGTGTCGCCTCTCCCTACATCTGGCTCCCAGCCTACAGAGAGAAGCAGCTGTATCCTCTTGCTGACTTATCACCCACTCAACTCGACTCCTGGGGACACGTGTGCAGGCAGGAAACGGAAACTGGGGAGCCCTGCCCTAATTCCAACCGCGTGCACGCACCTGTTAAGGCGTAAGATCAGTGTTTCCTGACCCGACATGTCGGTGATCACAGAGGCCACTGTTGAGGTGAGCAGGGGAGGCTTGACACGTTTTTTTACTTACGTTAGCCGAGGGAGAACCACATTTCAGTGACGCAGGCAGACATGCAACAGCTTACCAAACTTGGCGGGAAGTTTCGAGCATGCCATTCTGGAGGATGTAGTTCAATGAAAAGAAGAATCAGCTTATTAGGTACACAGATAAATACTAAACGTTGATTATGATTATACGGTGGGGAAGGAATTGCTTGCATGAAGACTTGAAATGTAAATACTTTGGTATAACATTTGATAATAAACTCAACTGGTCAGAACCCTTTGGACAGATGATAGGTAAATTTTCAAAATGCTTCATTTATTGGGGAAAGTGATGAGGGTATGTACCAATGAAGTGAGGGAAATGGTTAATAAAACATTAGTCAGACCATTGCTTGAATATGGTGATGTAGTATGGTACCCACATATTGGTTATCAAATGCAGGAGTTGGAGGGGATGTAAAGAAGAGCTGCTGTATTTCTCTCTGGAAATTACTTCAAAACACAATTAGTAACTGATATAATAAAAGAGTTGGAATTGATTCACTGGAAGAAAGGAGGAGGGTGAAGAGAGTTGTGGGAGTGTACAAGGCGTATATTGGTGAGGAGGTGTGGAAAGATATTGGTGAAAAAATTAAGAGATGCGTATGGAAGAGAAAAGATGGCCATGGCCATAGGCTGGCACTTGATTTCAGACAAAATTTTCAATCGTAGGTATGGGGGTCAGGTATTGAAATAAATTACCCTTTCGGCTCTAATATAACTAGTGTGATATTGTTCTTTTTTTTTGCATTTATCGAATTGTGATTCGCGGTGTTTTATACCTGTAACATAATGTTTTGGGGTAACTATTCGAGTGAACAAGGTGTTTGCACACGATATTTCGATTGCCAAAATATTGAGTGTGAACGCATTCTTCACTCTGACAGTTTCCGAGAACATTATATTAATTTTCACCGTCGAGAGAAATTTTGTTTTTTATGTATTATATACCTTGCTATATTTCTTATAATATAACAACTGTCGTACAAAAGTATGCTACAGACTTCTTTTAGAATGTATGTGAATTTTTCAACACATAGTATTTTTTGTTATTGGTTACTATTAAGTTATTGGTTACGTAATACTGAATGAAAGCTCAAGTACCTGAGGTTGGCTATATGGTACATCAGTGACTGGGGCAATAAAATTTAATAAAATAATAAAATAAATTGCAGAATTTAATAACTTTTGACGAACATGAAACTTGTTTTTACTCTGAGCAAAATAAATAATTGATTTTATCAAGACTACAAATCTTTGGCACCGGCAGAAAATTTATCAAACTATTTAAATAGAAAATTTTTCCCCTCTCTTAAACGATATTAAGTACTGTTGATTTCTAGGCCATAACACTTCAATATGACTTGGGAAGGAGACAAGAAAGAATAATTCGTTTGTAATGAGAACAGATATGAGCCACAGATTATACTACATTTCAGATGAACGCTTATTTAGATCAAGCTACAACACGCATAATCACTGTTCCTTTAGATTCCGTTAATACCGAATTTTTACTATAAAATTCGGTTATTTCTTTCTTCAGTTTGCAGAAATATAGTACCTCAGAATATACGGAAAACATGAATGAAACTGCTACATCATACATTAGCATTGCAGTAAGTGTAACGAAACTGTGGAATCTAATTTACGGTGAAGGTTACAAGGATACCACATCACAAACTTTAATGCTTTCTACGAGAAGAAAAACAATATGCTAACACCTTACTATGTACACAACGGTCCGCACTAACAAAGCTAGCGTATTATAAATATGCACTAATTTCCTAATTACACTAAGAAACATTAAATAATATCAAAAAGTTATCAGATTTAGATATCAAGATTACTGTATATTACTGTTAGGATCTGTATCATAGTTACGGACACACGGAGAGAAATGCGAGCTCTGGCTGAGCTGCTTCCAATCTAGTAACCCTGAAATCCTAGGAGCCACTCCTTTTTTTGTGTGTAACAGACCGGCTCTGTGAAACACGGCTAATGGAATGGAGTGCCCCCGCGCCCGATAAACGCAATTACTGGAGCCAGCGCTGCTCCGTTTTCCGTACTGCAGTGGCCACGGCGAGCGTATGTCCCCTCCGAGGCTATGTTTACTGACCAGCGAAGTAGGACACACAGTGAAGTTTTACTGCCCCGCTTCCGAGGGAGATACGCATTATGCAACAAGGGCTGGCGTAACATTAGTCGTCCCCATGGCTTATCAATTTGCATAATTTGTTGTGAATTATTCAGGGGATGACCTAACCACTCGCTTGACACCATGTGTAATGCTTACTTATTTACTACGGAGGATTAACGGCCTTTGTATTGAGCTTGCCCACTTAGTCACGGGTCCATCGCTTCCAGTTTCTCCCCGAATGTTGCTAATCCTTTGTTGGACTAAGCTATTGCAACTCACTCTACAGATTGTTTCTTAATATTTTCTCCGTTGTTCTGCTGACCCTACACTTACTAGAAAACCAATAAAAACGTTTTTAACTGTTCACTTTTGAGCAGTTGTTTCTACATGTACTGCTCACCAAAGTACGTGAGCTCTCACAATGTTAATAACAAGAAGAACGGAGCTGTTTGGATTCTACGTAGAACTGTAGAGACTGTTGTACGAGGGCGAACTTCCATTTATGAAATCACTTTTTTTGTTGTCATCAGGTCTTTCGACTGGCTTGATACAATCCTCCACCCCTTCCTATCCTGTGCTAATCTCTTCATCTCTACATATCGCTTACAACCCATGTCCTCAATTATCTGCTTCATATATTCTAATCTCTGTCTTACTCTACAGTTCATACCTTCGACTGTTCCCTCCACCAGCAAATTAACCAATCCAGCATGTCTCAAAATATCACTTACCACCCTCTCTTCTTTCTGTAAGCTTCTTCCACAAACTTCTTTCCTCACCCATCATTTCCAAAACTCGTTCATTTCTTACTTTGTCTGTCCACTTAATTTTCAGCATTCTTCTGTAGCACCACATTTCAAATGCTTCAATTTTCCTTCTTTCCGGTATTCCTAAAGTTCATGTTTCGCTACCATAAAGTGCAGTGCTCCACACATAGAGTTTTAAACAGTTTTTTCTAATACCTAGATCAATATTTGAAACTAAAAGATTTCTCTTTTTCATGAAGGCTCTTTTTGTTAGTGTTATTGTGCTTTAACATCATTCCTGCTTCGGCCATCGGTTGTGATTTTGATTCCCAAATAACAGAATTCACTTACTTCTCCAATTGTATTCGATCCAATTTTTATATTTAATCTGCTAGTATTTGTATCATTTCGGCTACATTTCATCACTTTAGTCTTGCTTTGATTTATATTCAGGTCAAAATCTTCCTTCAGTATTTTGTTTATGCCATTCAGTAAATTCTAAATATCCTCAGCCCTTTCTGATAACAAGACAATGTCATCAGCAAATCGTAACATACTGATTTTTTCTCCCTGAACACTTAAGCCACATTCAAATCATTTTTTTTTTTTTACTTTATTTATTGCTTCCTCTACATACAAGTTGAATATTAACGGGGATAGACTAAACCTTGCTCACACCCATTTTAACTGATGCTTGTCTCTCACGATTCTCTACTTTTATTATAGACACTTGATTCTTATATAGTTATATATGAAATCACCTACACATAGGCAACACGACTATCACAACATACAGTGTAAGTCACTTTTCCACATAGTCCCCAAGAGAATGTAAACATTTCTCGGAACATCAAACGACTTTTCAATTCTGGATGCGTAGAAATCACCTCCAGCGCTATGTAACAACATGGAGACAGCTGCTTTCACCTCCTCATCGTATCGGAAACGTTGAATCGGTTGCGTAAGGCAACTGAAGAAAAGCGGTCGAGAAAATTGACCGCCGGTGTGATTTTGTTGCACAATAACGAAACACCTCATTCGGCCCTCCAAACGTCCGAATTGCTGCAGCGATTCAAGTGCGAGGTATGGCAACAACCTCCATACAGACCAGACTTAGCGCCATGCGATTATCATGTGTTCGGTAAGCTGAAAAAGGATCTCGGTGGACGTCGATTATGTTAATTTCAACGAAATATCTACTTTCCTTTCAGAGTTTCGCCAATTATATCTTTACGAATGATTAACTATATAGAAATGTTATGAATAAAAGCTCATAACCTCTATTATGATTAATATATCTGGCCGTTGTTATTCCAACAATGAAGGCTGTCTGCGTGACGTCACAGCCTTAGTGTTTTATTAACATAGGTCTAGGCTATGTATGGAGTGCTGTAATGATGTATGCATTTAAAACATAATATATCATAAGGTTCCACAGTTCAGTAAGATGTATGTTTGAGTAGCGTAATTTGCTAGTTGTTAGTTAATATTAGTGTCTTAGTGGTTGTAGAGTGTGAAGAAGCAAGTCACGAGTACAGCGCAGAGTGGAAGCCAGCGTTAGTTCAGAGAACCGTGTACATTGATTGTTAGAGTCTACAACGAGCCAGAATTTGTGTCTATTACTGAGTATAATAGAGGTTTATTTGAAATCTGTGACGATGTTTTGTGGAAGCTAAGAACAGACTAGGTTTGCGAAAGTAATAAAGATATTTGTCGAACAAATGTATCGAAAGTTATTAGTAAACTTTTTTTTTATTGTCACTGGTCTAGAATAGTTACAGTTTTTAGGGTCAAAGATTATGACAGGTTGATCTGAATTGACCAAATATAAACTTAACCTGTGTTTCAGGGAGAATAATATTTCTGAGCTTGAAGAACTCAGAAGCATTAATAGACGTAGGTATTAAACACGAACAGAGACGATAGCGCAATCGTATAATTGCTTAAACACAAACTTGTATTTGCAAAATTTAAAACAAAAAACAAAAAGAAACCTGTTTGCTTCGAAAGAATCACGTTGTTCTTTTTGTTATTGAGACTGGGTAAACACTCATAATGTAATCATTGGTCATAGTATCTGTGACGGCCAGAGAACTTAATACACATTCCATATTATAAAACAGTTGAGCTACTCCGATGAAATGAATTGCTAGAATAGTTGATTCGGTAACATATTTGGTCTGATGTCCACTAAAAATAACCTAATAACTTACGTACAGCGAACATGAAGAAAGACCATTAACGAAAGTTGTCAGGAAAATACCTAAAAAGCAAATAAACCGTAATACGAGTACATAAACTTTGGTCAAGCAACAACATTAGTGAAAGTTTTAATTAAATTGTAATTTATCCTAAGCCGCGATGACAATTGGCATTCGTGGTTACCACAGAGACCATGAATAATTTAATATTTTAAAAGTTTTTTTAGTGGGTTTCATTAGTAAAATCTTACTGAAAACAGACCCAGTTTTTTTCAGACGTTAAATTTATAGATAGTTTTTTTTTTTTTTTTTTTTTTACTATGAAATGCTACAAAAGCAAACTTAATGAATGTATTATGGCAATTAATTTGCTAGCATTTGCCTAGCTATTAAATTGTGGACATAAATACGAATTTCTTGTAATGGTACCTCTGGTCGCTGTTTTGCGAGCGACGGCTGGCGCGTGACGTCACCGTTTTCCAGTCAATAGTTAACGAGGTGAGTGAGTGAGCTTATGAAATTATATAGTAGATTTAGTTCCTTCATTTAAAAGCGCATCATAATTAAATGTATAACTTAAATAAATGAGCGCCTAATTAAATCTGTCCGCGACGGGTAAGGCCACACGTTCAAAACACATCGCTGTTACGAATTTGAAACGGGAATGGTAGAAAACAAGAACATATTTTGGCCAATACTATCAGGATTATTTAAGATTAACCATTATTGTTGTGAAAACTGATAAAGTGAAGGTAAATTTTGAATATTGTATCGACTACCTGAAAGATTGGCTTGTTACCAGGTGAGAATGAGGAGAAATAAATAGAAGTAAGCCTAAAGTTATTTAATATAGTAGAAATAAGTAAGTGAAAAAAGATCGCTAGTAAGACGATCCAACTTAAAAATATTAGCATCTGGCAATTCCATAATTCACGCCCACGGTTAGGTAAAATAGCGTGTTCCGGTTGTAAGAATTTTGTCATTTAAATGGAAGAACTAATCAACTTGACTATAAACAATAATGTAAAAATGGCTGCCCACGATAAAATGGAGAAAAATTAGTAGCTGGGACTTTTTAATTAATTAATTAAATTGCAATGGAGCGCACGCCCCGTTGGCAATTTCCCTACAGACCCATCTTCCTCCTTTCCTGCATCCTCCTATTTTTGTCCTCTACAAATTTCACCTTTAAATTCTTTCAACGTTTTTGGTAAATTATACAACATTTCTCTTGGTAACTTATTCCAGTCCCTTACAACCTTATCTAAAAAAGAGAATCTTCTTACACCTTTGTGCTGAAATCGAGTGCCAGCATGTGGTTATGGTCATGTTTTCCTTTCCATGCATTATTTTTAATTCTTACACCAATAGCTCTACATGCCTCAACATCAATATAGGGCTTGTACACTACCATGACCGTCTTCTGCCTCCTTCTGTATTCCAATGAATCCCATTCCAGCTCTTTTATCATATCTGTTAGTGATTGCGTTCTGCGGTGATTTCTAGAAACAAACCTAGCAGCTATTTTTTGCACCCTCTTCAATTCCAGTATTTGATTCTCAAAATGTGGGTCGCATACTACACTACCATATTCAAGCAATGGTTTGACCAAAGGTTTGTAAACCAATTCCTTTACTTCTCTCGTACATCCCCTCATCACTCTCTCCAACAAGTGCTGGATTTGTTTGTTGCCAGAACTTATCAGCCATATCGGTTAATTCTGAAACTTAAATCTTATTTTATTTAGCTTATGGAAAATTATCCAATATATGCAGTAAAAGAAAATATATAACTATGTGTAAGTTAAATCTGGAGATCCCCCCCCCCCTTTTTGTGGCCCATTGCGATGCAAACTGGATCGGGGAGCCACAACGGGACATGACACGATCTTAGCTCCAAACCCACCCCCTCCCCTTCCCGCTTAAAGACCATCCGGACTGCGGTTTTTAGGTGGTTTCCGCAGACACCAAGGCGATTACCTGCATGCTCCCCAATCTTCGGTCCAAAAATACACATTTAACACAAACAAAAATGCACTTACTACACAAACAACATAGTTAGAAATTTCGGAAACATGGTAACCCTTCATTTTATCCAATAGTACTTAGCATAACCTGGCAGTAGGAATAAAATGCTTGGCGACAGCAAGGGCATGCGGCCGTGAAATCAAAGATCCAAATTCGACCATGCAATGGACGGTTAAAAACTCAGCAAAGGCTGACAATCCTCCCCCCCCCCCCACTGCCAGCTGGGAAAGGGTGATGGGAAAAAATTAGAACAGGAAGTAGCAGAAGCATAGAATGGATTGTATTCTTGCCTGTGAAGCGGGTGAGAGCGAACAATGGTCGCATCGTGTGTGGTTCGCTAGTCTTAGATTGGTGTCAGGGGTCAACCCACGTAGCTTTGCCAAGTGTATAGCGCAGAGAATCCAGTTTTTCTGGTTTCACGCTGCATGCATGGAGGTCGTGGATGCGTTGGACTGAGGTCAATTGCGTCTGAACCTCGCAGTACTGGGAGGATGAATTAAATATCTTCACTCTCAGTGGGAGGCCTGCAGACAGAAGTTGCCTCTGTCTGCAAAAACTGCCTACAATGAATTCAATTTATAACAGCATAACATCGTCACCAAACAAGAAACTACTACAAAAATGATACGTTAAAAAATGAGAAAATACCATGGAATATACTTTTGTAATTACCGGCTAGTGTGGAACAGTGCTCTGAGGCACCACACACTACATTGGGGAGGTACAACAGACTGGGCACGAGACCAGGTCCCCGCGTACCGGCCGTCCTGACAGTGACTTTAGGCGGACTACACATATATCAACAACAAAAAAATTAATCAGACAAAACATTGTGACTACCTGCTTATTAGTATGTTGGTCCATCTTTGGAGCGCAATACAGCAGCGATTCGGCTTAACATGGATTCGAAATGTTCTTGTTAAGTTTCCGGTGTTGTCTGGCACCAGATGTATACACACAGGTCACGCAATTTCCCTTAAATTACGGGCCGGTGATTTGTGGTCGCGGCCCTGGGAACGAGATCACTCAACGGCGTGGCTGGTCGGCTGTTCGCGTGCTACTGTAGTGAGCATCTATGCAGAGTTGTTGAAGGACGGTGAAACCACGAATGGGCGACAAGGTGGTGGATGACCAACACTCATCACAGAACGTGGAAGTTGGAGGTTTGTTAGCTCTGTAAAACGGGATAGGCGACGATCTGTGGCAGATCTCACAGCTGAGTGTGTTCTGAAACACTTGTGCCTGCACCAGGGTAGTGCTTTGTTGTCATATCTGCCACAAATCGCCGCCTATCGAGATTTACACAGCGGGCTAGCCTCCGACCTCCATGTTCTGTGATGAGGCGTGGACATCCACCACCTTGTCGCCCAATCGTGATTTCACCGTCCTTCAACCACTCTGCATAGACGCTCACCACAGTAGCACGCTTACAGCCGACCAGCCTCACCGTTTCCGAGATGCTCGTTCCCAGATGCCGCGCCCACGAATCAACGGACCGTAATTTACGGGAACGGCGTGACTTTTTCGTGGACATCTCGTGCCAGACAACTCCGTAAACCTAAGAAGGTTTTCGAATCCATGCCACACCGAATCGCTGCTGTATTGCGCTGTAAAGATGGACCAACACACAAATAAGCAGGTGGTCATAATGTTTTAGCTGATCAGTGTACACTTATCACACACAGAATACAGTTACATGTTTCACTGACAGATGGCAGCACTTCTCTTCCCCCTTAGTACGTAGTAGTACCTAGCAGTAGATACAAAATGCGGACCGAAAATCAATGCTCCAAATATGGCTTGCGTGTAATAAGTAAAACTTATCAACGGCAGCCGACCACAAAATGTTGAGAAAAGGTGGTGACGAAGAACTGAGAGAATCTTTACTAACGCATTTTTCGTCGAAAGTATATTTGTTAAATAATGATTTATTCGAAATCACCATATATTTTTTTAACGAAATATGATACATTCAAACCTATCAAAAATATGTCATTTTTGTCCTTCCAAAATGAAACATATTATGGAAAACCGAAATGTGGACGGCTCAATGGTGATTCAAACCTGCAGCCTCCTCAGTGCAAGACCAGAGCGTTACTGCTTCTGCACCATGTTCGATTTTTAGAGTACAATCTTGTTCGAAAGTTACCCTTAATTCTTATACCACGTCATCCATCCATCGTAATCTGGTTGGGCAGAACCCATACTGTGTTTCGTGAGCCAGGGTACCCTAATTCACTTGTCTAAATCTAATATTATGAAATAACTTTATGCCTACGTCATGTTTAAGGATTTTGAAATTAGTGATTTTTTTCTTCTAATACTAAAGGAGGTTTCATTTCTATTTAACATTTACAATGGATCCTATATTGACTTTGGGTTAATCCTATTTAAACTAAGGGTGGGTGTTATTTTTTACGGAGGCCTGCTTATAGTCTATTGTGAGGTCTGATTATATATACAACATTTATTTTGGGGCCTACATTATAACTGCTGAGGGACCTAACTACAAACTATTGAGTGGCTTGGGTAGTTGGCGGAAAATTTCCGTGAAATCGATTCGTATCCCGAAGATATAAAAATAAATAATAATAATGCTTCAGGGTGTGGTAAGTTCACAATGATTAATAGAAAAATTTATTGACTAGAGAGAACGGTAAGGTTACGCCGTGATTGTATGATAAAGCCAGAGGTAGACAAAACTCTCTCCTGCAAGGCTAAAAGGACCCAAACATTTGTTTCTGGAGGGCCTTCCATTCATTCTCCAAGCTTTTTTGTCAGAGATAGTCCACCGTTGGAGTAGAAATCCCTTTCTCCTCTCACATCTGAAACTTTCTTATTTCTCCGGATATAATCGGCGATTCAGACGGGGGCGGAATCGAAAAACTTCGGTGGCCGAAAAGAATTCGGTATTAACATGTCGGAAGTGGACTTGAAAGGAGTTTGCGGAAGGTGTTTGAGCGCGCACACACTGAGATTGAGAGAATATCTGAGCATTCTGGAACTTTGTACTCAGCCAGTATCAATATTAAAGACCTTACAGTTTTCGCTCGAGATGCTATAGCTTGACTCCTCAGTGGTATCCATCCATTTACGAACTCTTTTGAATCATCTGAAAGGTTGTCTCTAAGCTTCTGGAGAGGCATATGAAAGCGATGGACGTATTTAGTTGTGAAATATAAAGAATATCTTGGTTTTAAGTGATATGTCTTTACTATTTTCAGACGAAATTGCTAGCCAAACGGGTTTAAAATGCATTACTTTATGGCTGGTTCAGATAACTGCTTTGGAATGATGCGTGGCGTTACTATAGTAAACAAACTTTAGATTATGAAGCAATAGTCTTCTATATTTTCTCACTGTCTTACTTTTCTATTATTTATTTGAGCGACTGTTACGTGACAATGACCTTTCGCTTCCAATCAGATCATTTTTTTAATTAATTAAATTAATTAATTTAACGACTATGTATTAAAATGAGTAATAGGAATACCATGTTGAGATGTATGATTAGATTATGCTGTAAAACAGTTATCAAATCGTGTATGATTAATTTTAACATTGAATATTTCGTTTGAATGTTGGATCTAGTGTGTCAATTATGGCTACAAGATTCGATATCTTTCAGCTGTCACAAACTGTTTATTATCCTCAGGATACTGTTAAAAATGTTCTAATTATTTCAATCGATCTTAAAATGGCTACAACGGAGTTACGAGTAAAGTTAGTAAGATTTATATTATTATAATGTAATTTAATTTTAGCAGATAACCTGTGCTGGCAACTGAGTTTTATGTTAGTTATCTCGAACAGCCACAGCTACACCGCATTCAGTTCGACGGTCACACTTCGCCAGTTTCCTGAGATTTTGTAGTTGATTAGCTTTTCGGAATGCATTTCATGCTCAGAACAGTCTTTCTCCTAGCGTCGCCAGTATTCAATATTTCTTAAGGAATCTGTGAGTTCTTGTCGTTTTGAATCGATGTGGACTGATGTTAAGCGGTGTGTAAACTGTTTCTGATAGAACCTGAAGGAACTGAGATATCTCAAGCGTTCAATTTTAGTGGAAATCCAGATATCACGGTGACGGCAAAATCTTTTTAATCAATCAAATAAATGCCCAATAGCTGGGGGTGTATCACAGAATGTTGTATCGACCGACCATTCTCTCACCGTCTACATTCCATTAACCTTAGCAGTCTTCAATATAAGTTAACTAGAATGCCGGCCTCGGTAGCATAGGGGCTAGAGTGCTAGCTCCACGTGCCGAAGGTCGCCGGTTCGAATCCGGCCACGGGCATGGATGTTAAGTGTTGTGTGTCTGTGTGTGTGTCCTGTCCGTCCTGTGGCCTCCGCACTTTGAAGACTATATAAACACTGGATTTAACAGATTCACTGGAAGCTTTAATATAACACATTGAGCTGGCTGTATGGCCTCAGCTGCCAAAAGCTATTAAAATTTAAAAAAAAAGTTAACCAGAGTCAAACGTGTAAGTATCAAGAGTTACTCTAAATTTCTACAATGATGGTGAATCTTACTACACTCATTTTTAAGAAAGACTGATTCTGTGATCAAGATTTATTTGACACTTAAAGCGATTACCAGACTATTATGTTCGCTTCACTTCTTAATTGGCAACCCTTCTGGGAGTACGCTCTTTCTTCCTCGTCTTTGTTACTGTACCCAGTTGCACCATATTTGCACCATCTTGTGGATACGCATGTGCCGTCAACAACGAGGTTCTCTCCCGTTATCACAGTCGAGTTGATTAGCTTTTCTTTTTGGTTACTGTAATTTTTATAGGGAGAGCAGATATGGAGACATCTAACTCAGTGATTCTCCTGTTTTGCATGTCTCGGAGGAATATATTCTTCAGTCGTGTTTAGTAGTGTCGGCTTGTTGACCTAGTAAAGTACTTGTTCACCGACCTACATGTCGTTCACAGAAATGTTGAAGAGCGGCTCCTTGCAGGTCTGGTTACATCATGTGTTGCTTAATGTTGCCCACAGACGAAAACATAGATGCTTATTCCTATTGAAAACTTCAATATCAGATTTAAGTACCTAGGATTTCTCAGAAAAATGGCTTAAGTAGTCTACGTTATAATTCACCTAATGGGAACGAGAATTTTACTGAAAATTTCAATTAGGTGGTTACATAGCGAAATGATCAGAAATTGATTTAAAGTAAACCTTACTCGTGTGTTAGTGCAAAAATCCTGTTTCTTGATGAGCCATTGTGACATTCAGATTTTCTTTCCATTCCTTGATAATAAGTAATCTCTGGGTAACTGATTAGGAAATACATTTACCAACCGTCCTCACCAACCCCTTTCCGGAATTGGGTTACTTTTGCTGGTAATGTTAGTTGTTTTCAGAGCACAAAGCCAGTCAGAGCCATTCCGCGCAGTAAAACGGACCACAGAACACTTGCTTGGTGATCTTTAAGAAGTTACTTTCCATGTGATACTCAACTGGCAGTATTTTAAACAGTTAGCAACCTCAGCAGATGAAATACCTAGACGACATGCATTGTGTAAATGCATTTTCCGAGCAGGGATAATTGTCTTCGATTTATAACCCAAAGTAGCTGTCGAAGTTTCGCTTAGGGAATCTATGTGCGGTAATGATTTAAAATGTATCCCTGTAATTCTATAAGATGCTGTTCTGCCGAATCTGACGAGAAAGTGATAAGTGTTTGGGTCTTGTAGCATGGAGAATCCACAATCTGATTCACCGTCCCCACTTGAGGACGTCGGTTTTCCACGGTTGCCCGGGATTACTCCAGGTAAATACTTAATAGCCTCATTTGTCTGATAACAGAACAATGCAATTATCACCCTCCAGTGTGGCACAGTGCACTGTGGCGCCGCACACCCAATGTCCTCACTACGGTCATAAGGGAGCGTCCATAAACTAAGTGGCTCGGTCTATAGGGGAATGGGTTGAGCGAAAAGCTACGGTAGACTACGTGGGGAAAGGGGGGGGAGGGTTTCGGAGCCAAGCCATGTAGGTTTTCATTCATATTATTTGTCACAGTTAAAATAAGGTACAGAACACACAATAGCCCGTGAATATTTATTTCCGTCATTTAACTATCTAGAGGCAGAGGGGGTGGGGGTAGAGGCAAAAGCCGTGTTAGACTACGTGGGAGAGGAGGATTCAGAGGAGGCCAAAATAGGACTACCTAGTTTATAGACGCTCCCTCAAGGCGAAGGCTGGGACGTTCCCCAATCTCCGCATCATAAACTACACACTTCACAAACAAGAAATACACTTATCACACACAGAACATAGTTACACATTTCGCAAACAGATGATAATACTTCACTTTACCCATTACTACCTGGCAATTGGCATAAAATGCTCGGCATTAGCGAGGGCATGCAGCCGTAAAATTAAGACTCGAAAATTTGACTATGCCAATGAAGAGTAAAATTCATCAGTGGCAGCTGAGTCTAGATGTTAGGAAATGGTGGTGAAGAACAAGAAGAACAACGACTTTATCTAGTGGCAGTCTACTGATATTTCTCCTTGATGTTTTACGGCAAACTGAAATTTTTCTTTCACTTCTTCGACTTTCCCCTTACATGTTTGCTAGTAATTATATAACCTATAACCCTCTCATATCCTTTTAAACTGATGCTTCTCTCTCACGATTATTACTTTTATTATAGCCGCATAATTATTACGTAGATTTAAATAATTCCTTCACCTCAAAATTTGAAGTCTGACTTCTTCAAAATATTAAACATATTCCCGCTTCTAGCAACACCGAAAACTCTTTCTAAGTCCACAAGCGCCGTAAAAAAGTCTTTATGTTTTTTTATAAGTTTTTCAATACTAATCTCAACGCAAAGGTATCTTTGCTTGCACCACTTCCCACTCGTAATTTGGACACTTGTAATTCTTAAAATAAGGTCTCCTATGTCATTGGTATTAACACCTTCCTCTTTCGAACACACTGACGTAAGGACCAACTAAATAATGCGATTCTCTATAAATTATTTTCATGAGATCCTCCAACCAAATGTAAGTCTTTCATTTACGTGGTGTACCTTGTTTGTACTGACGAGACTCTGGCAACTGAACGATTCCCGATAAAAGGAGTCACAACATGCTGCTTGAACGGCCACTTGAAAGAGGGATAAAGTAACGGAAAGTGGTTCAGGGTAACTTGTCGCTCCTGTGGTTGGAAATGGTACTTAAATGCGGTTAGTTCAGAAATAATCAGCAGAAGGCAACGGGTAAACATTTCATTAATGACACAGAGGGTACTCCGGGAACAAGTAATCTCGACTCATATATGGAATCATCGATACTTTATGAATAAAATATTCCGGTCATAATTTAGTCACTCAAATTGTTCTGAGGGTGGGGACTGCTTAGGGAAGAGTAATCAAAACTGACAGAAATATTATACAAGTTGGAGTATATACAATACGGAACTTGAGGAAGGAGATGGAATTACAGTGATTAGACGGTAGGATGGGCAGGATTTCTGGTCTCGAGAATGCAAGATAATATCATATAATCTATTTTGGAGGCAATTGGGAAACGAGTAAGTTAATATGAACAGTTAATTTTTGGAATTTTCCGCATACCGAAGGTCACTGGTTTTAGTCCAGCTGAGGGCATGAGTGTTTAATTGTTTGTGTGTTACTGTCGTTTCTCTACTGTGTTGTGGAAACAATCTACAGCAGAAACTGAAACTCTTGAAGCTTCATAATAATTCTATCTCAGCTAGCTGTATGGCCTAATAAGCTAAATGCCGTTGGAGGGGGGGGGGGGGACGTTTGAAATTTCCGTTTTCGACTAATTCTCTTTCTGCAATCGCTGTTCTGTTTCTAAGAATGTTCATTATTTATGCATCATAATTTTTCTTCCTTCTTTTTCTTACTGATTTTTACCCGTTGTATGGCTTTTAACACTTACTGCGACAACCTGCTGGCTAGTTGAACAGACTTTTGTTTGTCCCTGTACCGGGCTAGGAGGCGGTTTGTGAGTCATCTGTCATATTGTCACCATCTATCTGTAAATTATGTAATCTGTACGTGAAAGGTACATTTTGAAAATCAGGAGGCAGAAACTGAGTACGTTTCCCCCAGAACGATTACGTGAAGCCGTATTGAAACCGGTAATTCAGATCCGAGATATAATGAGTACTGGCCAAGTATGGCGGCGTTGTAGCAAACAGGGTCACACTGATGTGCTAGTAACTTCTTTTTATGTTCATGTAATTTTACAGTTTTTTTCTAAATATCTGAATCAACGTTGTAAATTATCATCTGAGGATTGTTGCTATTTTACATGATTATACCGTTTTGCGTCAATCAATAAATTATAGTCTTTCTTTGTTCGTACTGTCATACAGAATAGCCTTAGAGACGCCAACAATGAGCCTGCCATATTGCTCTGTAAAATGATGGTGAAAAATAATATTGGAGTGGAGTCCAAGAAATATTCTGATATCAAGAGGAAGAAAATCTGATTGATCAGGTGAAGGTATACGCACGAAACGTCTACCCAGAGAAGATTGTTAAAGATCTATGTAGGTTCATACCGCATCATTCTATGATTGAATTGGCCTATGATTATGACATTATGTTCATTCGCTATATCATATAGCATCTTAATTACTCTCTTACAGTTCTGAATGATGTAAGCACTTAAGAAACAGGGTGCTGGTAGTGTATGAAGCATATAATGGCGATTGTTGCATTACGGGATGTAAGTGTAGAGGGAAATATAACAGTGACCAAACATTAGCACTTGACACCTAACTTACGGGAGTTGTAAAATTTAATTTTCTTGATAGGGAAATCCGAAACTGGAGAAAATTACCGAGTAACATACTGAACAATTTGGTTTAAACACTGAAATAATTTAAATTAGAAGTTCTTAAAATGGAAAAGTCCATCTTCGCCAGAAGATGGAGCCAGAGTCAGGTTCCGAAACGTCGTCTCTTACTGACGCTCTCTCCCGGTGGAGAGCTCGAGGAGATTTAATACAATTGATTCACCGAGAAGGCCTACGTTCTTTCAAAAGTAGGGAATTGCTACCAGAGGATATGCGACATCTCAGCTAAGTTAGATATTAGTATAAAATGACCAGTCTTGGTACTAGTAAAATAACACTTCTATTATGTCTCCTCAAACTTACCAGTATAAGAGAGATAAGACTATATATCCCCAACCTTTTCAGCCAAACGCCAACTTTCCTGAAGAAAAAAATACACCGCTCTCTTTGTTGTAAGAAATAATGTAACCGATAGTGCTCCATCCTTTTTTTAAAACAGTGGTGCTTTCTTAGATGAAGTGTACAACATTATATATACAAAAACGAAAACAGATTTCTAAAATTACTTTGTAACAAGACATTAACAATATTGTTGTATTGTGAACAGTTCGATTAACAAATAAAAATAATGAAAAATATTAATTAGAGGGCTGAGCTCGTTGTAATTACACTAATTTCTTTTCTATATTTGGTATTTGTTTGATGCCAGCAATCTTAAATCACAGCGTTCCGTTGTTAAAAATCTGTTTGTTTTCTTAGCTAATAAACTGTTGACTACGCTAAATACTCTTTTCATCATGGGACTGCAACTAAAAACTTCTTTAATGCAGCCGTTGAAGCCGACAGGTTGGTCCTCAACGCAACATAAATTTGCCTTGGTTGGTATCCATTAACTATGTGAGGTGTTTAACGGAATTCCGGACCCCCTCCCCTCCTTTTTGGTGAGATTTGGTGAGATCTGGTCGGACCTCTCCCCATAAGATGACGTGAGATTTTAACGGGATCTCCCTCCCCCCCCCACCCTCCCGCTGATTGACATCGTAGTTTTTTGAGGCCTCTAAAGTCGGTATACCGCGTCGTTTGTAGATCTTATAACCCCCCCCCCCCCCAAAGTCTATATAGGGACTTTCTTTTTAGCTACTGTCCATCAAGAATTTAAAAAGATGACGTGAGATTTGGTAAGATTTCTTCGGATCTTCCCTCCCCCCTTTTTTACTGACGCAATTAGTGGATGCCCCCTTGGTCAAGAAACGCCAGCTCTGATCTCTTCAACGCCCACCGGTTTACGCTACCACCCTCCTTGGGAATTACTGATGTAGAAGATATGTGTATATCTTCAAGTGGACAGGTGGTTCAGTGGTTGAGATGTCTGCCTGGAGATTGAAAGGACCCCGATCTGAAATCCGGTCTAAGCTGCGATTTTCAAAGCCACTTACCCCGATATTTATCTCTGGCGCAGCTAGCTATGTAATGCGAAGTACGCCAGAACGCGTCAATGGATCCGATTCCTTGTTAAACTGTCACCACGTAATTAGTCACATGTGCTTGCTAAGAAAATCTTGTCCGCTCGTTGGCTGAGATGGTTGCGGCACCGCGATGATGTCCAGCACTGACACAGTGTTAGCGGGTTCCAATACGGGTGGTGGAAACAAATTTCCTCCTCAGATTTTGACAGGCAGGGAATGAAAGGTGGTGGTGAATTCATAATCACCATACTGCACGCAAGAGTCCTAGGTAACACCCCAAACGTGAGAGAGGGCGTAAGACACTGTACATAGTGATACGTCCGGGGTTAGGGCTGGCGGTGCCTCCAGTGTCTTTCGGAATAGTAGCTTGAATGGACTGGCACCCTTTCCTTTCTTCATCTCTTATTTCGGACAACATAAACAGCACTATATACTGAACACGCACATTATATCGTCATTCACATCAACAATAACTCACAATAAAACACACTGGGGAAGGCAACGGTAAACTCGCCCGATTTATCTTCCAAAGAGAGTTCCCGTTGGAGGATAAACATCCCCCATGGTAGACACCTGCACCTGGAATCGGGAATGACATAAGAGGAAGAAATAAATCTTGCATGTTCTTGTGAAAACTAAGATTTTCTGGGCATGTCGTTTCAGAAAAATCTTGTCAGGTATGCTACAGAAATCATATCGATCGCTTCCTCTGCAGTCATCCTCAGATTGCTATTTCCCTCTGACTTCGTATTCGGGAGGACGGTAGTTCGAATTCCCGTCCGGGCATCCAGATTTGGGTGTTCCATGGTTTCCCTAAATCACTCCAGGCGAATGCCGGGATGCTTCCTTAAAAAGTCTTCGCGTTCTTTGTCCCCAGTCCCATTCCACCTCTAATGACCTCGACGTCGACGAGGCGTAAATCCATAAGTAAAAAAAAAAAAAGTTGGTAATGGCTGAAACGTTGTATTTAGTAATTAAAAGTTGGTGGTATACATAGTGTGGGTCCTATATCAATATTCTCGTCATTATTTTTAATTTCCATAGAGAATTTTGGTTCGTTGACTATGTGGCAGTCTCGTCTGGAAAAGGATTGTGGACAGAGAACGGGAAGAAAACACACCACTGCCTATATAAAGAGAAGTATTCCCGCAGTAACTGTCACTCCGACTACGGACGCGTGGATTTATAATTTTATTGCTAGAATTCGATATAAAATAATGAACTTTACCTAAATGGTGTTCCAAGAAGCACGGGGAAGCCACCTCCATATCATTATACCGTTAAAACTGTTTCATGAAAGGAACCAATCTGCAATATGTTTAAAAATAGCAACAGACTGTGCGGCTTGGGTAACTATGGGAGACTATCAACTACAGTTCCTCCGACAGATTTCTGTTTGTGGTTTAAAATCAATCATGTCAAATACCGTTTCGTACACAACATTTTTGATTTTGCTGTCCTTTGCTAATACATATGGCCTTTCGGTGCTGGAAACACAAAATAATAGTCTGGTGAAGCGAAAATCCACATTTATACTGTATATTGTGTCTTCACATGAAGTTTATCAACAGATCGTGAACGGATATAACATTACAGACACACGCTATCCGTCTGTCTGTCAACATTCGGTTGGTTTCCAAAATTTCATGTTAAAATATGTTATTAATGTCGAAAAAATTATCCTGTGTCGTTCCTAACGATACATAGTATTTCCTTGTTAAATTTCACCAAGATTGGTGTAATCGTTTATTATTGAAAACGATTCAAATAGTCAAAGAGACAGACTAACTTACGCATTTGTAATATTAGTGTAGATTCACGTATACTGATTTCGTGTAACCAAGAAAAATCGATATGTAAGTGATCGCTTAGTTAATCGAACCCAGACCCTCCATAATACCAAATCGGAACGTTACCATTCCCTCCACAAGATTCCATTGTGAATGTAGCAGTGTCTCTTGAAGTATAATGATTCATACGTCACCTGAATTGGTTACCCATCACATATGAGTACTTCCATAAATCGTCATACAAAATTACTCGCTAATTTCGGACACGTGGCATACAGCCGTGCTCCTGAGAGAGGCGTTTCACCGTCCGTATTTGGCGGCGTCCAATTACCGGCCGCTGAGCGAGTCACGTGCCGTCATTCATCACGGCAGTTTTATTAGACCCGACAACATAATTACCGGATTGTGCGTGAGAGTGTATCACGGAGTGCCCGGTAGGCTCGCGTGCTCCGGCGTTAAGACCTGTCCGAGCCGCACGCCCCGATATAATTAGCACCCTCACGGTCGAGAAGGTACATTGAGTAATAACCGTAACGTGGCTGATGGAAGTTATTGGATTCGCACCAGCTTCGAATGTAATTTGCGAAACATAACTGGATTTTGAAACAGAACAGGAGTTATTGTAAACTTGTGAGAAGGCATAAACACAATCAGGTTGGTCAGCTGTAAGGTGTTCATATTCCATTTACCTTCACAAGTTTCACAAGCTGCTACGTTTACAACAGTTGTTTAAAATGGCGTCTCGACAGTCATCTCGTTCACAAGACTTTTCACATGACCCCACAAGAAGAAATGAGAGATCAAATGAACGAGCTGGCCGTAGAACAGGACCTCCTCTGCCTATCCTCTTTTCAGGGAATGTCTGATCGAGGTGTTAATGAACCCTCAGTCCAAATTGAGGTAAGGTTGCATCATGCTGGAACCACGACCAACAAGTAGGATGTTACAAACTTTCAGGGTGATGGTGCAGGGTAAATGAATTCATTATTACTGTACGATACACTTAGGATTTTCGGTCTCTCTGACATGATATGTGCGTCATTACTTGTCCATCGACAGAGGAAATTAGCTGGAGGTATTTGGGAGTATTCAACGGGAATTCTGTACCTCATGAGGAGGGTTCGGAAGTTGCAGCCCTTAGTTTGACGCTAAGGTAGAGCTTGAGAATTTTGTTTACAACTTTCGACTGGTTCGTTTCCGGACCAGGGTTTCTTACCTCAGATTAATACATTTATCATTATACATCATCCATGAAAGTTTGTAACATTACCACGGAATCACCTTTTATATGTGCCCTCCTTTACTTTGTGGTTTTAATCTACCTACTTCTTGTGTGTATGTGTGTCAGTGCCTCAACGGCTGTGTATGAAGCCACACTACCTGTGGCAGCTTATCTTCTAGGATCCAAGATGGTTTGTGTGTGTATGTAACGGCCTCAATGGCCTTTTTTTAGTATTCTCGCGACCTCGGTAGCACTAATACTATGTGCCAATGTGTCTTGGGTATAGAATACACTTTATTGGAGGGGGGAATGGCACTATGCATCTAAGAAGATTATATATATATATATATATATATATATATATATATATATATATATATATATATATATATATATTTAAACTTAAAATGTTTGTATCATTACCGTTATTAGCTGCGTCAGCAGCTGCACTATTTTTGCTGACTGTTATACTCACCTTGGCTCTCCTCGGCAGTCGTTGTTACAGCATCGTAGATATTGAAGATGGTCTGTGTCTTGCAGTAGCTCGGCTTGGTTGGTGTTTGGATGTGGTTGTTGGTTTGACATGTTGTCACTTTCACTGGGCTCATTAATTATTCTATGATCCGGGTGTGTTTGAATCGGGATCGACTCCTGTCGGTGACAGTTTGAAGTTTCCACCTGACAGGGCAGCCTCCATAGCAGGCAGATTGATCACCGCCACAGTTCACAAACGTTAGCGTGGCTTCACGCGGACGTGTGCCAACCAGAACCCTGTGGCTGTCACCGCAGCGGGCACACCAAATTTGCAATCGGAAGTCCTTCGCCGTGTCAGAAGCCTTGACATCGGTGGCATTGTATGATGGTCGCTGTTTACTTCTTGTTTGTTGCTTTCTTGGGAGCTCGGTGTTTGACTTGATGGCTGGCTGATGGTATGCGCTTGGCCGTTGGCTAAGGAGTTGATTCAGACTCCGGCCTCCCATGCCCACTGTCAGGCAACCTCCGAGCGCGGAATACGGACTGAACTACTTCGTATAAGAGAGGGGTACTGCACTTGAGCTGTCTCAAGTAAATTTTACCCGTCAACGTTTTGAGGTGGGCTTTATGCTCTAAGGACTAATTACATCATAATACTAATGTAACGAAATTCAGTTTAGACAAACTCAAAATAATTATTATTTATGTATTTTAATTTGTTCTTTGCTTAAATAAACCAGTTTCTTTATGCGCTTAATAACCGCTTATTTCATTGCGATACTCACGCTTAATTAAAATCGATAACATTTAAGCAGTTGAGTTAAACAAAATTTACAGAAGATATTGCTAGCCTTTCTCCGTTATTTCTCAGAAGCGAAGTAAATATTTCAGAGCCTACAAAATGTCAGAGTGTGACGTTACATATGTAACATCAATTATCCCTGTCTATCAACAATAACGTTCACCATTTATCTACAGCAGTGTTACTGAATTGTAACAGTATAGAACATAACATAATCAGAACGTAAAACCTTGGTGTACACGGCAACGTCAGGAGATAAAATTCATATGGTATAAAGATTAAGTGGACAAAATTTATATTTCAGGCAATAAAGTGAGAGGCCAACGCATTAACTGCCTGGGCAACAACAAGCAAATCCAATCTCACAAGATCTTCGTAACAAAACAACTCGTGTAATCTCATTGCTAATACAAGACAACAAATTGCACTGTCGTTAATGGCAGCAGAATTCGTAATTTCATTAATTTCATATTAATTTATATGTACACATGACATAGGTTGTGTGTTTGCCAACACACTTCCAGTAAAAAAAAAAAAAAAAAAAAAAAAAAAAAAAAAAAAAAAAAAAAATCTCTTGCACGGCATTCACTACATTATCTTATAGTAACTATTTATCTTTCATAACTGATTTTCTTCAAGTTTTTTCTGTTTTTAAATTGATCTATTACTTCATTCTTAAAAGTTATTACAATTTCTGTTTTCACTTTAAAATATTGTTAGCCATGTTTACGAATACTATTAAAAATGAAAATAAACTTCGTTTAGTCCCAGCTGAAAAGAGCAAAGTAATACGTTCCTACGGTGAGCCTTTCCTTTCACTAGGTTATGTGAAACTTTTTAAAAAAGAAAAGCTCTGTTTTTGTGTGCAATAACATTTAGTTTTTTTTTGCTTTGGGCTTTACGACTCGAGATCATTAGGGCGGGGGAGTAGGGTAATGGAGCACAGAACGGGAAGGAATTTTGCAATGCCTTTTTTTTTTGTAAGGAATCATGACGGCATTCGCCTGGAGTTATTTCGGAAAATCATGGAAATCCTAAATCTGTTTATGCGGACGGGGTTTTGAACCCACGTCTTCGCGAATACCAGGCATGAGCGTTACAGCTCACTGATCAGTATGGCAAGGAGTGTCAAGGTTCCTTTTGGCTGCGCCTGTTAGAGTCTGTTTCATTATAAGGGGAACAGGAAGTTCCACGTCAATGTACGTGTAATTAGCGAGTACAAAGTAATGTGTTGAGCACGTCTGACAACGTTATTGAATGCCAGTTTGTACAGAAGACTCCATGCTTTCACTTCCATTATCCAGAACCGTGCTACCGGTGATTCATTAACAGACAGTAGTGAGAGAGTTGATTCCTGTGACAGGTCATTATACTCGTCCCAGTCAATTCGTCTTCGCAGCTGTGACGCGTTGTCACATTGCACGTTATACACGACCAGAATGCACGGTGTGGAGGAGGCCCTTTTGTCTGCCCGCCGATGTATAACAGTGGTCCATTTAGGGAACAATACTCCGGCCTGGCGGAGTGGATTCTGGGAGTAAGAGCTAAGGCGTGGCCCTTGGCGTGGGATTAACGACCCACTGTGTATTTGTGTATGTGTGTGTGTGTGTGAGAGAGAGAGAGAAGAGAGACGAAAGAACGGAAAACTTTTTTCGAGTTTCCGCTCCTACACTCGGCAATACAGAAGAGGCTGCTACAATAGCAACGCATACAGAATGCCGATGTAATGAGGTCCTCCTGCCCTCCTCCTTACGTCTAGCCAGAAGCAACGCATCGTACGTAATACTAACGACGCCATGTATCTGTGCGGGGACATAATTAAAGAACACTTCGAATGAACAAAGGAAGAAGGAGGAGCGCCGATGTTCATTATTATGGCGTATTCGGTTTTCGGGTAAGTAGGTTTTTCCGACAGCATTACAAAGTTAGATAAAATTGTGGTAAGAACACTTCGAATGAACAAAGGAAGAAGGAGGAGCGCCGATGTTCATTATTATGGCGTATTCGGTTTTCGGGTAAGTAGGTTTTTCCGACAGCATTACAAAGTTAGATAAAATTGTGGTCCCGCTTGAACAGATATATTGACATTGAAAACTTTTCGTTGAAAGAAATTACACGTAGAAAGTCTGTATACTTTCTTGGCATTGCGCAACTCGGTATGTCATAAAGTTGCAGCTTGTTTTATTCTGGCAAATTAGAGAACATCAGAAGAGGATTTGTTGTTGAAAATATAATGGATCTTTAACGTTGTTGAGTAAAGAGGAAATGTCGAAGATTGCGATTCATTATTACAAGGAAACAGATTTTTTGAAAAAGATGTCATTTCTAGAGAAAAATATAATATCTGCTTTTATGAGCAATTCAGATATTTTTCTGGGAATAACCTTTCCGCCTTCCATTTCAGTTCTTAATGCCACAAGGTAAGAAACAATAGATTTACCCTTCAGTACGTCACATTATATTTTTGCTCTTATATATTCTGTAATTGTAACCTAAATATGTTCCTGAGTGAAGTATATCATTTTTTTAAGATAATAATATGGTCAATTTTCTGAATAATTGTAACACTCATAATAAACGAATACACGAACCTGACGGACCCAACACTATACACAGTACTCAAAAACAAAGAATAAACACAACCATACACCACGAAAGGACACAGCCAATAATAATAATACACCAAACTAAGCACGAACACATATTTAAAAGCGAGCCACCCACCGAGTAAAACAGAAGACAAACGGTAAACAAACCTGATAATCAGCGATGTACAGTAACTAACGTAAGACATCAGATCTCAATGTATTATAGTGCTATATTTATAAACGATCTAGATGACAACGTCAAATGCTGGTTGCGATTGTTTGCCGACGATGCGGTTATCTATAGGGAAATAAGGTGCTCCGACGATTGCTTAGAAATTCAGCGTGATTTGGATGCTATTTTCGATTGGTGCCGTAAATGGCAGCTTACACTTAATTGCAAAAAGTGCAAGGCAATGCGGATAAGTAACAAGAAGAATCAGTTTGTTCACGAGTACAAAATAAACAATTCAGCTGTTGAGACGGTTGATTCCGTGAAGTATCTGGGGATGATAGTACAAAGCAACATGAAATGGGACATGCACATAACTTCCATCGTAGGCAAGGTAAATTCTAAATTACGATTCATAGGTCGTATTTTGAGGAATTGTAATACTCAAACAAAGGAGATAGCGTATAAACACGAGTGCGTCCGCATCTGGATTACTGTTGTGGGGTTTGGGATCCGTATCGCAAGTTCTGATTGACTCAGTTGAGAGGGTGCAGAGGAGAGCCGCTAGATTCGTGACTTGTTGTTACAGCCCTTATGAAAGCGTCACAGAATTGATACATAGATTGGACTGGGATAGTTTGGAAGACAGACGACATAGCTTGCGTTCGAATTTATTGGAGAATATGCGAAAAAATTTAAATTTCGAGTGCAATGAAATACTTCTTCCGCCAACCTATTTAGGTCGCAATGACCGGAGGGATAAGATTAGAGAAATAAGATGCCGTACTGATACTTATATGTATTCCTTCTTTCATCGCACTATTCGGATTGGAATGGGCGGGTTTAGGATTGGTGCTTAACACCCTCTGCCACCAACAATGTTTGTGATTTGCGGAGTATGAATGTAGATGTAGATAATCGCTAAAATGCAACC
Organism: Vandiemenella viatica; assembly: GCA_031002005.1. Classification (NCBI taxonomy): domain Eukaryota; kingdom Metazoa; phylum Arthropoda; class Insecta; order Orthoptera; family Morabidae; genus Vandiemenella; species Vandiemenella viatica. The sequence goes on from CM061919.1 coordinate 181,244,772, forward strand.
AATATGTGTAATATATACTGCAGTTACAATCATAACCGATGCTAATAGGCTGTACAATTATAAGCATATGTGGCCAAAGAAAAATGTAAGTACCGGTAAGCTTAAATCTGTAACCCACAATTTTCATTTTTAAATTGTAAAATAGAACAAATGTAATTATATGTATAAATACACACAGACAGAACCGCTGAAGATGCTTCTCAAATGAAGCGAAACGCGTTCGGAAAATAAAAACAACAATTTCAATTGCATTGGCGTTACAATTATTCATAAAATTGATCCTATCGCAATTGAGGAAATGGCCCACAATATCCAGATCTTAATAATATGGTATTTGGCTACAATGCCAGCACCATGTAATTCGAAACTATTTATGGGTGCACTCATTTTATAACAGACTCAGCATGGTATAGACGACACGATACTTAATCAAAACCATCCATGCCCGAGGCGGGACTGGAACCAGAGATCCCTACAACGCGAGTATATATCCCCTACGCAGACGGGAATGGCATGAACTTCCTTGCAGTCGTAAACAAAGAGGATATTATTCGTGTTTGGCAGTAAATTCCACCGTAAACAAGTTTGTCTATTTGACAAAGAATCCCTCACCGTCCTCTGCATAAAATACGTCCTTTGGAAATCCACCACATATTTTTCGCTTCTTCATTGCACTTAATGAATAACATTAACCAATCAATTGCGATATGAATATTATACAACACAGCGATGTACTAGATAAGAACTAACAAGAGTTTATACACAATTTTAAAAATTTCATCTGCGAACAACAGTCCAAAATTAAATTCAAGCTTTAACTGCGAGCGAGGAAATGTGCTGCCCAACTTCATGATGTATTGTACTGTGTAATTTCCGTCTTCACTGTTTTACTTTTGATTATAAACTAATTCAGATTAAATATCTCCTTTATTCTCTCTGTTCTTAATATTTCATCAGACTGCCCGCCGATAAAGGGTACCTTGAAATAAATTAATAAAATCGGAAGCAGTTTAAACATCAAAGAACTCTACTACAATTGATTTATATTTATTCTATAATCAGTCTTCCATGATAGCATACTATTAAATATAAATCAATTATACTTATTCTCAAATACTACACAACTCAACTGTACTACTTTCAAAGTTTTATCCACTTGCAATCAATAACAGATTCCTTATACTGATGTTGTTCGTTAAAGTTTAGTTCAATCCGCGTATGAGAGAGAGAGATTGTTTCATTCACTATTAACATTATGCAGTAATGTCTACTGGCTCCCACACTGAAACACAGGCCCGTCGGTAACTGTAAACGGTTTTATTTGTTAAGTGTTAACTGGATCTAAGTTCCAGATGACTTGCGCGTTACCAGCCCTAGCATTTTAACTTGAGAGGCTCACAAACAATGTCTGCGCCTAATGAGAGTTTCTGTAAACGGGTCAAAGAGGTTAAATCTACTTGCTACCTGATCTGTTCTTCGCTTATCAATGTTGGATGATGTCACAAACACCTACGCACCAATTGTCTGGGCGCACCCTCTCCCACCGAACAAGCAAACTATCTGGCTTTACTCGCATCTTCTCTCTGATACCCTTAGTATTAAATATTTATACCTTATAATTATCAAATTATTCTAAACAAACACTTAAATATATTAGACCATACAGTATTGCCATATACCGATATGTTACAACTGTTTCCCCTGAATACATCAGAAAATCAATCTTTTCGAGAACTGGACCCTGTAACCTCCCCCCCCCCCCCTATTATTTGCCTTTTCATCTTTACTTTATTCATTTTTATATCTTGATGATCCGCTTATTCCTTCATGTGCCACATTACTATTAATCAGAATAATTATATCAAAGATTGCTCTTTAGAGAAATATTAATACGGGGTTATGACTGGGGAGAGCTACAATAAAATCAGTTATTAAATCAAGTTCCACATTTATTATTACTTTAAACATGGGCACATCTGTTAACTAATAGAATATTCACAAGCCTACTATTTTTTGCTTCCAAATAGGTTTAACTATCTTGTCCTTTTTATAAACTTTTAGAATAGTCTATATAAAAACATTAATTTTAGCATTGCGCATATATGAGAGAAGGGGAGAGAGAGAGTACAACTTATGGTACTTGAAGCATGGCAAGGCTATCTTCATTGTTCAGCTTCGCCACAAAATAACTGCTCAACACTGAACAACTTGGAGACAGCAAACTGAGCAACTGAGCAACCACTGAGAGTAAGTGCACGTTCGTTATATAACACCTTTCTAACGGGATTCCTAAACAGGTACCAATTATTGGTTTTCTATCTGGTACAGCTCAAGACGGAGCTGCCACCCTCAGGAAAAAAACCGGAGGGGGCTTAGAATAGCACCACCTGCTTATGGGCACTACTATACAAAACCCAAAGCGCTAAGCCTCTTGCTCCCCTAACATGGGAGAGATTTTACTATCTAAAGCTATCTGACTACCGCTTGGGTCAGGGCGATTGACGTCACAACGTCGTCCCACCAAAACCTTCAATGACTGCCGCATGAGTTTAGCTTCTAAAATGTCTTTAATCATAGCTTTTCCATATTCTATTACATTACTTCTCCCTCCCAATACAGTATACTAAACACTGCTCTTAATTTTCCCTTATTACTAATTCTTAGAGTTCTATAATAGTTTCGAATTTTCTGTCCTATTAATTTTCCCCTAACAGTCCACTACTTCCCCTTTATTAATCCCCTAATATAACAACCCTTTGCTTAATAGTCACAGCCAAGTGGATTAATCTTTTACAATCATTATGGTTGTTATTATAGTAATTAGAAGCTACGATCAATGCCAGATACTGCAGGCGTTGTCCCTCCATTTGGATGGTAGACTCGGGGGACCCACCTCCTAGACGCAGTACGGTGTTAATGGTGACTAACGGCTGTATACGGGACCTGTGGGACGAGCTGACGTTGATACATCCTTAACGGCGATTAGCGGCCGTGCTGGCGCATACCGCGAGACGTATCGCCTCTGCGATAATGCGGGAGACATGTCGCCAGTAGGATACGACGACCTGTGTACATGCTGACTTGCCATTCATTACCGTCCACATCGAGCATAGTGAACCAAACGTAAAAGATGCAAGAGAAATTTGCACTTTCCCTGATATTCATTACGCCCTAACATGAATAGTTGTAACTGTGCTTGATAACTACGTCACAAAGCATTACACTGCCTAGGCTGTCGATAAATGAGATGACTGACAAAAGTTCAATAAACTTTTTCCTTTCTATATTTCTTTCACAGTGTAACGCCAACAATCATTTAAATACTGTATCCTGCATCAACAAGGTCGTCCTCCTTTCACAGGTTGTAAGACTATTCCTATGACAACATTGCATCATATTAGCCTTCTCCTTTATCTAATATCTTTAAAGGAAGAATTCTTGTATATATGTATGGTATTTCGGAAACGGCATTAACAATTTGGATGAAATTTCTTATTTAAATAACATTGTAATTTTAAAGTTTATCTAAATAGGTGTCTTACACACAAAAAAGTTATTATTATTATTATTTTTTAAAAGAGTAATTTTTGTATTTCGTATTTTGGAAACGGTTCTAACGCCATCTTGTAGAAGTTTCAGGTACCAGTAAGCCTACTGATTTTAGGTAATTTTCTCTTTGGTTAGAGCAAGCAATTTTGCACTTCAAAATGCCTGGTAAACCTTCAAGAAAAACGCTTAATCCTGATTAAACTACACGCAAAATCTTGCACATTGAACAGAAATTGAAAGATGCCGAGCGCAGATCGGTCACCAGGTACTTATAGCTGTAAATAGCCTTAAATGCTTAGATATTGTGTTAAAAGAATAGGTCTTAAACAGCTGGTGGCTACGTTCATCACTAAAACATAATAAAAAGATAAACAAAATAGAAAGGGCATCCAAAGAACCACTGAAATTATCCAAAAATTGTTCGTTCGTAATAGTCTAAGACTCTTATACTTTCCTTTCTTTTTTAAAAATAAGCACACCGATTGACATTTAAACTGAAATAAAATAATCAGAAGATTCCATCATAAGATAAACCTAAAAACGTTAGTACACCACTATTGAAATTTTTCTGTCAGTTGCTTTCTCAAGTGCAAGGCTGGAAAAATATTATCTGCATGTTACGTAAACGCTCCTAAAAATGTTCCATATATTTATTAAAACTAAATTCAATCCCTTTATATAGATCTCCCGGAAATAGTTTCAAACGGTCGCACAATAACTCACACTTGACTTTAATACTTTAGCCTCGCTGTTTGTACTGTACCTAACGTTTCACTATCTTCGCTTGACTGGAAAACAAATGTCGCTTTCTTTAGCGGTTATAAACAAAGATAAACTTTAATATTCCAATATTACGCAATCAGACAGTTTTTATTCAACTCCTCCGCGAGAACTTGTGGTAGTGAGACTAAACAAATTGTAATACTGAAATAGCTTTGCTCTAAATACTTCCGAAATTTTATGGCCCTATACAAAATATTAAATTAAAAAAATATCTCTTAGCATATTCACTGGATCTCCAGCTTATATACTAATCCCTCACTAAATTTTCTGAAAGATTTACGACACCAAATAAACACTCGTCCACCCTTCACTTCCCAATCTAACTGATTTCATCTTAAAAGCCAGAAAGAAAAGTGTTAGAGTACTATATACATTATCAAAAGAGGTGGAAGTAAATATGGGAGTGCCACAGTGTAGTGTATTGGCACCATTGATGTTCATAATTTTAATGAATGACTGTGTTGATGGATTACGGTCAGTGGCTAGGTATTTTGCAGGCGATATAATGGTATAAAATTGTATCAAAACAGGTGAAAACCGTAAACAGCTGCAGGGTGATCTGGATAGAATGGTCAGCATGGAATGATGGTAAATGCCCAAAAAAGTAAGCTTATTACGTACAGAGATAAAAACAAAAGGTTAATTACGATTATAGGGTGGGGTCAGAATTGCTTGTTGAAAGCTTGAAGTGTAAATATTTTGGAATAACATTTGATATCAAACTCAATTGGGCAGAGCACATTTGGCAGGCGGTAGGAAAAGGTTACAAAATCCTTCATTTACTGGAGAGCGTGTTGAGAGGATGTACCAGAGAAGTTAAGGAGTTGGGTTACAAAACTTTGGTCAGACCATTGGTTGAATATGGATGTGTAGTTTTGGACCCACATTTTCCTTATCAAATATAAGAGTTGGAAGGTGTGCAAAGAAGAGCAGCTAGATTTGTTTGTGGAACCCAGTCAGTAATTGATATGATAAGGGAGCTGGGTTGGGAGAATGGTGAAGAGAGTGCTGGGAATGTACAGGGCATATGTTGGTGATGGAGCTTGGAGGGATATTGGTAAAAGAATTAGAAATAGTGCATGGAAGGGGAAAGGCGACCATGACCACAAGCTTGCTCTCGATATCATTCATAAGGTAGTGGGAAAATTTTCTTTTGTTGGCAAGGGAGTAAGGGATTGGAACAAATTACCAAGTGTACAGAAAAATAATTTTCCAAAAAGACTTAAGCAATTTAGAATTAAAATTTGTAAATCATAATAGTAAATGGGGGAGGAATTTAACATTCCAATTATAAAATGGAGTAAATGGATAACTGGGGGAATTGATACCGGATTGTTAGCTCTATCGCAATTAAAAATTATTATTAATAATAATACCAAGCAAAACAATATTTAACTCCAGCGAAGACTGTTATGTCGGCTACTACTCAACTCTCTGTAGCGGACATACTTTCCATACATTCCCTCTCGCTATTCCGCGGTGAATAAGCGTCCATCTTTCGTCACTCGTACTACTTAAATTTTCTGAATATGAGGTAATATGGCTTATTATCCACAGAATGATGTTTTTCCACTGAGCATTGATGGTGCAACATTTTTACCCTCGCGAACTATGTCAACATGGCGCTACACACCAAAACACCAAAAATGACTAGAAAATCTCAGCTAAAGCCATAAATAGGCTCCAGTAACATTACAAGTTTGATAAGATTATTAGAGATTTTGGTAAGATGAGTGGTGATTGTATTAAATACATTACTCTTTGTTGGTTGCCAAGTGTTGACTGATCCGCGTATTATGTACTCCAGCTGATCTCAATCGCGACTATGATCCTACTTGTGTTGGTCCGACCATCTCTGTGCTTGAATAGCAATGATAATTATTGAAATTTAATATTTTACATTCACATTAATTTTAATATTAGATCAATTCTTCTTACATTGATATTTCATAAGCATCTCATTTTTGCGGGGAATGGGTCAAACTTGCTCTGAACAAAAGATTCACAAACATAACTAGACATTTATTTTCACATATGAAACTTGATGAATTTAATTATAAAAATTTGACATTCACCTTCCTTTTTTATAATTATCAAAATAACAACATTTGATACCATGGGCGCCACCCTACATGAGACTTATGTTTACACGCTGTTGACTCAAGACAAATTGTCCGACTAGCTCATTAAAAACAATTTTACTGGACATGAGAACTTCTTATCTGGTGATCGCTTCACCCAGGAACGTTTACTGGAGTCTTGATTCCTAAACAATTCAGTGGTAGTGTTATATTCACCTTCTCAATTGCATGATATTGTGTAGATGCACTAAACCACCATCCTTAGTCGATCAGGAGGTCCAACCGCGGCGCCAAGCAACCATAAACTTAGTTAAACTTTAAGTTTAACCACTGCACTATTTCCCGCTGAAAAACACACTTATACTCGTAACTTTACACAGCTTCATGGTCTGCATCCACAGAGAGGTGGCACAGAGGTGTTGCTTGTCCCGCCACCTATGGCTCACTGTCCCTCTTCTTCCGGCGACGTACGCACCCTTTGTCCCTTTTGGCGGGCGAAATTCCATTGGCCAATCAGGTGTTCAGCCACTGGTCAACCACCGCCGTTTGACCGCCATGGAAAGAAAGAACACACCTCAACATTCTGTCAATAGGTGGCATACCCTGTCTCATCCAGCCACTCTTGCCATTCACAACAAAAACTATGGAGTGACCCTGATCACTACATACTGAACTCGCGCTTCTAGGGTAGGCCCTTTATATTATATCTTCTCCAAAATGTTCGTTACTAGTGTGCTTTTCCAGGAAATAAGAAATAGAAAGAAAAGCCTTACACTCTCACTGTCCTATACCACCTAGCCATCGAAGTCATTAGAGGCGGGAAAAGATTGTGGTAAGGAACATGAATGAATTAGGTCATGGTCTTTTGAAGGAACCATCACTGCATCAACCGGGGTGAATTGGGGTAATCATGAAACTCTAAACTGGATGGCCGGACGGGGATTCGAACCCGCGTCCTACAGAATGCGAGGCGAGAGCGTTACCACTCACCCATCACGCTCGGTGCCGCGTTTCTTCGCCTAGCTGATGAACAGTAAGATCTATGGTAAAGAACAGCTTAAAGTTAATAATATTGCCAGAAAGAATTGCTAAATTATTAATCAGGCATACCAATTCTTTTATAGCTGCAACCACCTGAGACTACAACCAATATCTAGAAGCAAATGAATAAATTCTTTGATGTCATTTTCTGGGAAGATGCTCGGCTCTAACGACGAATGTAATCAAATATTTTTACGGATTCGTTAACCAGAGGTTCAAATAGATATACATATAACTGACACACCAGTAACTAAATCATTCTGTACTACCACATTTGATATACTCCAATCTTCGTTCTTTCCGATATTCCTGGAGGCCAAGTTTTACTTCCAAGTGGTTTTGTGCTTCGTACATACAGTTTCAGAAATTGTTTCTCATTTCTGGATCCATTTTTAGAAATTCGTACATCGCTATTTAAGAAGAAGACTTCAGCCATAATTTGTAGTTAGAATTCTGTAACTGATCTCCTATTTAATCAGCATTTTATACCCGATACAGTTCATGACTTTGTCTTATTTGATTTAAATTTCGTCCTAATTCTTCTATCATTCTTTTAGTCATGCCATTCAGTAATTTCTCAGTATAACAAAACAGTGTCATCATCAATTTGCGGCGTACTGGTTGTTTATCATTTAACTGTTAATACGTCAAATTCAAAGTAAAATACCGAGTTTGATGGGTAAGTAGTAAACATCTGGTCTGGCATTCGGGAGTAAGCGGGTTTGAATCCCGTCCGACCATCTGATTTAGTTTTCCCTGATTTCCCTCCAAATCACTTCTGAGAATGCTTCCTTCAGAAAGGTGATGGCGGAATTCATCCCCGTTCCTAGTACCAAGTCCAGCCTCTAATTACCTTGACGTCAACGAGGCGTAAAGCCATAAAACACACACACACACAAAGTTTAAATTCTATTATGGGTAGTGCTCACTACATACAGTTTTAGAAAGTTCTTTCTGATTTCTGGGTCAATTTTTAAAAATTATTTATTTTAGGGTGACTTCCTCCATAATTTTTAATTTGAATCACTAATTAAACCCATATTTAATTAGCATTTTATTTTCGACACAGTTCATTACTTTTGCCTTGTTTGATTTATGTTTCGTCCAAATACTTCTACCAATCTTTTATTCATGCCGTTCAGTAATTGTTCAGAATGACAGAATAATGTCATGATCAAAATCATATATACTGATTATTTCTCTATACTGTTATACAAAATTCTGAGCTACGTACCGAGCGCGGCGGCCAAGTGGTTGTTGTTGTTGTTTGGGCTTTAGGGCGCGTCGACAACTGGGTCATTAGCACCCTGGATAAATGGTAATGCACTGGCTAGCATACGGGAGGATGCGGGTTCGTATCCCCGTCCGACTATCTGTACTTCACTCCAGGAGAATACTCGGGTGCTTCCCTCAAGAAGTCCACGGTCGACTTCCGTTCCATTCCTAGCTTTAGTCCTTTTCCGCCTCTAATCACCTTAACATCGATGAGGCCATAAACAAAAATAAATTACCTAGATAAATATTTTAGATTAAAATATTTCTTTTTCGAGGAATGCTCTTATTCCTTTTGCTGTTCCACTTTCGAGGTAGTTTTTGCTTCGGTCATCATTTGACATTTAGAACCAAGGTTACCAAAACTGGGCAGAAGAAAACCACGGTCATGGAATACTTACTAAACGCCATTAGTAATACTGTATTAGGAAATTCCATGTGGATCCACCCACACTAAATAAATAATACTATGAATAAAAAAGCCAACTCAAGAAAACTTAATTAAAAAAGATTGGAGGTTGCATCAGGGCCTCTATTACAGAGGTCACAGACATAAGTAGTGCCCTCAAAATTTACCTCACTTTTTTTTTTTTTTTTTTTGCTTACGGCTTTATGCCTTGTTGACGTCGAGTTCATTAGAGGCAGGCAAGGACTTGAGGCAAAGAATGAGAAAGAATTTGGCAATGGCCTTTGGAAGGAACCATCCCGGCATTCGCCTGTAGTGATTTTGGGAAACGATGGAAAATCTTAATCTGGATGCCCGGACGGGGATTGGAGCCCACGTCCTCCCAAATGCAAGGCCAGAACATTAACCGCTCACCCAACACGCTCGGTACCTACATCATCCTGCAGAGTAGAGCAGCCAACGGCTGCGGAATCGAAAAGACTGCAGTGGAGGCAACGGGGAAAAAAAAGAGTTACAATTCTATTACATCTCTTATTATATATGATCCTGCATTTAATCGACATTTTATTTCTTGTCTTGTTTATTTTATATTTCGTCCAAATTCTTCTTCCAGACTTTTATTCACACCGTTCTGTGGATCCTTAGTTCGACAGAAATATGTCATCGCCATATAGCAGCATATTGATTATTTCTCCTTTAACTGTTATCCCGAATTCACATTAATGGTATTGACGAATTTTGGAGATAAATCTTGCCTTTCGAAACTTTGTGTTTGTTTCTTGGAGAGTTACAGTGTTATCGTAAATGCAACGTCTGACTGGATCTTAGTTTCGGAATTAATGCGTCGTGGCGTCCCTCCGTCTTGCCGTCAGCTTGCGGCATTATATTTTCCGTCATCCTGGCTGCTGTATTAATACGGACGAGTTGCAACGCACAGCAGGAGTTCCGAACTGCCTCCGGCAGAGAAAGTATTTCTGCTCCTCACTTTATTTTCTGTGTCCTTCTCTCTCTTTCGTCGTCCCTTCCGTCAGCGGCTGAGATTTCAACGTTGCTTGAGGCTCAGACGGGTAAAGCAAATACCTCCCTTTAAATTTTCGATAGAAATTCCACGTAACTCTGTGATTAAACGTTGTTTATTCTCCTCTCTAAGTAGGAACCAGGTGGTTGTTTAATTTAAATGCTAATATGAGAGTCGATGTTCTCATTATAACGTAATATTCAGCTTTGATGTACCGCGCATAAACCTCCTACTACCGTATCGCCTTACTTTTGTTAATTAAAAGCTTTTTTTTGTTTGGCTTTGCGACGGATTTATTTTATTTGTCTCTTGCAGTAAATATATTCAGATAAAAGTCGCTTTGCAATTAGCGTGGTTGTTTACTTGTTTGTGAATAAGAACAAACAAAAACTCTTTTCCTTCCGTAATGTTGCATGGAAAACGTTATATGACGCACTAAATATGAGTTATTATTAGGTGTGTGGTAGTTCATTACCACCAGAGACTAAGCGATGCATTTTTTAGCTGATTGTTCAGAGACTTTGTTGACAGAAATATTGTAGTAAACGAGCGGCAATTCACTACAACCAAGTTTGGATTCGTCTCTGATCAACCACTCCCTGATCAGCTTCCCGAAGATATGTGGCCATAAGATCAGAGCAATTACGTTCTGCCCTCTCTTGCTAGTTATGAGCAGGAATCAGCGATACAAATGAAAACATGTAGTTGAAAGAATAGAGTGACTTTAATAGCTTCAATAAAAATGGGCACATAGACATACACTTGAAATAACTGAAAAATACTGCATAAAATAACTCTCATAAAAGGAATCTCTTACTAATAAAATCCTGTCACTCGGAATATTATTTCTAAGCAAGCAGAAGGGAGTAAATGCATTAGCCTTTACCTAATAAAATCTGCATGCCATCTGGCAACGTGGTCCATCCTGAGAATCGGCGAATAGACTGCCCCGGAGGCTGACCTCAGATGCGCTCTCCAGAGTAGGAGCGTAGTGGGGGAAGTCATGTGACATTAGTTCTATTCGTTTAAAATCTCTTACTAAGGGATTTATGGGCTACCGTGGTAGGGGGACTGCTTCCCACGGGAAGTGACTTTGCCCAACTTTGAGCTCTGCCTCGTTGGGTGGAATTAAATTACATTGCTGTAGCTTGAGAAAGATTATCCCGAGTAAAAAGTTGCAATATACTATAACTAAAATCCCTCAATATACTACAATATCATGTGCGACAGAAAAAAATCTGTAAAACAAAACACGATAGGGCACTGTAGTGCAGCTTTGTAAGATAATTGCCGCTCCAATCACATGGTTCGGTCGTGAATCATGGTTTACCAGCAAATCCCAAGAAAATTGCTGTGGAAAGGAATCCTTTAGCCCATCAATGAATGCTCCTTGTGATCCAGGAGGAATGATAAATATTGAAGGGGGTGATAACATGAACAATATTGAGCAAAAACATGTGTCCCATCTCCATTCGTTTTTGGAGATACAGGTGCTAAAATATTATGCATAAAATAAACCTCAGAAAATGATCAAGAGCACACAAATAACGTATTGAAGTACTTTATTCATGCAAAAACACATCAGTTTAAATTAAATATTCGAAAGTCCCACCATCGACTTCAATACACAAACTGAAGTTCTTGATAGATGCCTGAAGTCCCACGTATAGTGCCGATGCATGCGCATCTCAGAAAAAAAGAGACAGTAGTTAGTAGCAGGCGGAGACAACGGTCTACTTGCAGTGTGTTTTTATAAGAATAAAGTACTTCAGTAAGTTATTTGTATGCTCTTGATTATTTTATGAGGTTTATTTTATGCATAACATTCCAGCACAAGGATCTTCAAAACGAATGGATGTCGGACACATGTTTATAAGAACGTTTTTACTCAATATTGTTTAAACTACCATCTTCGTTAATATTTACTATGGAAAGATATTGCAATAGGTATGAAAAGTAGTGCATGGAAGGGAAAAGATGACCATGACCACAAGCTGGCACTCGATTTCAGGCACAAGGGTGTGGGAAGATTCTCTTTTTTAGGTAAGGGTGTCAGGGATTGGAATGAGTTACCAAGAGAAATGATGAATAATTTACCGAAAACTTTGAAAGAATTTAAAGATAAAATTTGTAGAGGGCAAATGTAGGTAGGTGCAGGATAGGGGGAAGATGGGTGTGTAGGGAAATTGCCACCGGAGCCTGTGCTCCATTGCAATTAAATTAAATTAAATTTCTCTCCTGCATCACCCCGTATAAGGAGAATTTGAAATATGAAAATACCTGCGAATATATGATATAAAACGTAAAATAAATTAATATGTAGCGGAATTATAAGAATAGGTATACTGTATGACGCGAAGGCAGATAACCCAGAAGAGAAAAAGAATATAATACGAGAGATAAAAGAATATTAAGATCTAGGGCAGAGTTGTTTCGTAACGAGCCAATCAGCTAAACGCAAACCTGAGAAAGAAAAAAATATTTAATTACTAGCTATTTACGACCTGTCAACGCCGAGATCTTCAGGGACCAACTGACCAGGTAGTGCTGATAAACTATTTAACTCATTGGCATATTATATTTATTTTAATAATTTTTGAAATAATAATTTAAAACCCGTCACATTTTTTGCTTATCACATTACGCTTCGTTGACATCAAGGTCATAATACAGATGGGAAAGGAATGGGGGCTTGGAACGAGAAGTAATTCGGCCATGGCCTTTTGAAGAAACCACCCTGAAATTAACCTGAAGTGACTTCGGGAAACTATGGTAAGCCGAAATGTGGGTGGTTGGGTGGGGATTCGAACCCGCGTCCTCCCGAATGTGAGGTCAGAGCGTTACCTCTCACCCACTAGGTTCGGTAAAATACGTCATATTTATATCTAACGACTGATTATCCACCAGCAGTATTGCAGGTGTTCTGAACTGTTAATTACTTGTAACAACTTGTTATCTACGTGTTACTTTGTTGGGTATATTCAGCATTTCAAATAGTGTAAACGAACACGTTTCAAGAAAGGTGGGATTGAGACAATATACTGGTTGGCAGGAATAGAAGGGAGCCAGTTTCGGGAATCCAGACTAAACTAGCGTTCGTGAACAAGAGTGACTGACTGGCTGGTCATACAGAGTGGAAACTACGTATCATCGACCATAGAGCGGTACTGGCGTGGGGGCAATATACAATGGCGGAAGAGGATGAAAGCGCGCGGATCTGAAAACTTTTGCAGAGAAAATGTTAAAGACGGGTTTCGCAGGTATTATATCCGTGTCATGACTACATAGGAATCACTTAAACGGCGAGAAATCTACTACGCTTGATACGAACAGGTGTTTTGAGGAATCTGATAATGTGAAATGGCAGACGATAGCCAAAATATTCCATCAATACTAATAAAAGGATAAGTTTGGTCACTTCGTCACCGTATTTGTAACGCCAGCGTCACGCTCCGGGCCTTCGTTGCGGGGGCTACATTGGTCAAGGATGTTAGTATCATCTCGCTGTAACGCACATTTTTTTTATATTTCTAATTAGTTACTCATCCGTGAAGAAATGAGTTGCCAAAACACTGAAAGAAAAATATGTACTGCATTTAAATAATCGTATCCATTATTAGTTGCTTTTTATTTATTTATATTCATTCCATGTAGATGTTTTCGTTAAATTCATTGTCCATAAATATGTAAGATAGATGCTTTGATTGGATCGAAATTTATCCTGGGTAAGAATGAAAACTAGCATTTGTCATTACAGCGGATGACAAGAGTAATATAAATATATTTTTAAAAGTAATTTTAGTAGATTTCATGAGCTCCATGTCACTGAAAACATTACTCCATGCGGACGAATGTAGTTACACATTTATCGCAATCTATGTGGCCTGGACAAGTATTAAAACTCAACGAAGCATAAGGGGGTCAGGGATTGGAGTAAGTTACGAAGAGAATAAATGAACAATTTACCAAAAACGTTGAAACAATTAAAAGTTGAAATCTGTAGTAGGCAAAAGTAGATGGGTACAGGAAAAGGGGGGTTGGAATGGGTGCGTAAGGAAATTGCCACCGGAGCGTACACGCCATAGCAATGAAAGTAAATTAAATTAAATAACGTAAGTTGTTAAGATTTATGTTGCTTACATAATATTATTGACGTTATTATTTCGGACGCATGTAACTAGTCTCAACAGTATCGCGACAATCGAAATATGTACAAAATAACAAAATCAGTATTATAAGAGCTTTTTAATAACAATCATATTTAGTTAAGCAAATGAGATGATGTTTAGTACACTCAGTTCAACCCGTAATTTTTGATGGGCTTAGAATCTTGTTACAGTGCAAAGGGCTAAACGTGATCTTTCCATTTTTCAATTTCGCTGATGCGATGAGATTAACTGTGATTGAGTTTCCGACGGCGAGGGGAAGAAAAACTGAAATTGCATGCTTCATTGCTGGACGAGATCAAGGATCTTTTGTTGTCTGTTCATTTGGAGTTTGCTTGGTCACTGAAGGACGTGGCGCCACCTGCTGAACTCAATGCCTGTCGCTATTTAAAACGATGGCATTGAGTTCATCTACTTCCCACACCTCCAGAACGACACCCGACAGTTTGCAACCTCTATCGGTAGCGCATCGTCGATAGCAACATTGTGCATCACAGACCAATGCGTACACTCATCTGTGACCCTACTAGATCCAATCAAATTTTTGTCCCTTAAATTGATTTATAAGCGCTTGTGACCTGTCTAAGTCAATTGATTTGTCAACTTAAATAAACAGTTAATTTCCTTTACGTAATTGTTAATAAACCCTGAGATCTGATATGTAACTTTATTTGGAGTTATTTATTTTATTAGTATAATCCCATTTATAGCAGCACCGAGCCTAGCGGATGGGGATTCGGGAGGACGTAGTTTCGAATTCATATCTGCCCATTCAGATTTCTATTTTCCATAGTGATTCCTTCATAAAGGCCATAGAAGAATTCCTTCCCGTTCTTTGTCCCAAGTCCTCTCATTTCGACCTGGACGATATACAAAGCCATTAAAGAGGTCGCATCTATCAACCATTTTTATTAAAAAAACGTATATGATGAGAGATATTAAGAATATTAAATAAAAAATGAAGGCGCTACACACATTGAAATGGCACCCAACTCTGGCAATTATAGATGACATTAGAAACTCGTAATATGGCCGACCTTAAGCGATTCCTACTTGAAAGACAACGTACAGACTTAGAAAATGTGGTATGCTGATCGGTAAGACATTCGGAAAGTAGTTGTTGATGGCGTTTGAAAAGTCATTGGATCATTAAAGGAAGTTTCTTTCAGCATTGGTCCCCTACATGGTTCATGATAAAAGATAATATGGGTCCAAAGAACCGGGAATATTAAAAAAAAATTACTTCCGCACATGAACCTGCAGCTCCAAAAAAGTCATTTACTTACACAAAGCTTTTCTCTTGAGACACACTGAAAGCAATAAACAAATCACAATGCATTGAATGGTCTACCACAAAGCTAATCAATGAAGAAGGACGTGAAACGACGAATATTATCACTTCGAATACATTGATAAGGTGGTTGAGTCGTAAGTCTCCCGGTTGCATCTGCAACCATAACGCTCTGGCCTAACATTCGGGAGTACATGGGTTCGAATCCTCGTCCGGGTATCCAGATTTGTGTTTTCCATGATTTCCCCAAATCACCCGAGGTGAATGGTGGGATGCTTCCTTCGATAGGCTATGACCGAATTCATTTCCTTTCCTTGCCCGCTGTCCTTTTCCGCCTCAAATGGCCTCAGCGTGATGAGGCGTAAAGCAATAAACAAAAAAGGAATTTGCATTTTTTTTGAGACATTTCTATATCTACATCCATAATCTTCAATTCATAAACATTGTGGGTGACAGAGGGTGCTAAGCACAAATCCTAATTCTGCTCATTCAATCCCGAATAGCACGAGGAAAGAAAGAATACATAAAAGCATCTGTACTGCATCTGATTTCTCGAATCTTATCCCTACAGTCATTGCGACCTAAATAGGTTGGCGGAAGAAGCATTTCATTGCACTCGTAAGTCGAAGAATTTCGCATATTCTCCAATTAATTCAAACGCAAACGACGTCATCTGTCTTCCAAACGATCCCAGCCCAATCTATGTATCAATTCTGTGACGCTTTCGTAAGGGCTGTAACAACCAGTCACGAATCGAGCAGCTCTCCTCTGTATCCTCTTTACTGAGTCAATCAAGCCCTTGCAATACAGATCCCAAACTCCACAACAATAATCCAGATGCGGACGTACTATTGTTTTACACGCTATTTCCTTTGTATGAGCATTACATTTCTTCAAAATACGACCTATGAATCGAATTTTATAATTGGCTTTGCCTACGACGGAAGTTATGTGCATGTCCAATTTTATGTTGCTTTGTACTGTTGTCCTAGATATTTCAGGGAATCAACCATGTCAACAACTGAATTGTTTACTTTGTACTCGTGAACAAATTGATTCTTCTTGTTACTTATTCGCATTGCCTTGCACATTTGCAATTAAGTGTAAGCTGCCATTTACGGCACCATTCGGAAATAGCATCCAAATCGCGCTTAAATTCTAAGCAATCTTCAGACCACCTTATTTCCCTATAGATAACTGAATCGTCGGCAAACAATCGCAACCAGCATTTAACGTTGTCACCTAGATCGTTTATAAAAATTAAGAAGAGAAGTGGTCCTATTACACTTCCTTATAAAACGCCCTAAGTAACATCTAGTTTAAAAGAGGCTTCCCCATCAACAACGACATGCTGTGATTGAGCAGTTAGAAAATCACGCATCCATTCGCAAATCTGATCTGATATATCGTATACTGGAATCTCCGCTAAAAGTCGGTTGTGTGTATAGAATCAAAAGCTTTCCGAAAATCCAAGAAAATTTCATGTGTCTTTCCCCTCTTGATAAATTTTATTTGACATACAAGGATATTATTGTGGTGCGATATAAGCATAATTCCGGTTTCTCCTTTAATATCAGCTGCCCTGATTGAAACTGTCGCTTTGACAGTGAAATACATCTTGCAGCTTCTGGCCAATAATGCGATACCCACTCTGGTTAATAAATTCCTTACGACGGCGGCATTATCGTTGTGTGAGCATCATTATTTTGCGCTGCAGACAAGTTATAATACTTTGTTTTGGAGAGACGAGAAGAAGACTTGAAAGTTGTATTACGTTGTATGAGCATGGTGTGACATTTATTCCTAATCTCTGTATGTTTTTTTTTTTTTTTTTTTTTTTTTTTTTTTTTTTTTTTTTTTTTTTTTTGCTATTAGTCAATTAATTTGGTGTTAATACTATAAGTTTAATATTGTTTTAAATATAATTATTTGAATATTTGTAATTAAAAGTAATAGGGTTTCCACAGATAGTAGTATGTATAGCGAGCGGGGTACCATAGTATCTCAGTCTTTAAACATACAGATAGAGAATATCTTTGGTAGAAGAGAGTCGTGCGCTAGTTAGTAAATTTTGCACGGAATAATGTATTTTACGACTGTGCAACGTCGTGATGGCATTGGAAAACATTAAATTTAAAGAGAACGTGAACGGAACCGTTTATTTTTCTTTAAAACTAAGAAATCATTCAGATTATCTCGTGGACATGGTGGTCGATAAGGTGATTATTAGCAATTATTAAAAAGAACTGTCGACTTGCAGTGTTAGCGGTGATCAAATGTGCCAGCCACCCACAACATGCCGTTACTTGGTTTAAATGTCGAGTCAAAGGCCAATAGCAAAGCTATTAGTTTACGACATGCGGATAAATTCAAGAAGCTAACTGAAATATTAGTTCCACCACTATGGACTAAATTATGGACTAAATTAATTAAATCATCCACATTTAATCGGGGGCAGTTCGCAACAGTGGCAAAATACTTGCAGGGCTACTTCAACATCTATACTCTGCAATTCACAAAAAAAAGTTTGTGAAAGAAGGTGCTTAGCATCAAAATTACGAGCAACTGTTCTTTCCAATCCCGAATAGCGTTAGGGAAGAAAAGTTATGTAAGCATTAGTACGGCACCTTATTTCTCTAATCTTATACTTCTGTCATTGTAATCAGAATATGTTGGAGGAAGAAGTATTTCACAGCACTCATAAACGAAAGGTCGTCTGTCTGCCAGACAATGCCAGCCCAATCTACGTATCAATTCCGTGTCGCTTTCGTAATGATTGTGGGAAGAAGTTAAAAATCGAGCTCTTTTCTGTACTTTCTCTATTGTTTCAATACCGTGTGATAATGATCTCGAATGGTACAGCAGTAATAATAATAATAATAATTCCGTGTGGCCGTAATGACCTGGAGACAGGGTTTCTATTGACTGTGCATTCCGCCCCTGTCATAGCCGCCTTAACCTAACCCGGCAATCCTACCAGGTACAGTGGACTTACAGTTTAACGTGGAACCCGAACCACGGAAGCTTTCTGGCTCACTGTGCCAGAGGTGAAGGCCGTTTTGAGCACCTTTGAAAATCACCGCCGAGACAGTCAGACGCCAGTCCGCTCACAGCAGTAATGTAAATTTGGACGCACGAAAGATCTGTATGCTATCGCCTTCTTCAAAATTCGATTTATCAATCGAAGCTTAAAATTAGATCTACCTACGAATTTATGTGCAGGTCTCATTTCATGTTGCTTAGTATTAATACGCCCAAATGGTTTAAGGTATCAACCATATCAACAACTTAACTGTTTACTTGTAACCCTGAAAAGAGGAAACTTTTGGTTGGTACTTCCTCTCACAAAAACCTCGTTTTTTTGTTAATGGTTTAATGCTTCGTCGTCTTAGAAGTAATTAGAAGCTGGAGAAGGACTGGGAACAAGGAACGAGAAAGAATTCAGCCATGGAATTTTAAAGAAAGCATCTCGTAATTCACCTGGAGTTATTTTGAGAAAATCATGGAAAACTTGTCACCGAGCGGTGAGTAGAATCCGCGTCCTTTGAATGCGAAGCCAGAGCGTTACTGCTCCCATAACCCTGCGGTCACGATGGTTCAGCTAGAAATCTCTCCCGGGACTGATGAACAAAAACAGAGAGGACGACAAAAAAATCTAAAAATATTCGCACGGTATGAATTCGTGAATTGTGTGGTTGGAGAGGAACCTGGCCCGCGTCGTCAAATGTCGAGTGGTGGCCAGCCGCACTGACGGATGAATCTGAATATTCAGCCCAGCCGGGCGCCGTGATTTCCCCGGTCGCGCGCGATGAATTAATTATCATCGGGGACGCCGCCGTGACGCGGCGAGTGTAAACAACGGCCACTATGACGCCCGCAGCGACGCTGTTTGCGTTCGGGTGGCGCCGATCGTGCTGCCGCCACGCGGGCACTAGGTGTACCACACGTTCCACACCTGTCAAGTGCATGCTGTCCTAAAAGCGCTGCAATAGTCATATGTGTGAACTCGATCAAAAATTGTTATGTGCACAGACTCTATACCAACTGGAAGGTACAGAATCTATCTAGTTTACTTCGTAGCCTGGGAACTTCAGAAGGAATAATTCAAAGAGAGAGAAGTACAGTTCTAATGGGTGAAGGGTAAGACGGAGTGGAGTGATGGAAAATGGGGCTGCCAAATGAACAGCTCGTCGCCACGTTAGAGACTGAAAACGTTTTCGTGTCCTGTACATATAGGGTTGTTATACTGTAAATGATCGAAGCGATTCACTCCAGCTATGTTATTTAACGTATTGCCACAAAAATGTATAGTCATATAGTAAAAGTCAAAATGTGTTTGTGTGTGTGTGTGTGTTTTTTTTGACATGTTACAAATGCTTTATAGCGTGATTCAGGAGGAATGGTAAATATTGAAGGAGTTGATAGCGTTTTTGAGTTACAGGTGCTGGAATGATGTGCATAAAATTAACCTCAGAAAATGATCAAGAACACATAAGTAACTGATTGAGGCACTTTACTCATGCAACAACACACGCATATTTTACAACTGTTTAAATAAAATGTTCGAAAATCCCACCACTCCCTTTAATACTCTGCTCTCTTCGCATCAGTACGTGTAGCTCTTCTGAGTACATCTTGGGGTACTTTTATGGGGGTAGCAGTGTTTACAATGCCAGTAAGTAATTTGCCTCTTGTGTTTACTTTTTCTTTGTACACTTCGTTTTTCAGCCATCCTCACACACAAAAATCTAATGGTCCGGCGACTTCAAGCATCAATAAAGTGCTTCAATATGTGTATCTAAGTCGATGGTGGGATCTTCGAACATTTAATTTAAACTATCATAAAATATGCAGGTTTTTTGAACGAATAAAGTACTTCAACAAGTTATTTGTGTGCTCTTGATCATTTTTTGAGGTTTATTTTATGCATAACATTCCAGCACATGTATCTCAAAAACGAATGGACATTGGAGACATGTTTATTTAAACGTTTTTACTCAATATTGTTCACACTACCGCCTCCTTCAATGTTTACCATTCCTCCTGAATCACTCTGTACATCCGCACCCTTACTGATTTTGCAGATATCAAGTTGATAATCAAGTTTTTGTTAATCACTGTGAAGCATAACCCTGTCGGTATGTTAAAAACTACTGCTAATGACATCTAGCAGTTCTGGTAGGTTTGTTGGTAGAGGTGGCTTGAACACTGAATCTTTCACATAACCCTGGATTTCATGATAGGGATTTCTGATCATTATTCCAATCGTGACCAATATATCGCGTTTTCAATCTTCTGTTTATGAATTCATGAACATCGTGGGGTAGGACAGAACTTTTTTAGTTTTTCTATAGGGCTGTAAAGTCTTTGGCAATACGACAATTAATATAGCTACAGAAAATTCCTGAAATTGCTTCAGTAATTTATAATAGCCCTGTAGTTGAAGGTCATTGTCATCAAATTTGTTAAGAAAAAGTGGTAGACGAGATAGCCCCCCGACTGTTAGCGACAGTTTAGCATCGAGCCAGCTCCAACAACGTCGACGGCAAACCACGATCCTGAGCAGTAAGGAAATTACGTTGATTAACAGACTTCGGACAGGACTCATTCTGCTAAGAGAGAGAGAAAAAAAAATACATTATGGTCATGTTGGATTCACTGCTGTGCCTTGCCTGTGGTTCTGTGGAGTGTAGAGGCAAACATCTCTCCATACATCGATAAACACGGAAAGAATTGCTACAAGATGGCAAGAATCTGCTTCTTCTTCACAACCTTTTCCCATCATTAAGGGTCTGCTACATCTGATGATTTATACTCCTCATTGGTAAGGTCAGATTTGGAGCCTTGATTTTACGGTTGCATTGCACTTGCTGACTCCAAATTTATATTCACTGCCATACTGCACTGCAAACTGACGATGAATTTAAGTGGTTCCACCTGTCTGCGAAATGTGTAACTGTGTTCTGTGTGTCATTAGGCTATTTTTATTTTTGAAATTTATAGTTTATGAGGAGGAGATTTGGGACCGTCCCAGAATTAGTCTTTGTGACTGTGAAAATCGCCTAAAAACCGCAAGCAAGATGACCGATATACGGGGATCAGGACTCGCGCCCGGTCACGTTGAACCTCCCCGATCCAGTGCTTGGTGCCTCACCGTACTTTGCTACACTGGCTGGTAGAATACGGTCTGAATATACGTGTTTTTATTTCTATTATGGCATTACGACACATCCAAGTGAAGTTCATAAGAGGTGGGAAACGATTCGGGGGAAGGGGAAGGAATTCGACAATGGTCTTTGGAAGGAAAAATCTCAATATTCACGTTGAGTGATTTATGAAAATCGTAGAAAAGCCAAATCTGGATGGCCGGATGGGGAGTTCATGAATGCAAGATCGAACTTCGTCAAACTGTCTCAATTCCGGACAAGGAAATGGTCAAAATATTATCTATGTTCGTTGCGCAGTCTAAAGGTCAGATTTAAAAATCAAATGCATAGATGCTTAAGTGTTGTATGCTGTATCAGCCCCTGATTAAAACCATAAATAAATAATGGTATTTCCTGTCTGTAAATAAAAAAGCAGTTCGTATCTGACCATCACAGAATATATTTCTCCATTTCAACCCCTTACACACTGGCCTTCCCCCCCCCCCCCCCCCTTTTGGTGAAATACTCTCAAGCACTTTTGATGTGATGAAAGGAGGTAGAACTTGACATTTCTCCAAATGAACTTGTGATATAATACTACCCTATGAAACTAGATTTTTTTTTTATTATTTTTTTTTTTTGCTGTCTTTAGACTGGTTTGATTCAATCCTCCATCCCTTCCTATCCTGTGCTAAACTCTTCATTTCTACATACCCCTTACAACCCACGTCCTCAATTATCTGCTTCATATATTCTAATCTCTGTCTTCCTCTACATTTCTTACCTTCCACTGTTCCCTCCACTAACAAATTAACCAATCCAGCACGTCTCAAAATATGACCTACCAACCTGTCTCTTCTTCCTGTAAGCTTCTTCCATAAACTTCTTTTCTCACCCATCATTTCCAAAACTCGTTCTTTTCTTACTTTGTCTGTCCACCTAATTGTCAGCATTCTTCTGTAGCACCACATTTCAAATGCTTCAAGTTTCTTTCTTTCCGGTATTCCTAAAGTCCATGTTTCGCTACCCTAAAGTGCTGTGCTCCACACATAGAGTTTTAAAAAGTTCTTTCTAATTCCTAGATCAATATTTGAAACTAAAAGGTTTCTCTTTTTCATGAAGGTTCTTTTTGCTAGTGCTGCTCTGGGTTTAACATCATTCCTGCTTCGGCCATCGGTTGTAATTTTGCTTCTCAAGTAACAGAACTCACTCACTTCTCCTATTGCATCCGATCCTATTTTTATATTTAATCTGCTAGTATTGGTATCATTTCTGCCACATTTCATCACTTTTGTCTTACTTTGATTTATATTCATGCCAAAATCTTCCTTCAGTATTTTGTTCGTTCCATTCAATAACTTCTCAATATCCTCAGCCCTCTCTGCTAACAAGACAATGTCATCAGCAAATCGTAGCATACTGATTTTTTTTCTCCCTGAAAACTTATGCCACATGGAAATTTTTCTTTGACTTTCTTCATTGCTTCTTCTACATACAAGTTGAATATTAACGGGGATAGACTACAACCTTGTCTCACACCCTTTTTAACTGATGCATGTCTCTCGTGATTCTCTACTTTTATTACAGCCACTTGATTCTTATATAGTTTATGGAGTATTCTTCTATCTCGATACTTTAGACCTGACTTCTTTAAAATTTTGAACATCTTGTCCCACCTAACATTATCAAAAGCTTTTTCTAAATCAACAAATCCCATAATAGTATCTTTGTTTTTCTTGATCCGCCCTTCAAGTATTAATCATAAAGACAGAATTGCTTCCCTTGTACCGCGGTTTTTCCTAAATCCAAGCTGATCTTCACCTACTATGTCTTCTACTACCCTTTCCATCCTTCTGTATGTTATTCTGGTCAGTAATTTTGAAGTATGTGATGTTAGACTAATGGTGCGATATTTCTCACATTTGTCGGCTTGTGCTTTCTTTGGAAGTGTGAAGATAATATTTTTATTAAAACCACTTGGAATTTCTCCTGTTTCATAACTTTTTGATATCAGCTTGAATCTTTCGATTCCTTCCTCTCCTAGAGATTTAAGAAGTTCTGCAGGGATCTCATCAATTCCAACTGCCTTATTTGCTTTCAAGTCATTTAGAGCTTCATTGAATTCTTTCCTCAAAACAGGACATCAATGTCGACATCGCCTTCCTTTTCCAATACACTATTGTTCAAGTCGTCGCCAATATACAGTTTCTCAATGTATTACTTCCATCTGTTAGCTCTATCTTCTGACATTAAAAGGTTTCCCATCGGCAGCGTTAATGTTCATACCTCTTTTCTTCATTTCTCCAAAATTCCGTTTGATCTTTCTATATGCAACATCTACTTTTCCTGCGACCATTTCCTTTTCTACTTCTTCACACTTTTCTTGTAGCCATTCTTCTTTTGCTATTTTGCATTTCCTATTTATTTGATTTCTAAATTGCCTGTACTGCTCTCTTCCTGCTTCATCCTGAGCATTTTTGTACCTTCTCCTCTGATCCATCAGTTCCAAAATTTCTTCTGAGATCCAAGGTTTTCGGGCAGCTTGTTCCCTAAAGCCCAATGTTTCCTTACCAGCTTTCATTATTTCGGTCTTTAATGCATTCCATTCGTCCTCAGTTGAGCTCCTTTCACAGTTACTTCTTAGACCTAAGTCTACCATTTCTGCAAATTTTTCTCTTGTGCTAGATTGTTTCAGTTTATTCACTTCCAGTCTGTTCTGCTTATGCTGCTTCCTTATTCGCTTGAATTTCAGCCTGCACTTCATTACTATAAAATTATGGTCCGAGTTTATGTCTGCTCCTGGGTACGCTTTACAGTCCAGAACTTGATTCCTGAATCTCTGTTTGACCATGACATAATCTAGCTGGTATCTGCCTGTAACCCCAGTACGTTTCCAGGTGTATATTCTTCTTGCATGGTTCTTAAACAGTGTGTTCGCCCCTACTAGCTTATATCTTTCACAAAATTCTAGCAACCTGCTTCCTCGCTCATTTCTTTCTCCTAGACCAAAACTTCCTACAGTATTCCCCTCTTTTCCTTCTCCCACTATTGCATTCCAATCACCCATGATTATTAGATTTTCCTTCCCCTTCACATATTGGATTAATTCTTCGATTTCAGCGTATATTTTTTCTATTTCTTCGTCGTCTTCCTCTGACATTGGCATATATACTTGTACTAATGTGGTTGGGACGGGCTTATTTTCTAACCTCATCAAAATAATCCTGTCACTAAACTGTTCATAATAACTCACCCGTTTCCCTACTTTCTTGTACATTACAAATCCTACACCAGTGACTCCATTGACAGCTTGTGTGCTAATTATCCTGTGTTCCCCAGACCAGAAATCCTGTACGTCCTTCCATTTAATCTCACTAATCCCAACAACATCTAACTTATATTGTTCCATCTCCCTTTTTAAGTTTTCTAACCTACCAGCCCTATTCAGACTTCTAACATTCCACGCTCCGACTCGTAGAATGTTTCTATCCATTCTGATGACTCCTCCCTGAGCAGTCCCCACCCGGAGATCCCATTGGGGGACTATTATACCTCCGGAATATTTTACCCAGGAAGAAGCCATCGTGATATATGTAATTTGAGAGGACTACATGTCCTCGGGATACCCTTTGGGTCTTTAATGTAGTGGTTTCCCGTTGCCTTCTGCATCCCCATGCCGTTGATCATTTCTGATTCATCCGCCTTTAGAGGCCGTTTCCAACCCCAAGGGCAAGAGGGTGCCCTGAACCGCTCCCCGCTCTTCCGCCCTCCTTTCGGAGGCCGTTGGCAAGCAGTGGGTGACTCCTTATACCGGGAATCTTTCAGTCGCCAGAGCCTCGTCCGTGCAAACAGGGTGCACCACGTGAAGGAGAGGTTGACCTTTGGTTGGAAAAGACTAGTATAGTCACCCCCAGCTTTTAGATACTTGCACTTAATACAAGCTATCGGTAGCATTGTTTTCAATAACTAATAATAGTCTGTCCGACAGAGGAAAATTATCTCGATTGGCTAGTCAGGATGCTATAGGGACACTTTTAGACAAATGCACTGTGCACATACTGTGACAGCATGCTCCAATTAATTAGAAAAAGTTCATTTCCGAAACTTGTAGTATACATTTTCCAGAGTATTACTCTGTTTTTCCGGTTTTTATCCCCTAAAATATCGGCAGGTTGCTATCTGGAACTAATTAAGATGTAAAAAAAAAAAATTCGGGTGGAAGGAGATCTTCTCCACCACCCCAAAACTTGTACTGAGCTGTTGAGATTATGATTAAGTGCTTCATTATAATGTCCTCTTCACGTTTAGCACTCTCCTTTTTCCGAAAGTTTGCCCCGAATTAAATTAAAAATTCCGAAATGTGTGACGCTCCACAACCGCGAAATGTTTACAGCACTGCGAAAATGACACAAAAATTATCGGTACAGGGATCATATCAACCTAAACTGGTTCGTTTTGTCATATTGATCGTGGTTAGGTTGAAATTCGTCCTGGACCAAGAGTAAAAAATATACGGGAAATTCGTTCTGCGGTATCCATCTCGGAAACGGTGCATTTGTTTACAACGGAAGCAATCGATTGTCTCTGATCGCTTGTATCGATTCTAAGATGGCGAGCCTTGTTGTACTGCATTTCCGATAAATATTTTGTATCTGATAATTTCATGTCCTGTTTTACAATGGAATGAAGCTAAAACGGCAAGAAAATATTGCAACAAAGGATTATACCAACATTTCAAGTGATTATCATTGATTTCGCATCGCCGGCGGCATCTACTAGCTGCGCTGTAATGTCCTATTTCAGCATTTATAATTTAATTCATGGTGACTTTTCCGAAAAAGTGAAGAGGACATTACAAGGAAGCAGTTAATCCAAATTTCAACAGGCCAGTACCAGTTTTGGGGTGGTGGAGAAGATCTCCTCTCGCCAAAAAATTCTGCTACACATAAACGCTCAATACACATGTTTACACAGTGGCGGAAAATAAATTCGTATGGTTCTAACGACCTATAATAGTGACCGAGTTTCGATTTGGTACGCATTCCGCTTCTGTCTGCTGGCTTGAGGTTGTTAAGAGCCACGGAAATATTTATGTGGAATTGTTTATCGATAGCTACTAAGCAATAACCAAATAGATGTCTCTAATATACACAAAAAAGGATGTGTGTAAAGCCTATAAAAATTTGTATATGTTTGCTATACGAATTCATATTTCTCCGTCCGATATCGATGGAACTTTGCACATGAATGCTTTACAATAAGGGGTGAAATATTGTCAATATTAACTTTAGAACACCCCCCCCTCCCCCATCCTCCCTTAAGAAAAGTGTATACAAGCAAAGGTTTTTTTTTAATATCTCAAAAAAGGGAGAATAATCGGCTAAAGTGGATTATAACATTCTGAAAGCACATAAAATTTCCTGTTTATTGACGTTATACCAGTTGCATTCGGATAATTAGTGACCGAAAAATTCTAACTTGAAATTAAAAAACTGTTTTAAAGTTGGTGTGGTAACACAAAAACCCCCAGTTTTTAGCTTGATTAAACGTTGCACACGTATATTTTTTTTTTTAAGGAATAATGCTGTCTAAATTTGATTTACAAAATCCCAACCACTTAATCATTTTTTTACTATGTTCTACGTGAAAACCCATAATTTTTATCCGATGGTTCATTCTTTAAAACAAAAACACCGTCAATATTAGGTTTACAAAAACCCAGTCAGTCTCCCCCTTTACTACTTCTTATCCAAATTCACACATGAAACTATTCAGTTTTCGTGTATATCTCGAAAAAGAAAGTCGGCCAAAGAGGGTAGTGATATTCTGAAAGCCCACAACATTTCCTGTCGAATCGCGTCGGACCGATTCTGACTGGGAGATTCGAACTCGACATTCGAATTCGAACTCGAGATTTGTAATACAGGGCGTTCGCCGGGAAACGCTACCCACTGTTAGCGCTACAAGGAAGAAACAGCTCCCGGCGAGCGAGCTGTCAGCTTCCGGCATTGTTCGACCGTCGGCCGCGGACTATTTCATAATAATTACGCTTCATAAACTTGTATGTGCTAAGCATTTAAATGTGACGTCAGTTGCGGATCAACAGTGCCATCGTGGACACCCTGCAGGTACCAGTTGCAAAATCTAATCCTAGGCCCCTGGTCTATTTCTGTAATTTTATGCACCACAATTGTTTTGTACGGCTTTAAGTGTACTAGCTTTGTTACTTTCCAAGCTGACGTCTTAGATACGTCTGCCTGCTGCCCTAACTGACTTAATGATTTTTTGGGTGACTGTTCTAATCGAAAAGCGATACCGTCAATTTTCTCCTCTGTGAGAATACGGTTGACCGACAGTCTCTTTTTGTTAAAAAATGAACCCGTTTATCTTACTTTTTTAACCAGACGCAGAATTGTTGATTTAGCTGGCAGTAAAGCGCCAGGATATTTGCGACGAAATTTACTGCGACACTTTTTAAACGACTTCTTCTTCACATATGTATCGTAGAGAAATATTCTTTGTTGCAAACTGTAACGTACCATAATTTTACTCACACTCAAACACGGTACAGATTAGTAAGAGTATGAAGCCCCAAACCAGCCAAACCGCAAAGAAACGTTTATTCACAACACTGTTGGGGCAGCGGAGGTGTTAAACAGTGCGGTGATTCACGGCGCCGTGTGGCGGGAGCTGCTGGCTCCACTGTTCCAGCAAGTTGCCGATGGCAACAGACTGGGAGGTTAGCGTTTCCCGGCGAACGCCCTGTAGATTTGGCTACACACAAATCTACAGGTTTAATCCGATCTCGAAGGAATATTTCGTACGTATGACTTAAAATAAGTGGAAATATAATGTTTACATTTGGTTTACAAAATTGCACCTGCTCTCCCTCTTCAAAAATTAACACATGCAATTTTTTTGATTTTTTTTGTGTCATCTTCAAACAGATGGGAAAATAAGTCAAAGTGTATCACGAAACATCAGAACTTTCATATCCAACTACACCCGGTACGCTGCTAATTTAATTTAAATACAATCGTTAATGCATAAGTTATACACAAATATATCACACACAAAGTTCCAGACAGATAATAAGGTGAAAGGTTTACACGTGTGTCTGAAACGAGAAAATATTTTCAAAACTTCCAACTCGAAGTATTAGGAAAAAATAACTGGTAGAGTGATAGGGAAGTTGAATTAAGTAACTGGTAGAGTGTTAGTTAGTAAAAAGAAGAATGGAAAGGATAGTAAAAGAGATTGTAGGTGCGACACAAGGGAAGCAACTTTGGCTTTAAGATTAATACTTGAAGGGCGGGTCAAGAAAAACAAAGATACTTTAACTTTTATAAAAAGCATTAGGTGGGACTAGATGTTCAAAATTTTAAAGAAGTTGGGTATAAAATATAGACGTAGAAGAACACTTTTTAAACCAGGTAACAATCATGTGGTTATAATAAAAGTAAATAATCATGAGAGACATGCATCAGTTAAATAGTGGGTTAGACAAGGTTGTAGTGTATACCCAATAATATTCAACTTACATGTAGAGGAAGCAATGAAGGAAGTGAAACAAAAATTTGAATGTGGCTTAAGTGTTCAAGGAAAAATAATCGGTATACTACGATTTGCTGATGACATTGTCTTTTTTGCAGAACAGAACGAGGATATTGTGAAGTTACTGCATGGCATGAACAAAATTCTGATGGCAGACTAAATATAAACTAAAGCAACAAAAGTGGTGGAATAAAGCAGAAATGATACCAATAATAGTAGATTAAATATGAAAATAGGATGTGATTCGATAGAAGTCAGTGAACTCTGAAGCTTGGGAAGTAAAATTACAACTGTTGGCCGAAGCAGGAATGATGTTAAAAACAGAATAGCACTAGCGAAAAGAATCTTTATTAAAAAGAAAAAAATGGGTCTAGGACTTAGAAAGAACTTTTTAAAATTCTATGTGTGGAGCACAGCACTTTATGGTATCGAAGTATGGACTTTTGGAATACCATAAAGAAAAAAATTGAAGCATTTGTAATGCAGTACTACGGAAGGATGCTGAAAATTAAGTGGGCAGATAACGGACGAAATGAACGAGTTTTGGAAATGATGGGTGAGGAAAGAAGTTTGTGGAAGAAGCTTACAGAAAGAAGAGATAGGATGTTAGGTCATATTTTGAGACATGCAGGATTGGTTAATTTGTTAGTGGATGGAATAGATGATTGTAAGACTGTGGAGGTAGGCAACGATTGGAATATATGAAGCAGGTAATTGAGGACGTGGGTGGTAAGAGATGTGTTAAGATGAAAATGTTAGTGCAGAATAGGAAGGGATGAAGGATTGCAACAAGTCGAGAGGCTAAAGACAGAAAAAAAGAGTGATGGTGAGGTTAGATGAATCTAATCTCACAAGTTCGGAAATACCGAGCTCTGCGATCGGCTGGCTATTTGTGCCTGCTAGTCTGCGCTTCTCGATGGTTCGAGCAAGGCTGATGGAGAACAGTGATGGCTAGCGTAGCCAATCATCTGTGTGCAGAGCCTTGTCGGGCGCCGTGTCGGCCTAGGAACAGCGCCTGTTAATGCGATCCGTGACGAGGACAACACGGCCCGGCCCAGGATCCATACTGGCTCGGGCAGCCAACACACAGTGGAGAAATATACGTTACAACTGCACTAATCAATTACTACTGTACAACAGCAGGAACTTGCAAAGTGATATAAAATATTTGCGAGTTAAGGAGCAGGAAACATATCTTCAACAATGCAATCCAAGTGCATTTTTTTTAACTTATGGCTTTACGCCTCATCGACGTCTAGTTAATTAGATACAGGATGGGACTGGGGACAAGGAACGGGACGGAATTCGACCATGGCCTTTTGAAGTAAGGATCCCAGCATTCGCCTGGAGTGATTTGGTGAAACTTCGGGAAACCCAAATCGGGATGTGGGGACAGGGATTTGAACCGGTGTCCTCCCGAATGCGAGGGCAGAGCGCTAACCGCTCACCCACCAAACTCGGTTCCATGTGTCGTTTTGCTAGATTATATTTGAGAGCAGTCATGTTGGTGGTGGAACAGTAAGTATAATTTTTAATAAACCAATAATATTACCACACGCTGATTGCAAATTAGTTACATAACATTACAAAGGTATTTAGTCTGCAGTTTCAGCTACCACAAAGAATTTTAATGTAATTTTCAGAAAATCTCTACAATTTTTACATTTGTACCGATTCGCTGTTTCCAAGAAAGAACAAACCACGTCAGTGATTGTGCATAACTTTGTCATCTTTCCTTTTCTTATCTAAAGCATTTGTTATCTTCTCAGTCATTTCCTGTTACAGGTATAAAGCTTAAAAAATTCCAGAATGTGTTATCACTTTCTGCAAAATTGACCTGTAATCTTAGCGGATGTTATATTTGTTACTACTATTATAGATATGTATGTCACGATTGAGATTAAAGTTTTTACGATTTTCTTCTACAAACGGCTCTTCCGTGTATAACTATTGTGCTAGACTGTAAATATAACGGGACTGCTAAGAAAATTTCTCTACATAACTCATAGTGTATGATATGTGACTTAAATTCTGTATGCATTTGTGAATTTTTTTCCTGAAACAAAATGATTTTAAAATATCCTACTTGTTTTTGTAGGATATGTTTCAGTTATTATTCCTAATGAGATGACTGCAAAACTAAATTACGTTTACACCAAAGGTTTTTGTACAAATGCTTTCATTGATTATTTTCCTCTTCAGACACCATATTACAGCTCTCCCTTTTCATGGCAAATTGAAGTAATTGAGTCTTTCGTAAATTAAGTCTTAATTAATTCGCATTGAAACACCATCTTTGAAAGATCGTTTTCAGGGTTTAAGAGATTTTGTATCTAATGAGAGTTACCGTACAGATGTAAGTATTTATGTCTGTAACATATTTTTACTAAGAATACATTTCGAGTATTAACAAACAGAATTATCTTATTTAAATCTACAGTTACGAGGTCTTTCTCTGAATAAATTTTTATACTCGTTTTAATTTTTTATAATCAGTTACTCAAGATAATTTCTTGTATCTCTCTGCAAATGTGGATCTGCGATTGTTGGACACGTGCATGATTAACAGAAACATTTAGTGACGGGAGACGGGAAATCATACGAAAAATACTACAACACTGTGTAGTAAAATGATAAGAGTTCAAAGAGTTTGAGTGACCTCAACCTTCCTTTTTGATCGTAAATTCGTTTCTCGCGTCACTATATAAACCAGTAAAAAATAGTTCCTGAGATCTCCTTACAAAGTTTTATAATAGTTAAAACGCATATGGGTTTTGTACTAAGGTGTTTCTCTTTTCCAAAATAAAACATCTAAAGGCAAGGTAAAAGACATTTACACTACATATTTTTAGTCAGAATCACAAACTTATAGAGCTAGTAATATTCACCTGGTACGATGAGGTTACTATATGCTATTCTGACTTTTTTTCTTCCGGCATTTGGCTTGTGTGATTTGGAAAAAAAAATAAAAAAAATTGAAAAATCGAAATCTGTGTGCGTGGTCGGGGACTTGAACCCACGACCTCTGAATGCCAGGCCATAGCGTTACTGCGTTACTGCTCATCCACCGGGATCATTTCGAAATCTGAAATTCAAAAATTTCTTAAACATTACTAGAAAAATATTTGTAAAGGTAATGATGTGATTTCTTTTGACAAACGTTATTGAGACAAATATTTAACGACACTCTTTTAGGTCGGCCTTTAAACAACTGTTCTACATCCATATATGGCATTAAACGACTTATTAACATGTTCATTGGAGCCACAAAAACAGCGCAGCATAAAAATATATCATTTAAAAAAAATTTAAAAAAGAAACAGGCTTATTGTGCTGTTGTGAAGCAAGAAACCTGAATTTTATGGCTTGTCAAATTACTTATTTTCTCTGTTTTTTTCGCCATCATCACGCAATGTCTTTTTAGTCTGGAGAACGTATTGTGCTGCTCTCCAGCCATACAACAAAGTCACATATGCTGCCTACCTCTCAGGCGCTCATAATTGATGCATCTATGCGAAATTACCTCTAACACCTTCCTGCTTTCTATTAATTAACATGCGAAATGGTCGGATCTATACTGCCACGTACTATTCATTTACTCTCATTCTGAATTCAAGATAATGTACTTTGGGAATAGAAAGACAGCTTAGATCATTTAGTGTTAGTAACAATAATACTTTTTATTATTTCCGGATATAGTAAACAGGCACTCTTTTTAATACTTTGTTTCTGAACATCCTCCGAACTCCACTTCGTTTGCTTCACTTCTTATTTAACACTCTCTGCCCATGATTTCCTAGGACTTCCACTGGAGTATTCCTTTCCAATTCTCTGTAGACGTTTCCCCTTGCTAATTTGGTGCTACTAATTGTCATCAAATGTCCGTACAAACCACTTGTAATTTCTCTTACGGAATCAACATAAAGTACTTCGACACCAGCGTCTGTCTCATTCCTGGTGGACTTTTAGTTAATGTTTGTCATGAACTTCATTTTAGCTGCGTGGAGCTTTCAAGGGCCATAGTAAAATTCCCCCTTTTTTTAGGGTCTAGGAAGCAAATAAATTGCGTAGAATCTGTGTCAAAAGAGGTAAAACTGAGAATTTGAAAACGTATTTTTGAGGTTTGGGAAGTAAAATGCGTAGGAGATGCGGTATCAAAAGAGATGGAACTTAAAACAGACTATAACACGGCAGTGCATTTGGAAGATTGTTGTTTATTACTGCAAAAAGCATCATGCTGTTTGTTTCGAGTAAGAAGTTAGTTTCTCTGCTGTTGATATAATGTATCTTAACAGGACTTAAACCAGAGAAGATTGTAAACAGCTGGGGAGAGATACGTAAGTGGGGTGAAGATAAACGCCAAAAACGTTTATTAAGTACGCAGATAAGAAAAAATCTTTTGTATGATCATATGGTGGAAGAGTATATTATTTGTTGAGGACATAAAATTGAAAACATCCTAGTATATCATTTAATAATAAACGATTTTTGGTAAGATACACTGGGCAGGAGGGAGGGAGAAATTTTTGAGTCCTGCTTTTGCTAAGGAGGGTAATGAGGAAGCAGGAAAATGAATTTTTGATTAGGCGTTTGATCAAGTTTAGTGGGGTAATATGAGACCAACACCATAAAGAAGTTAAACGGGGAAGCAAAGAGGAGAGGCTAGATTTGTTTACGGAGATTACCATAGAACACAATCAGCTACCATACGAAAAGGAAAAAAGATTGAGCATCATTGCAAGACATGGGATGGTTGGAGAGTATATTGGAAGTACGTGAAGCATGCTTTGGCAAAGCAGTCAGAATGAGCGTTGGGAGAAGAATTAGCTGCATAGAGGATTGGGAAGAGACAAACATATCCTTAAGTACTGTCGTAAATATTTATTTTTGTTGCAACTATTAGCGTTAAGTAAAGTAGTTTCCTTCTGGAGCCATCAATGAACGTTCGAGTTTCACGTTACGAAACTCCTCACTCAGAGGACAGACTGCATTGCAGTTTTCCCTGAGAACTTCAATGTTCTCTTAACCACTCACAGAGAACTTTCAAAGTCTATGCACTGACCACCTAACATTCTCGTGTATGTCTCGCCAATAACAGGCGCCCTTTCTTCACCTCATGTCCTCAGAGATACCAGCTTAAACAAAATATTAGAGTCAGTATATAAAGTTTGTAGCAATAGTTCAACAGTCATGGATTAATCACCGTATTAGGTCAATTCTATCACTACTCCGCCGGCACAGAAAAGTAACGACTACTATTTTAGATCACTTATATATCATTCGTTCACTCTCGGAGTACCTCGGGCACATGTAGCATTCTGTCATAGTTTGACGTGTATCACCCCTTTACTTTATGTCTTTTCTCAAGGTTTTTAACTACATCTGTTAGCATTCATTTAAAGGAGTTATCCATGTTACCGTAGCTAAGTTATAGCTAAGTCTTTATTTTTCTTAGGGAGCGTCCATTTACTATGCGATTTGCTTTGTTTCTTCTTAAATTTAGACCCCCTCGCCTTCTGTGGGATCTGATAGGAGACCCCGTCCCCAAATTGACCTCGTAAGTTTGAAACTTTTGTTTTAGCCCTACTGTTTTTTGAAGGGCGGCAATCTGAAATAAAAGTTGACATGATATTTTTATGGACCCCTCTCCCCCTTGGTGAGATTTTGCCGGACCTCCCCGCCCTCACTATTTTGAGCTCACGTAATTAATGGACGCCCCCATTAATCAAACAATTAAAGATACTCTCTGGAAACCCTGGCGCCACAGCCGACTGCACTCAGCAAGGCGGGGTGCCATCTTGCTCGGCAAACAACGCAACAATACCAATTAATTTCAAATATAAATGAGTGGAATTTCATTTATTCTAAGAGAACTAGGGACTGATATAGATTATAGAGGGATGTACTGAATATATTAGCTCGTAGATAAATTGCTACCAGACATATGCAACATCAAAATATTTAATAGACTACTTCGTGCAGTCTATGATTTCGGGCAGACGTGGCAGGTAGTGTGAGGCGCAGCGCACAGTGGCGGGCTGGGGCCGTTACCGGAACGGCGTGGGGCCGGCTGCACTCTGCAGTTAGAGGGCCACTCGGCACGGCGCAGTCGTTATTGCCGGCAATTCGGGTGGGCGGCCACGCGCCGCTGGTCAAGGCTCTGCCGGGCCCACAGTTAAAAGGCAGCCCCGCCGCCCACACGGCCACGTACCGACACTCCAATCGTTAGCGGCTCTCTAACACAGACGTCATCTCTGTGAGGAAAACGGCCATAATACAAGCATACCATACGTCACTGAAAAACACATGATAAAAGTAAACATCAAACCATTATGTACGAGGGCCGTGCCAAAATATCACCATCACCAAACCGAAATCGCCCAATTCTTTACATTTGCGTAAAATATTACTCAAAATTACAGTGCCCTCAATGACACCTTCAATACACTGCCTGAAAAAAAATCTTATATATACATATATAAATATACGTGTGTTTTCCTATATTTCACTTTTCAGCCACCACTACTACCTAGCACAGATCAGAGGTCCTTGTGTATGGAAGTAGCATGGAGTTTCCTGTCGTGCACAACGTTAGCCGAATGCCGATAGCTGTGGGGATGTGGGAGATATGACGGTTAAAAGTGGTCGATGCAAGGAATTTTCGTATTTTAACCAAAGACATGTGTCTCCATATATGTCACTCTACTGCCACAACTACATAGCATAGACCAATGGTGTTTGTGTGTGGTAGTGGTATCGTGTCTCCTATCGCGTACTGTGGTGGTTAGATGTTGGTAGCTTTGGGGGTGTGGGAGATATGGTGGTTGAAAGTGGTCGACCTGCGGCACTTTCATATTTGTACCAAAAGCATATGTGTCATGGTGTATCACTTTTCAGCCAAAACTATCTAGCGCAGATCACTGGTGTTTTTGCGTGGTAGTAGCACAGAGTCACCCGTCGATAACAACGTTGGCCGAATTCCGATAACTGTGGTAGTGTGGGAGATATGGTGGTATTTCGTGTGTCCGTATATTTTACTTTGCTGCCTGAACTATATAGCGCAGATGACTGGCGTTTGTGTGTGGTAATAGCATCGAGTCTCCCATCATGCTCTATGGTGGTTAGATGTTGGTAGCTGTCAATCCAAATTCTTTGTAAACACGAACGAAGTCATAGGTACCAGCTAGTAGTAATAAAAAAATATGAAGCAAAGGGGAAGAGGAGACGAAATCAAACTTCGCGGGTTGGGACGGTATGTGACGTTATTTCAGTAATTACAAAATCGAGTCAAATTTACAAAGAACTTGGCAGTATAAGCTTATTTTTCAGTATGATGTAACACCTCCTCTGAACTGGATGCATGCACTGAGTGGGTATGGAAGGGTGTCATAAAAACTGTGTATACTCTCCTGAGGCACATTGGCACACAGCTTTTGTAACTGGGCGTTTATATCGTAGATATTTGCCACTGGAACGCAGTTTACGTTCGAGCTGGTTCCACACATTTTCTGTTGGGTACAGATCTGGAGATCTTGCTGGCCATGGGAGTACCTCAACATCAAGCAGGCAGTTCGAGAATTGTTTTATTTAAAAATGGACCCTTGAGACTGTCGCATAAGAGGTAACACTTGAAGGTGCAAGATGTCCTCAGTTTTCAGGAATTTATTGTAACGGGCATTTTTATGTTTATTCATTTTATCAGTATTTTATTTTAATCAAGAATATTCAGCCAAGCTGTTGAGAAATCGTGACCTAGAAGACGTTATTTATAGGGAAGTAAGGAATTTGGACGATTGCTTAGAAATTCAGCGTGATCTGGATGTTATTTTGGCATGGTGCACTAAATGGGAACTTACACTAAATTGTAAAAAGTGCAAGACAATGAGCATAACTAACAAAAAGAATGCGATTGTTCAGAAATACTAGGTAAAAAGTTCAGTTATTCATATGGCCGATTCTGTGAAATTTGGGAGTAACAATACAAAGGAACATGAAATAGGACTTTCACATTAATTCATTAGTAGGTAGAGCTAATTCTAGGCTGCGATTCCTAGGTCGAGTCTTGAAAAATTGTTATGAACAAACAAAGGAGATAGCGTACATATCTCTTGTGCGTCCACATTTGGACTACTTTTGTGCCATTTAGGATCCGTTTCGTAAGGGGTTGATTGACAGTATAGAGAAAGTACAGAGAAGAGCTGTTCGATTCGTGACCTCTTGCTATAGTCCTTATGAAAGAGTCACAGAACTGATTAGTGGACTGGGCTATTAGTCTCTGGTAGATAGACGACGCACGTTTCGTTTATACTTTTTGGTAAACATGCGTACTCCCGCTTTCACTTACGAGTGTTGTGAAATACTTCGCTCACCAACCTATTTGAGTCGGAGTGACAGGAAAGATAAGATTAGAGAAATAAGGTGCCGCACTGATTCTTATATGAATTCTTTTTTCGCTCGTAGCATTAGGGATTGTAATACACAGTAAAGAGATTAGCTTTGGTGCTGAGCACCCTCCACCACCCACAATTTTGTGAATTTCAGAGTACATATGTATATGTAGATGTAGAAGAGCGGCAACCTGGTACTCGTGCTTGCAGTTGCTCACGCACTGACATCATATAGCTGCCTTGAATCAGTTCAGAGTCCAAGTAAGGTCGCTGACAAGGTTACGTTATAGAATTAACTTAGAACCACATTAGAAGCCTTATGGTGGTTTCCCACGACCCGTGGTTTTGTAGGCCAGGCCATGGAGCCCAATTGTACGGATCAGCGCGCGCCACTGGTTAGCCCTCGCCACCTCTCAGCCACCTCCTCACCACGTTGCTTAGTGTCGTTTCACCTAAGCTGGCACTTGATGTTTGCCGACTGGGTGACGGATAGAGGCACGCCATCTCAGCCAGCGGCTTCTTTCCCACGGCCTGATAGTTGAACCAGTGCGATCGCCAAATACACGGCCCGTGGGAAGCCACCTCTAGGCTCATTCGTTCGGCAACAGTGTAGGGACCATAAGCTAGCCTTGGGATATTAACGCTTCACCCTCACCCTGATTTCAGATCATATCATCATAAGCTGAGTTACTTTTCTAATGGGGAACTTAGATAAAGCGACTAATGATGAGAAAATTTTCCTTAGCTCAGGTTTTTTTCTGCTTATGGCTTTACGTCAAGGTTATTAAAGGCGGAAAAGGACTGGGAACCAGAAACGGGAAGAAATTCGGCCATGGCTTTTTGAAGGAAGCATCCCGCCATTCAACTGGAGCGATATGGGGATACAATGGTAAACACAAATCAGGATACCCGGACGAGGACTCAAACCTGCGTCCTCCCTAATGCGAGGCCAGAGCGTTTCCGCCCACCCACCATGTTTGATTTTAGCTAAGATATTTATCTAGTCTGTTGAGATATATTGGAGACGTCTCATCAAGACCATTAAATTAGGACGTTTCCCATCTCTGGCGCTTTACTTCAGGTATCTTAAGACAGCCGTCCATCAACCGTTTCCCACATCCACTTAGCCTACGCAAGCCCACAGTTTCAAAGAGTAAAGCTGTTTCATAATATTTCGTAGTTAGAATCAAGAAAGAAGTCATCATCCTGAAGAAACCAAATTTAAAGCGACAAGCAGAGGTCAATAATCGGGGAAGGTTAGTTGTGAACATACCCGATCATTCAATAATTCAATTACCATTTGGCCATACTATTATAGTATTTTAAGTTAAACCTTTATTCTTGGGTTTCCTGATAACCTGTTAATGTACAATATATATATATTGCGCCTCATTATCTCGAAATTTTGCACCAATTCGGGGATAATCTTTTCGAATAGCTCTCTTATAATTCATAAAATATGCAGTTGGACATGTTAGGTAATCTGTGTGTTATGATTGACTCTTATTTCCAGCTTATAAGCTAAGAAAAATTTTATCAGGGGACTGAAGAAAAAAATGGAGGAAAGGAAGGAGGTGGGAAGCAAATTTCTGTGAGTTTGTTTTCCGGCTTCAGTCGCCGTTTATTACGACGCCTGGAGCGACCGGATCTGCGGCAGATTTCATAAGGCCGCGTCCGGCCCTCCGGCAATTATTTACGCCTTTCACCGTTCGTGAAGAGCCGGGATTATACTTTCAATGGGCACAGACGGCTCTGATTTGTGATTCCCCCTCTCCCCTTCCGTCTTAACGGCACCCCGAGACGGGATTCCCTCGCCTCCTCTCCAGACCATTAGCATAGCCAGGTAGAGGGCGCGATTTATGGAAATTCCCCTCGCTGAAACGCTTTTAATGAGGACTTCGACTGTTCCTTATTCCAGGCGAGATGAATGGTGTCTACTGATTGCCAGATGCAACGTTTTCTCTAACATAGGCCCTTCCTCTACCTCATCATAAAGTATAAACAGTTTGTAAAATTATTGTCTAAACGAGATTTTTGTTTACTGCTTTCTGGGTGGCTTCATGAATATATTAGCAGTGTTGTTTGCTGCAGGGTGTTTAATGGCAACTTAAGGTGAGGTGTGGGTTGACTAACAGCAGTTCTGAAAGAGATGAGTTTTCGGCTTCTCATCGATGTTTTAATATAACTACTCCTACAAAAACACATTGATACCGTGTTGAAAAATATTCTTTCCCTTACTTCTTTATTTCAAGAGTCCAAAATTATAAGAAATTTTTTTCACTGCTTCAAATTGAACTTAACAATGTGTTAAGAAGTACTACTACCTTCATCTGCCAGTATATAGAGATTTGATGTTATTTTTAAAGAGTTGCATCAAGGAAATTGAAAGTTCTTTTAATCCTTCAGTAAGTGATAAAGCATTCTTGCATCCCTCTCGTAATAGTGAAAAACAAGCAAAATTTCTAGCGTACAACGAGAACTAAAAAATAAGACGTACTTCATTAAATGCATCGTTGTATCGAACGCTTGGACAAATTAGTTGATTTTCGAGAATATGTGTGAGTGAATGGTTATATTGTCAATTAAACTGACCAAAACAGAAGAATGAGAAGACTTTGGAAAATTAATACTTGGCAGCTAAACCCCAAACGCTAAGGTTAATACATGGTTGGGTTGCATGCATGTCCATGTATCCAGCGCAATGAACAAATACCATCTGTTTGCCCTTTCTACCTCTCTGCATGAAAATTTTCAATAAGCAACGATTTTTTTGTGGCGAATTATCTTCTGATCGTAACGGCAAAGCTATGTGTTAGCCGATTTTCACAAAAAAATATGAATACTATTAGTCAGTAATTAATATTCTCTAGAGTCAGCTTTAAGATATCCAGTTTTCTAAAATATTAGAAAGTGTCGTCAAATGGCTATAACGTTCGAGTAAAATTTAATGTGACTTCCGTCACAGAATAGGACAACTGGTGCTAACATGTATCAGGGCAGAAGTAAAAGATGTATTAAAGGAACGGCGGCCGATGGAAAGAGATATTAACGCACAATTCTTAATGCCATCTTTGCATACAAAGACTTTATGAGAAAATTATTTGAAGGAGATTGACTGAATAGATTATTTGTTTAGTATGTTTAGGGAATGTAGTTATTTCATAACATCATTAATACAAAAGTGTTATGCGTGAGATAGAGTATTCTTATTTTTGTATCAATACTCTATTATTAAATGTAACATAGTTCCTTAATTAGGTTGCTGAGTAATGCAATCTCTGGTTGAAGTTTATGCGTGAGATAGAGTATTCTTATTTTTGTATCGAATACTCTATTATTAAATGTA
Source organism: Vandiemenella viatica (assembly GCA_031002005.1). Classification (NCBI taxonomy): domain Eukaryota; kingdom Metazoa; phylum Arthropoda; class Insecta; order Orthoptera; family Morabidae; genus Vandiemenella; species Vandiemenella viatica. The sequence goes on from CM061919.1 coordinate 181,285,812, forward strand.
ACATAGTTCCTTAATTAGGTTGCTGAGTAATGCAATCTCTGGTTGAAGTTGATGGAGAAGAGAATCTCTGGTGAGTCCGAACAGACGGAAGTATCTATGGATCAGAGAGAGAGGACTGTTGTTGCCGCTTTTGTTTGTAAGAAGTAGCGAATTCAGAAGTGATTAGGGAGTACAATATTCAGGCTGTATCTAAGAGAAGTAAAAGTTATAACTCAGTTTCTATTTAAAAAAAAGTATGCAATGAAATTCATTGAATGGAGATGAATATTTGTAAAATCTGGGCTGTTAAAAAGATAGAAAGTATAGAAAAAATGATATGAATTTACTGAGCTTAAATAAGATAAAATGATTTTGTATGGTATATTTGTTTATAAAAAATACTTTCCATAATAGACAAGTGTAAACTGGGTTATGAGATCGGCAAACGTGTAGATAAAGGTCGTCATTAGAGAAACTGTAAATTCCATAATATATCATATTTTTCCCTATCTGGTCAGCTGATTATATTAAGAAACTGCCGAACTCTGGAAAAGAGATTTAGAACTAAAACAGTTTTTTTTTAGCGTTTCAGTGTATACTTGAGAAGTAATAAAGCCAGTTTTTATTCCAAACCTGAGGTTGATTTAGGGAATATATTCTGTGAATTTACGACCATGTTGACTGCAAATAGATGGAGAACTCCGACGGCTGCGAAGCCTCATATCGCAGCAATAAAAAGGACGACGAACTTGGGCGAATTAATTGCAATTACCTGGGAGTGCTGTGTGCGACACCTCTCAAGATGCACGACTTCCTTTACCAAAGTTTTAATGGGAGCTCCTCCCAAGTAATGGGGTGCGTATTCCGAAGGCGGAGGAGTTCCACGGGGCATATTGCTGGGCCTTCCTCCAGATGAGGACAAGTAATGGAAATTACCTGCAGCTGAGAACTACACAGATTCTTAGCACAAGAACCCCGCACAGGAAATAGGTGAAGAGGAACGCCTTGTAATACACATTACAGATAATACACATTCTATCGTTTTCTGCACTTGCGTTAATAGTTCCAGACCGCATTGTGGTTGATAAGAAGCTATTAATAAAACGTCAGAGATTTCATAATACCAATTATGTTTCTCAAATTTTTGATTCATTTTTTGGGTTAAGTGTCATTTTCATTACTTCCGATTTCTACGACTATTTCTGCAATCGAAATTTCATGAGCTCTAATACTATTTAACCTTAAAAATTTGACTGAATATCAAATAGATACCTAAAACATTCGAAACTGTGTTCATTGAGTCTAGATAATGGCCCAGAACGAAGCGGAATTTATATTAAAATATGCATAGACAAATGATGTTTGTTTTTCGTTTTTTTATTTTTATTTTTTACGCCTGTTCTTTACAACTTTACAGATGCAATAGGATTGATAAGAAGAAACTAGAAGCAATTTTCCATGGCCTTTTGAAGCAATCATCTCAGCATTCGCTTGGAGTGATTTAGGGAAACCATGGCAAACCGAATTCAGGATGGTCGGAAGGGGATAGGAAACTGGGTCCTCTGGAGAGCTAGATCCAAGAGCTATAGTTTAGCCCCCAGACTCGGTACATATTTCTTTTAGACAAAATTTGGACGTCTACAGGGTTCTCTAACAAAACAAAATGATCTCTGCTTTTTTTTTTAATGGTACTTGAAGCAGAGAGGATATACAGGTCTCAAACGGCCGTTCTGTTGAAATCGTCATACTAGAACTGCGAGTATTCCTCCATTTATTTAATCATTATTCGAAGCAGTTGTGTGTAAATGGGCTTTAGCGCTTCACAGAGATCAGGAATTTTTCAGTAATATTTTCGTCATACTGTACAACCAAATGTCTCAAGCAGCCATCTAGGGAGTAAGAAACCCGAAGAATCATATGTATATTTAGTTTGGATAGAAAAGTCGTTTCAAAGATATGAATATTTTCATTCAATCAGTATTTGATGTTATGCGTTCCTTGGGACCGACGAATGTGCTTGATTATTCTGTTGTTCTTCACGTTAAAATTCGTCCGCCATACTTCAACTATTTCGACCGGAACAGTTACGGTTCAATAATATTTTGAACAGATCTCGTACATCATTCTTCGATATAGTTACCTGCTGGTCTCAAAACTCAATCAGCCAGAAGACAGAAGAAATTTAAGCATCCCTTTTGTCCAAGTATGTGACTAACCTGGGAAATTCACCCGATTTCGTCTCCAAATTCAGAAAGACTACTAAGGCGATTAAGTTTGAAACTTTTCCCCCCAATCTTGAAAGTTAGACTGGATAAAGCTTGGAGCAATAACAAATCGCATTTTGCAGTTGTTGGTTTATTCTGTAAAAACAAGTGGACATTCAAGTGCACGAAACAATAGAAACAAGCCCAGACATGTGCTAAGTACTAAGTGACGTCACAGCTGACTTCCCTTTCACAGCAGCACCTACACAAAACTTTAGACAGCAGTGTCTACTTAGGGTAACTTAGTTGAACGTCTGTGGCGGTTGATAGTGCCAGCTGCCTCGGAAACATCCTTCGGCTTGGTAGGCAGGATTGGAGATAGTTTCAGTGGCGTCTTGCATAATTAGTTTCTGTTCTCTCCCTAATTTGTGTGCACCTTACCATTGAGGCTTATTGTGAAGGCTGCTTTCTGAATTGTTGTAGTTGGAGAGCGCTGAAATGACGTGTCACACAGTCTCTTTCCTCCCGCTTATAATTAACTTGTTCCCATCATGTTGTATATAGTGACAGCTATTATCTCCTGCCACACTTCACGCGCGTTATAAGCACTGTGTCAAGTGTACGGCGCAGTGCCTGATGTTGATAAGGTGTAAGAACATGCGTAGTAGCCCTACCTGAGCCTGTTCCACTGTAGGTGTCAGCGATTTCTCATCCATTTCATTATGTACGACACTGAGTTGGTATCGATGTATAGTAGAAATACAGCACATCAGATGGATGATAAACTACAGAGTCAGGTGGGTGAGCGGTAACGCTTGGGCCTGGTATTTGGAGCGACGCGGATTCAAATCCCTGCCCAGCCATCCACTTTTCGGTTTTCCACGGTTTTCCGAAATCACTTCATGCGAATGCCGGAATGGTTTCTTGAGAAGGTCATGACAGTATTCTTTATAGTGCCTTGCCCTCAATACCATCTCACCTCTAATGACCTCGATGTAAAGCAGTCAGCAAAATAAAAATTGCACAATTTTCTTTGTCTGTATACGTGATGTAGCTATAAAGGTTTTGTTTGAGAGATTAATCATTTTTTATATAGCCCCTTTTGCATTTTGGATTACAACCAATAGCTACCTCTCGGTTGGTTAAAAATAATTAATTGTCCTGAAAATAATTATGTTCCATATTAAATAACTCACCTCAAGATTTTCGCAATTTAACGTTTATCTCAACTACTGAATGAATCCTTTCCAATTCCTTTTCCTTTTTGTTTACGCACTAAATTAAATCAATCTTCAGTTCTCAGACTGAACCTATTGTTTCCTTTCACTGTAACAACGGTTCAGTTGTGATAGCTAAGGTCAATGATGTCCATTGCATTACACTCTGGCTTACAGACTAGCCAAGCTCATTATTTATATTCTTATACTGCAGTCAACCACCTCGTATATTAACAAATTATTTTGGATACATTATTTCATATTTATGAGTTCTATTGCTGTTACGTCAAGGATACCGAGCGTGGTGGTGTAACGGCTAGCGTTATGGCCTCGCATTCGGGAGGACGGCGGTTCGAATCCCTGTCCGGGCATCCAGATTTGGGTTTTCCTTGGTTTCCCAAATCCCTCCAGATAAATGCCAGGATGCTTCCTTTAAAAGGCCATGGCCGAATTCCTTCCCATTCCTTGCCCCCCATCCTTTCCCGTCTCTAAAGACGCTGTTAAGAGACACTAAGCAGTTTAAAACAAAAGTCAAGGATGTTTTATTTATTTATTTTACTTATGGCTTTACGCCTCGTCGACGTCGATATCATTAGAAGCGGCCGAGGGTTGCAACCATTGAAGTCTATAATGCAGAACTGGCATTCCCTTTGAAGATCTTGGCACTAGTCCGGAGGTAGTGTGGTCAGCACTACGCAACTGGCTGCAATACCTCTCGCAAGATAATTAATCTTTGGAAGTAGGATGCCCTTGGATTAAGTCAATTCCGTACGATGAGCCTTGTGGAAAGATTCATGGTTTCACATCCGCCTGAATTCGGGACATCCCGTTCAGAGTCAGTTGCTCTTCACTGGTACCCATCATCCCAGAGAAAGATGTAGGTTATCAGTAACGAAGAAATTCAGTCTTTCGGCAGTGCCATGCGGTTAGTCTCTTCACACTACTTTGCGTCGGATTATAGCGTGCATGTAACGTATAGTACTTAGGGGGCATCCATAAATTACGTGAGGTCAAATGGGGGAGGGGGGGATCCGGCAAAATCTCACCAAATCTCACCCGGGGGAGGGGGGGCTATAGAAATCTCACGTAAGGTTTTAAAAAAAATCTCGTATACTAGAGCTAAAAAAAAGTCTACAAATTGCGCGAAAAGCGATTTGACGGAGAAATTTCGTCCAAAAAACGAATTTTGAAGGGTGAGACCTAAAAAAAAAAGGTCTCAAAAAATTTCAAGAGCTATATCTGGGGGGTTGGGGGGGGGGGGGAGGAGTTCTTACGGACCAGATTTCACCAGAGGGGAGGGGGGGGGGTCAGGCGAAATCTCACCAGAGGGGAGGGGGGGTCCGGAAATCTGTAAAAACACCTCACGTAATTTATGGATGCCCCCTTACTTGCTGCACAGCAACTGGGAGCCAACTCACGTCTCACTGGGGAATGAACTTCGGTTAAGGAATGCCCCTATTTTTGCATAATGCAGCGTATAATCGAGTCGTACAGCTTCCTCGAGTGCCAGAGTAAGCTACGGCGACGTGGTCAGCTCTGCCATCCGCCCAGAATATTTAATTAACTCCTCACTGGTCGGAGCGGATAAATCCCGGCGAATTGTTTGTAATGGAGATTCATTCCGTGACCAGCGCCGCTAGCTCAGTTGAGTGGAGACGAATAAAGAAGAGCCCCGCCCACCCAGCCACCAACTAATGCTACCTTACGAGCCACTAATAACGGCCACTCCTCTGCGGACTTTATGGGCCGACAACACGAACCGTGGGCCGTCCACAGCCGTCGGAACCACTTGCCAACAAGTCTGCAACGAGGCGGCGAGGAGGCATAACGAATAGCTCCTTTTAAATGTTCGCAAGGTATTTGACTCTTTGAACATAATTTAATCAACAATCGTTGTAATATGCTGGTGGTTTTTTCGGCCCAAGTCCGTAGTTGCTATGATAATTGTTTTATGGGTTGTTTCTGACTTGCAACTAAACAAATGTTTTTGATGGCAAATTCGTTTCGCCTTTATTCAAGGCATCTTCAGTGCCCTAAATAAACACACACACACACACATATATATATATATATATATATATATATATATATATAAGGAACACCTGTGAGCACTCAGATGTACCAACCACTAACCATTTGCCCAACACTTGTTACAACAGAATCATTCACACACCAATATACAAACGGATATGCAAATACTAAAGATTAATAATCACAACAAAAACATGCTGACAATTCAGAAAAACCTTCACATACAAAAAGCAATCAATAACGGTACAAAAGTTATGAATGAATATATACACCTAACAAATCAAACCTGGTTCAAAACACTAAAACAGGAATAAATGGCACTCATCCTATAATCAAACATACCGCCACAGAACAGACGCAGATAATGACCACAGATTCAAAATAAAAAATAGTTCGACAACGCATAATCTTTGGCTCACGACTTTTGGATGATAACAACAACAAAAAACTTTATATACAGTTCGTGGCCGGTGAAATTCCCTAGAATGCAGTCTACACAAACTTTGGACAGTAGTGATAGTGCGAGAATAGTAGCTGATATGGAAACACGAACTTGCGCGTGTTAATGCATATATAAAAACTGTTTGTACCTATCGGAAAACTGTACAAAAAATCAAATAACATCATTGGATATGTATATATATATGTGTATGTATGTTTACCTAGGGCACTGAAGATGCCTTGAATAAAGGTGAAACGCGTCTGTCATCAAAAGCATTTGTTTTGTTGCAAGTCGGAAACAACCCATAAAACAGTTATCATAGCAACTAAGGACGTGGGCCGAAAAAACCACCAACATAATACAACAATTGCTGATTAAGTTATGTTCAACGGGTCAAATTCCTTGCGAACAATTAAAACCATAAAACAGTAATCGTTGTAATATCGGAAACTGTTATTAACTAATACAGTGAGTAAGACGCCAGTGTTGCTGTGCTCGTTAAAATGTTACCATACTGGCTATAGAAGGTACAATGGACGTAGGTTCAAATCCGGGGCAACGCGAACTGCCCGTCCTGACTGCCCGTCCTGACTGCGGTTTTCTGCAGTTTCTGATATCATCTAGGCCTGGGGTTCCCCACGGAGGCCGTACTGGCCACTGGTGGACGTTACTGGTCCAAGGCAAATCTAGGGGGCGTTTAGGATCAACCGCAACCTCCTGCTTTGCAGCATAATATCCGGCTTTAAGGGGCGCATTAAAGAAGTTTTAATTGCATTGTATTTATTATTTATTTTTACTTGGACTTTACGCCTCGTCGACAGCGTGGTCATTAGAGACGGGATGGGATTGGGGACAAGGAACGGGAAGGAATTCCGCCATGGCATTTTGAAGGAAGCATCCTGGCATTCGCCTGGAGTGATTTGGTGAAACCATGGAAAACCCAAATCGGATGCCCGGACGGGGATTCGAACCCACGTTCTCCCGAATACGATGCCAGAACGTTAACCGTTCACCCATCACGCTCGGTAATTGCATTATCATGATCATATGTAACAAAAGGAGGACTTTGTAAAGAAAATAAATGGATTGTCACTAGTGGATTGTGGCGGCTTAAGATCGCTAGTGACAACTAAGGCAGAAAAAAAAAAGAAAAATTAGTGTTATTGCACTTGACTCAGCTTTAAATTTATTAATATTTTTCATAAACTGCATTTGATGATAAAAATTGTGAACAATACACCAATATTGTTAATATCTTTTAATAGCGTGAATTTAGAAATCTGTACTTGTAATTCTATATCTGATATAGGGAGAGATTAAAGTGAATATTTAAGCACGACCTTGACTTACACATCTAAAGAAACTTTATGAAAAATTTGTGAAGTTAATGATGTAGGGGCTCACAAATTACCATTATCTGGTAGTACCAAACTTGAACTTCTAGTTGATGACTGCTGTTGACCATTTTCGCAACTGTCGTTTGTTAATCGCTGCCAAATGTCACAAGTATTGTACAAAAGTTAGATAATTATCAATTAAGGAAGTAAAATTTGAAATCTCAAATAGCCTCCCTTAAAATATATAACTACTATAACGAAAACGGCAGTTATTTCTTTGACAAACAAACACGAAATTTTGTGTAAATGTCATGCATGCTGGGAAAAGAAAATGTATTACACATAAAGAAACACGGATCGTTTCGAAACGGTTATAACTTCTTGAGAAGGTCTTCAAATGCGATTAATCTTTTAGATCGATATTGTGAATTGTTAGTAAAGTAACATGGTAAACGTAGTATGTTTGCCAGCAGTTAAGAAAAGTAAGGTTCGTTTTATAACTCTACCGTAGAATACTTCGTTTTCTAGGATCTATAATGAACCGATGATTTTCATTTTATTATAAGGTTCCCTAGCTATTAAGTTACAACATAAAAAGATTGGTACTAGGTTAAATGGTATAAATATAATACAACTATTGCTACAGCACTGTGAATCATTCCCACCTATCAATAAAATTTACCATTAAGAGTATGAAAAATAAATTTTGAGTTATAAAGTTTATTCATAGCTGTCATCCGTTGAACAATAGGCTTCGGTTGTCCAGAAGTCAGTCTTCAGGTATTAGAGTTTTTACTTAGCTACCAATATTACAATTTTGGTACATTCAGGGTGTATTCATTCATTTCTTTCACGTTTTTGTCATAGACTGAAAGGTTTTTTTTTTTTTGTATCACTTTAACGTCCCTTTTTTAACAACGTGGTCTTTAGAGACGGGAAAGGATGGGGGCAAGGAATGGGAAGGAATTCGGCCATGGCCTTTTGAAGGAAGCATCCCGGCATTCACCTGGAGTGATTTGGGGAAACCATGGAAAACCCAAATCTGGATGCCCGGACGGGGATTCGAACCGCCGTCCTCCCGAATGCGAGGCCAGAACGCTATCCGTTACACCACCACGCTCGGTGGGCTGAAAGGTAGCTGATGTTGAAGCCGATCCCGCTCCCTCATTGCATCTGACAGTTTACAAAGTTTTTTTTTCGCAGAAGTAGTAGCCTTTCATAACTTCGGAAGTAATTTTCGCAGTAAGCTTGAAGACAATAAATGATTAGGTGTTCCTAGAGATTAACAGGTTCATGAGACAAATAGAGTGAGTATAATTTATACAGGAATATGCATTTCCTTGGTTCTGGATAAGATAGTGCATGGTAAACAACACATTCCATATCGGCTTACTAGTTGAGGTATACCATCACAGGACTGAGTTGGCATGGGGAACAGGGCCGGACGTTTAAGTTGGATTCTCGCCCTTTTTTAGAGTTATATGGTTCTCTTCTTTTTCAACCTGCTGGAAACAGGAAATGGTGCAAGCAGGCAAACACTTCTACTACAATTAGTACCCCTTCCTGAAAATAATAACTCTGTCATTAAATTCGAAAATTAGTATGAGCAAAATTCTTATCAACCAGAAGTACTACAAAACAAACACTTCAAAATAGGTTAGTGGTATTCTAAAGGAATGTGTTGGATAATATCGTTGTTGATGTGCGGGGCTCAGAAAGCAGAAAATGGAGGATTATTTAAACAGGCAATACGCTCTATTCGTACGCCGGACAATCGACGGACGAAAATAACACTCAACACCAAGGTAAACGGCACAAAAACTGCCTGGAGACCTAGAATATAGTGGGTTGACTGTGTATCCAAAGATCTTCAACTAGTGGATCTGTTATATGTATGGCAAATAATAGCAGAACACATGATCAAATGAAGACATTCCCTCAAGGAAGTACGTGGACCATTCAGTCTGATTGCGTGAAGTAATTTCTTCGGCGTATAACCACGGTTATACAACTCGCAATCTCGTGCTCTAACGACTAAGCCACTCTGTTCTACCCGAACACTATAGACAGCTTTCATTAATGTTTTTGGAAGAGGTGCAAATGACTCTGGTTGATCCCGACTTAACACCTGCCACTAGAACAGGAATGTTGAATACTACCGTCCGAGAATTTGTGCTTAGCCCATTCCGAAGCCGTGGAGGTCGAACAGTAGTTGCCCTGGAGACAATGCAGCTCCTCTTTTTGCCACTGATTACAGCTGCCTCGCCTCGTTAACGCGTGTGGGCCGGCGTCAAGTGGGATGGAGCGTCCAGGCAGCTGCCCGAGCCCATTTGTCGTCTCTTGTTGAGCGAGCAATGAAAGGAGCCGGCTGATGTGTCCCAGCCGCACCACAGAAAAAAAATTAAATATTCGTTTGTCGCATGGCTGGCGTCAAAATTGAAATTCAAATTGTCACTCCTGTTCTTTTTGTGCGCGCAATTTTGCTCGGAGAAACGGAGATGTAATCACACCTTCAACAGAAGCGCCAACTTCTGATTATACATTCAGTACCAAGCGATAATTGGTGCTACGACCAACAATCTAGATACGCAGTTGAGAACATGTGTTTTAGATGCAGGTAGTTTTGTAAGTTCAGTGAAGCACCTCTCCCACTCTCCTCCTGCAAGGAACTAAAGTGAACGCCCATTAAAATGTCAGGTTTTAAGTACTTCCTAGAACAACGAGGATAAACTTACACGAAATTACTTAAGCATACTACATCTAAACTCTAGTAATACTGAAATTATATGCAAGGACGGAATATTCTGCTGTTGCATGTAGAACTAATGGAAATAGGAAGTTAGCAACACAAATTTCCTTAGGCCTATTCCTCCCATAGTTTTCTTCATCTATAGATATATATATATAAAGATGAATGTATGTATGTTTGTTTGTTTGTTGGTTGGATGCTTTGTTTGTTCTTCATACAAATCCACACTTCTCATCCAATCCCGATGAAATTTTGTACAAATATCCCTTGAAACAAGGAGAAAAATACTGTCTACATTTGGTTGAAAAATTATCTGCATAAATAATACATGTTGTCTTAAAAATTTGAAAAGTTACTGAATGGCGATAGACAGACGTGTTTGAATGTGGAGGTCTTTATACTGTTTACCCGTGTAGCTCCCAGGTAGCTGAGTGGTTAGAGCGCTTGCTTACTTATGTTAGGGTCCTGGTCTCCGGTTCAAATCTCCGTGGATGCTAAAAAAATTTAAAAAATTGTTTTTGATCGTAATAGTCACGCCTGGGCCGTCGATTATTCGGATTGAATGTTAAACTGTAGATATCACAAAGTTAGGGGTGCAATGCGAGACAAACGTAGGTAGTCTTGCAACATTGTAGGTGTACACATTTTTAAGTTATATTGATCGCTCAGGGGTGATTTGCAGTCAGTGTGTGTGTGATCTGCAGTAATAATAATATAAATGCGAAAGTAAGTTTACGTTTTGACAACTAAATGCCAAACCGATGTTGACGAAATTTGACAAGAAAATATGTAGGGAGGGCACAGGACATTTTTTTCGGTATGATTAACAGTTGTAGTCACGAAATTTTGAGAACTTATCCAATGGTGACAGAGAGACGGATGTGTGTGTTAGTCGGTAATGTTACGTCGGTTGCTCAAGCTATGCTTCTCGCGCATTATGTTAGTGTATATTTTGTTAGTAAATTTCGTTTACGTAAAAAACGTATTATTTAGTATAGATGTAGATTTTCTTTGTTCTATTACTTTGTTTCAGCTTAAATGTTTCTGGCACCAGTTTATTTTGCCTTCTTTTTTGACATGCCTTGCGGGCGTAAACTGTCCTAAGTTGTACCTCTAGCAGAGCACGAGCAGCTAAAGTTATTCGAACCCAAGAATCGGATGCTCATGCTGAAGAAAGAAGGTAATACCAAGCTGAAGTAAAGCTGCCCTTAGTTAACATCCCCCACCCCCCTTCATCCCCTCACCTTCGTTTGTTTTTCTGTTTTTAAGTATGTTGGAGATTGATTCTCTTCAAGAGACAGGTTCAATGTTAGATTGATATAGTGACTCGCCGTTGTTTGGGACAAATCCTTCGCTACCAACAACTTTCTATATACAATTCTGGCAAAGAAATTCTTAATCCACGCGTACGAAGTCGCGGGTATTAGCTAGTAGTGGATAAACATGGAAAAAGTAAATAACATTCTGCAACAATACAGCAAACTTAGGTTGGATTTATTCTTTTATCTTTTCGAAGAGGTTTAGTATGTAGTAGACCTACAGTTTTTCAGTGTCAATAAAATGTAGATGGGCACATGGTAAATTGTATGACGTGAAATTAAAAAGTTAAGTTTGTTGGAATTCTGTAAAGCATACTGCATTAGTTAATATTGGAAACCCCTTTCCTTCTTACTTGGTTCGTCGACGTCGCGGTCATTAGAGGCGGGAAAGGACCGGGGGCAAAGAACTATTGCGGTATTGTGCTGGAGAAATTTGTAGAAACCATAGAAAATCGAAATCTGGATGGCAGGAGGGGAATTCGAACCCACGTCCTCCCGAATGCGAAGCAAGACCGTTACCACTCACCCACCACGCTCGGTATTTGAAGCGGATTTGTAACTGGAAGAAATTCGGCCATGGTCTTTTGAAGGAAGCGACCGGGTGTTTGCCTGCGGCAAACTATAGAAAATCGAAAACTGGTGGACCGGTCGGGAATTTTAACCAACATCCTCCCGAATGCTAGGGCTTATCGTTACCTCACATGCGCTTCCTATTTCGATGATGCTACAATCTGGAAATAACAGGTCAAAGATCATGGTATTACAGCTGTGTATTATAAGAAATAGCCCAAATGAATGTCACTTGTTTCTTCGATGAAAAATTCTACACAAAGTAGTCGTAAGCATTAAGGTGCTCCTCTTTTCTACAACGAGTTGGCCATCCCACAAGTTGGGAGTTAAGGAGAATTTACTGCACTAGCCCCACTCTGCAATTTATCTGTACTGGATTGAAAAGAAGAATTGTTATATGCTATCCAAATTTTCGATTAATGCCTATATCCGCTGTTAGAGAAATATTCAGCGATTCGGAAGCAATTTCAGAATAAATTCGCCAGCTGATATCATTGGACTAGCACTAGAGACTTGTTAGCACATACAAAGCACCTACCGACTTGTCTGTATTGTTATTGATGCTAACTGAAAGTTGGTAGAAAAAACATGGGAATCATATCTACGATTAGAGAAACAACTAACTTCTTACATAGAAGCCAATTCTTTCTTGCTACTTTAATGTTTATGTAATTAATCAAGGTAATAAATGTTTATATATTAATGAATTTTATAGCAAACATTTAATTTAAAAAAGATTTCTCGGATAACATATTTGGTTTCTTAATTTGATAAGATATTTAATTACTGTCAAAAGTAAGGATGTATGAGGTTGGTGTTTTTTCTGTTTTGCAAGGAGTCTTTGGTGTTAATAATCAGTATATAGTAAGTCTCGCTAGAGGATGCAAGTGCACAATCAGCAATTTGAAATTGCAGTTTTAAAAAATTATTTCGGCTTGTGAATTGTGAACTTCATCCTGTTCAGAAGCAGTTGTAACAAGATAAATGGTACACTGTTTACTGTGAGATACGACGCAAATAAATTAATAACGAAATGGAAGACAAAAGAGGAATGGAAAATATGGGCATTTTGAGTGTATAAGTGCAAAAGATTACTAAATTTTGATGAGTAAACTGAGTTATCAGTTTTTTCTTTATTGGTATGGTATAGTGAGAAAAATATTATTTTGTTTTGTGCCGAGTGTAATTATCATTCTTTTTTCAGCACTGAATCAATGTTTGTTATAAAGTTATATCAAAAATTGCTATAAGAAACACAATAGCTGAGTGAGTAAAAAACTTCAAATTCCTGGGGGTGGAGAAATAAATTATAACTTGAAGACTGATATACAGAAGCATTTAACACGTTGAACAGAAAACTTAAACGTCCTCTGCAAATGAAAGAAAGGACAGAATGTTGGACGCGTTAGAAAATGATGTCTACACTAGCTTACCGAATATAACTGAAACATCCATGGCAATTAAAAAAAAGGACTCAAAGTGCAGGAATTGGAATTTTAAGAGACATATTGTGATATACAAAACATGATAGGAAAAGTAATGAAGAGACAAAGGAGAAGTAGCAGCTCTGAATGATAAAATAAAAACTGTAGTATAAAATTAAAAGAGCACGTTAGCTGGTTGAATAAAAATAAATTCCGATAATCAATATCAATAAAAGACGAGCTTGGTCATGATGTATGTCACGCTGATGTCACCCGTTGGCAGCTAACAATGGCCAGAGATGATTTTAATCTCTGTGCATGTATGTGCCCATTATAGCAAGATTTCATATTTCTGTAAGTTTCAACATGTTTTAATTTGAAAACTAACCATAAAGAAAAGCATGTATTTCGTTTAAATCCACATATTAATTAGTAGTTGCATTTTGTTTATTCACAGTCGACCAACATACAAAGAAATACACGTACATACAAAGTTACTACAAAATTGAAGTTTGCCTGGTAACAATTCTTTTTAGTTAATGAAAGTAAGGAGAAACGTAGTGCCAAAAAAACTGCTTTCATCCCAAAATTTTTGACGAGTTTAGAATCTGATAATATACAAATGTAGATCATCGGGACAAAGTTTTTGAGGCCTCAGAATCAGATGGAAAGAAATAGATGATCTCTGAAAACAGGCTTAAGAGGCAGATGGGAGCAACGCCAATTTTTCCATCGGTCCGAAACTGGTACTAACCTGTTGAAATTTGGATTACCTGCTTCTTCACGATGTCGCCTTCACGTTTCGAACCCTCCTTTTTCGGAAAAGTCGCCACAAAATAAATTAAAATTGCTGAAATATGAGACGCTGCACAACCGCGAAATGTTACTAGCACTGCAAAAGTAACTCAAACATTCTTGGGACAGGGACCAAATAAACTGTAACAGGTTCGTTTTGTCATAGTGGTCGTGGTTAAGCTGAAATTCGGCCAGAACCAGGAGAAAAAAAAATTACGGGAAATTCGTTCTGCGACATACATCTCAGAAATATCAAATTTCTTTACAATAGAAGCAATCGACTTTTGTGAAAACTTGTATGGATTTAGGGATGACGAGCGTTGTTGTACTACATCTCAGACAAATATTTTCTATCTGTTAATTTCGTGCGAATTTTTACAACGGAAGGAAGCTGAAACGGCAAGAAAACAATGATTACAACAAAGGATTTAACAGATATTTCAAGAGACTGACATTGATTTTGTAGCGACGGAGGCTTCTAATAACTGCATGTCACTCTCACATATCGGCATTTATAATTAAATTCGTTGCAACTTTTTCGAAAAGTGAATGAAAAACGTAAGAGGAAGTCGTGTGGAAGCAGTCAAAACAAATTTCAGAAGGCCAGTACCAGTTTCAGATAGATGGAGAAAGTATCGGCTCCAGCAGGCAGAAGCCTGAATCATGAAGCAAAAATAATTGTAAGAGTAATATCCATGATAACAGTAATAATAATGATCAGAAGAATGTCGTTACTACGGCCTCTGCGAGTGAAATTCTCCGTCAAAAATCAGGAAACTCGTTTCCGGTGCTGACGAGTTGCAGTCGCTCTGACGAGTGAATCTTGTGATGACTTTTTTTTTTCTGGAGTAGCGAGGGTCGTTAGGTAGTCGTCCACAGAAATTAGTGCCGCAAGAAGGAGCTGGCTCGCTTGTCAGCCCGATAAAGCTCAGCTGCAACGTAAGCGTTACGGGCGCTCCAGCAAAGCAAAGCTCTCGTGGTCGTCTCTTTGAGACCCGATGGACTTCGACATTTGCGCGACATCAGAGCGGGGGATTGTCTTTGTGAAGATACCGGTACCACTAAAGAGATAGCATGAATTTTGTCTCACAGAGCCAGTAATAAAAGATTCCAAAAATCTTCTTTTATTTTAAGTCAAATAGTTTGGTCTCCGTTGTCGAGATTTAAAATGGGTACACACAGACAGCATGTAATTCATACTAAGATAACTTACCGAAACATGTATTAAACGTTATGTTAGAGAGATATTTTTGCACCGAAAAATGAAAATGGTCCTAATCAATAACAGCAAAATATTGAAGCGTGAGATAACTTTCCGTTAGATACTTGGTGCGATATGACCTGGTTTCGACGAAATAAAAGAACAGTAAAAAGTGTGAATAATAAGGAACAGCATCATTTATAATGAGGTAGTTAACAGGAAATTAATCAATGAATGTGGCGAGATGGAATGGGAGAAACTTAGAGCAGTAGGAAAAGACAGAAGTATTTTATACTGAATTTTATGGCACTGAAGAATGGCAGCAGGAAACGAAAACTTACGGTTCAGCACCTTTCTTCCCACCGCGTCAGGTTGGCACTAGGAGCAGGTTTCTCTAAGCCAAACCTGCAGAAACAAATTCTGACATTTAGGGACGTGTAGGAAAAAAACGTATTATTTAATATAGATGTCGATTTTCTCTGTCCTATTACTTTGTGTCTGCTTCAATGTTTCTGGAACCAATTTATTTTGCTTTCTGTTTTGACATGCCTTGCGGGCGTAAACTGGCCTAAGTTTTAGCTCTAGCAGAGCACGAACAGCTAATGTTATTAGAACCCAAGAATCGGATGCTCATGCTGAAGAAAGAAGAAAAGACCAAGCTGAAATAAAGCTGCCCTTAGTTAACAACCCCCCCCCCCCCCACGTCCCCTCAACTTCGTTTGTTTTTCTGATTTTAAATATGTTGGAAATTGATTCTCTTCAAGAGACAGGTTCGATGGTAGAATGATTTAGTGATGGCTTTCCTGTCATATTTTGCCGACTCGGTGTTGTTTGGGACCAATCCTTTGTTACCAACAACTTTCTATATTCAATTCTGGCAAAGAAATTCTTAATCCACGCGTACGAAGTCGCGGGTATCAGCTAGGTACTTGTATTGATGGATGGTTAACCGCAAGACTCGATGATGGTGTTACCATCAAATCGGCCATGACGCAAGACTCTGCTGCGGTGAGAGGTATCTTAATTGTTAACTGGAAGTAGTGACTGCCCTACAGAACCTAAGCTTCCAGGAGATCTGAAAGCGAGTCCGTACCGTCGCTCATAATTTATCCGGACCACCGACGTTCTAGATGTTCGATCGGTCGTCACCCGGTCATC
This sequence comes from Vandiemenella viatica, assembly GCA_031002005.1. Classification (NCBI taxonomy): domain Eukaryota; kingdom Metazoa; phylum Arthropoda; class Insecta; order Orthoptera; family Morabidae; genus Vandiemenella; species Vandiemenella viatica. Next base: position 181,302,238 of record CM061919.1, read on the forward strand.
GCCTTCCATCCTGGCATCTGCTGACTATCTCACGCGGTCTCTTTGCCTGCGTACGGGACGCTACTTCTAGCTAAAGTACTAATATTTTACCAGTAAATTATACCTTTCAATATCGTCAGTTACACTGGAGTGTTTTGGGAAAACCAAGCAAAACCCAAATCTGGATGGCCGTACGAGGATTCGAACCCACGTCCTCGAATGCGAGGCAAGAACGTTAACCGTTCACCCACCAGTCTTTGGTGATTAATCATTACTGGTATTTGACCTCAGTTTTTATTTGCATTTTTGATGAGTAACTATTTTTCTACCACTGAATATAAATCAACGAAATGGCCAGTTTCTTAACTTTTTTTGGCTGTCTTCAGTCTTTCGACTGGTTTGATGCAATCCTCCATCCCTTCCTATCCTGTGCTAGCCTCTTCATTTCTACATACCCCTTACAGCCCACGTCCCCAATTATCTGCTTCATATACTCTAATCTCTGTTTTCCTCTACAGTTCTTACCTTCGACCGTTCCCTCCACTAACAAATTAATCAATCCAACATGTCTCAATATATGACCTACCAGCCTGTCTCTTCTTTCTGTAAGGTTCTTCCATAAACTTCTTTTCTCACCCATCATTTCCAAAACTCGTTCATTGCTTACTTTGTCTGTCCACTTAATATTCAGCATTCTTCTGTAGCACCAAATTTCAAATGCTTCAATTTTCTTTCTTTCCGGTATTCCTAAAGTCCATTTTTCGCTACCGTAAAGTGCTGTGCTCCGCACAAAGAGTTTTAAAAAGTTCTTTCTAATTCCTAGATCAATATTTGAAACTAAATGGTTTCTCTTTTTCATGAAGGCTCTTTTTGCTAGTGCTATTCTGCTTTTAACATCATTCCTGCTTCGCCCATTGGTTGTAATTTTACTTCCCAAGTAACAGAATTCACTTACTTCTCCTATTGCATCCGATCCTATTTTTATATTTAATCTACTAGTTTTTGTATCATTTCTGCTACATTTCATCACTTTTGTCTTGCTTTGATTTATATTCAGTCCAAAATTTTCCTTCAGTATTTCGTTCATGACGTTCAGTAACTTCTCAATATCCTCAGCCCTTTCTGCTAACAAGACAAATCAGCAAATCGTAGCATACTGATTTTTTCTCCCTGAAAACTTATGCCACATGGAAATTTTTCTTTGACTTTCTTCATTGCTTCTTCTACATACAAGTTGAATATTAACGGGGATAGACTACAACCCTGTCTCACACCCTATTTAACTGATGCATGTCTCTCGTGATTCTCTACTTTTATTATAGCCACTTGATTCTTATATAGTTTATAGAGTATTTTTCTATCTCGATACTTACGAGATTCAATTTTTTTTTTTAAACTGTGTGGCTCAGATTTTTTTGAAAAACTTATGATGGTATTTTACTGCTTGCTGTGACTCGGTATGCTGAATTATTTCCACAAGTTACGAGGAACAAGTTTGTTTTACGCTTGCGTCGGAGCTCAGACTGCAGTATAATCTTCTCGCTTGCTCAGACTGCCTATAGTGCCTATGTGGCCATAGTGCGTGCCGCCTCATGCATTCTTGAGCTGACTCTCGCCCCGTGATGACGTTGATGGATAGCCCATGCAGCGCGCCTCCTAGTTAACCAGCGTGACGAAGCAACACACGCCAGACACACAATCTGTTTGAACAGCCACCGTCCCTCCGTCTGAACAAAGACAGTGGTGACAATTTGTCAACACGAGCTGCGCCCAGAAACGTCCTTAACAACTTCTTTCAGCTCTGCACGTTACACCCTAATGACCGCACCCGGCTCATAGTAATGGCTCCGACATCACTCATTGGCGACCAACAATGGAAGACAGATGGGACATCTTCCTACTGGTGACAGTAGGAAACTAATCCAATAGTGGCATTCCGTAAATATGCCCGCCGCAATTCGTTGGTGAAGTACATTAAGTTATCCATCTAAAAATTATTTTTTATGTTCTCGAAGTGCCCTGCATCACTCTTAGTCGGCGACATGCAAACTTTGTAATTTATTTATTTTTTTCGTGTCAAAAATATGTTGTTATATTTCAAGGCCACAATCAGCAATCATCTCTGCTGATATAGAAGCCATGTCACCAGCCAAGGAAGAGCTGCTACAAGACTTACGCAGTCAACATTAGTGCCACATATTGTGCCTCCAGGAGCACACACAAGCTATGACATGCGTAGACCGAAAATAAACGGAATCCGTCTCGCTCTAGAAAGATCTCATAATCAATCTTTGTCCATCCAGATGCGCAACTAATGTCCACCGCATATATGGAAACTTCCTGATTATATCTTCGAATTAAACATCAGAGTTAAGAAGAAAGTATATGTTAATAATTGTTCACTTTAAACACAACACGTAGAATACCACCCCTTCCGTATTACTATGTATCTCTTTCTGTTGTGTTCCACGCCCACGCCATGTAAACTGCCTAAGTATATTCTAGAATTAAGCTTCAGAATTGAGTAGGAAGTAGGCCTACCAACTTCAATAAAACATGTTACGCCTGCAGACAAAGTGAACGCGATAGTTCGGCAAATCTCGGCGATTCCTCCGTTCAGGGCTTCTTGGCTAGCGTGGAAATTTCAAACAATTAACTGCATTTGATATTATTTACACTGTTAAAAGGAAGTTTAAATTACTACATTTGATTTTATTTTCATTTATGATGTTAAAAGGAAATATAAATGCGATGCTCGCTAAAAGGCAGCTATCTGTTGTGGAAGTAACTTAACAAAAATACTAAGAGCACGGATAAAAATTTATAATACAAGGCAAAGATTAAAAAAAAAATACTTAAGTGTGACGTTTAAATTTACATGTTTATTTTTGTTTATTTATGAATAATAGATGCAGAAATTCTTGTAAGGTGAAGAGCATTCGATGTAGCAGTTACTATAACAAGGTTCCAGCATAACTTAAGAATTTTTCTGACAGAAGGTTAAAGAAGAGAAGCTTATTACTAACCGCAAAGTGTATACAGAATGTTATCATAATTTTTTCTTTACTATTTGGTTGAACAGCAGTAAAACTCTTCCAACTTTCATGCTGCGACATTCCATAATGGCATGTAACGTAAATACTGTTAACTGTTTTAGAGAAGAAAATAGGAGAAGTATCAATAAATTACTGATATTCTCTTGATTGTACCACCTACAGCGTATATGACTATACCAGTAATATCTATATCTATAAAACGAGAACCGGATAAATTTGAAAAATAAAAACTCAGAAACTACTGATCAGATTTCGATGGGGTTTTCACTGTTTTAAAGCTTAGAATCTCAATTCAGTAGTTTGGTATGTCTTATATTTCAACATTTCATAATTCCGGAGATCTAAATGAAATTCTGAACTTGTGATGTCAAATACCAAAGTTTGAACCACTTTGCAGTCCGCACAAAAGACACAACTGCAGTATCTCTGGCCATGGCCTTTAATGAACGAAATAAAAGAAATTTACAATAATAACTATTTTACACATTACACAACAAAAAAAACTTAAAATATTCTTTCCTTTAATTCGGGATGTTCAGTTTTTAAACACCATAGTTGGCCGTATTGAATGCGAGAAATTAATAACGAAAATAAAAACAGAGATTTTCTTTGATCCAAATCTCTGTCAGCGCAATTACAGTCTCTGTCGATTACAAGGGGCGATCAAATGAAAAGGTACGAAACGACACGGTGGGTACAAATGTAGACTTCAAAATATACACCATAGACCTGAGCACAATGATCCCACTGATGAACAAGCCGCAGGATTCCTTGTTCCCAGAATTCCTGTGACCGTGACGAGACCCAGTCCTTTACAGCGTCCTTGAGTACGTCGTCCCAGTTGAAGCGCTTCCCTTTCAGGTATTTCTTCAGTGGACCAAACTCATGGAAATCGCAGGGCGGCATGCCCGAACTGTAGGACGGATGGTCCAACGTCTCCCACTTGAACTTGGCCATATCCATGTGTGTAACTCTGGAGACGTGTGGACGCGCGTTATCATGGAGCAGAACCACACCCTCCGTGAGCAGCCCCGGTCTTTTGTTCTTGATGGACCTGCGTAGGCGTCGGAGTGTCTCACAGTACACATCCCCCACCTGTACGCCATCCTGTCCTCATACGGACTGCCGCATCATTTGCACGCCGCTTTTGATAAGAGCCTCTGCTCTCTACTGTGCATGCGGGCGCCCGCACATGCTCCGATCCCAGTCAGAGACTCCAATCGCATCCCGAGATGTCTCGCTACGTTCTCCAATGGCGGAATATGCAAATATTTAACTTTTACGTTTTTACGTCGTTTGGTACCTTTTCATTTGATCACCCCTTGTATATACGGTTTAGGAAAACTGAAATTTTTCGTATTAAATTCTGCACTTGGTACACACGTGAGTTTCTGACACAATCTAGCTTTCAGTCGTATTATAATCTATTTACGTTCTCGAGATATCGAATGTCAGACAAAAAAGCTGGCGTTTTTAACTGAAAGTAGAATCATTCTGTTCATTTTTTTTTTTTTTTTTAATACTTTACGTCTCTCAACAGCGAGTTCTTTAGAGACGGGAAAGGATGGGGGGCAAGGAAGGGGGCAAGGAATGTGAAGGAATTCGGCCATGGCCTTTTGAAGGAAGCATCCCGGCATTTGCCTGGAGTGATTTGGGAAACCATGGAAAACCCAAATCTGGATGCCCGGACGGGGATTCGAACCGCCATCCTCCCGAATGCGAGGCGAGAACGCTAACCGTTACACCGCTACGCTCGGTATTCTGTTCATGATTATTAATGCGTAGGCTGATGGTTTTTAATATAAATAGAATGTTGTTTTAAGCTTTTAGTGTTTCAAATAAAATAATTTTAGGACAACAAAGCAGATTTTCTTCATTTTATTATTTATTGCATTCTTTAGCAATGCAGGTTCTATGATAACCATGGCGCTACAGTTTGTAACTTCCTAAAATAAGTCGGAAGTAAAGAGTTTATTTTTTTATATCTCGCTTATTTCAGAATACTTGATATACAACTCTGAATACCTGATATTCAACTATACAGGTGCGGAATATATTTTAATTTTGAACTACAGTGCCAGATGAAGTAGCATAATGAGAAATTTTTTAGCTCCAGCAGCATATGAGTCAGCACGATGAGATACATCTAATATTTGATACTACGAAAATTCGAGTCAGCAGTTTTCAGATAATCCTTCATTATTCGTAAAGTAAATGTGTCGTAACGGCTTAAGACATACATAAAATTTTAATCTTGAACCCAAACTTTCAAATTTTGAAAATTCATTCAAAATATGTATTTTCTGAGTGATGCCGGAATAAAGGCACTATCCAGATAGATTTTCGTGTATGTGGTATGTAATAATGTGCGTAATGTTTCGATTTTCGATCAGCAACATTAGCAAATGTAATTAGGTTGTAATATAACCTGGACTAAAATAAAAACTGACATTGGGTATCAAAGCAACCAAACCACCTCATTATTAGAACTGTGCTGCTAAATTACCATTTAGTTTAGTACCGGAAATAGCCGGTACGAAATAAATGAAGCTTGGTAAGTATGAATCTGTTCAGACGAATAAAACTAGTGTACGGGTAAATCAAATTAAAGGGTGCGGGTGTATCTAGGTATGCTTTAATTCCGGAAATTGATGGCGTGAATTGTATGAAACTTGGTACACGTTTCTCATTGCGTGAATAAAAACGGCGTATGGGTAAATCAACGCCAACTAAACCGGGCAACGGTGGGAACTCTGCTAGTTATGTATAAAGAAATGAATAATTTTAAGAAATAGTTAAGCGGTGAATCAGTGATATTGGTAGTGTACATAATTATGACTGCAGTAATACCAGCATGAATGTAACGTATCAGTAGTTTAGGAAAACTATCCTTTTTTACAAACGATTTTACTTGTTTAAGAAATTAAAAAATAAAATTCCCCAGGCAAGAAATTGCTGATCCAAATGACTTAACATCCTTATTTTGTTTGCTGCTGAGCTTTACAATTCATCTGCATATTCTGCTATTTGTAGTCCGTAAGGGGCAGTCGTAACTACCTCTACACAGCCGTCCTTTCATTCAATGGCGAACTGCTTTTGGGGTAGTGCAGTAAGATGATATAAAAATTATTAGGATACAGTAACTTCTAGTAACGATATTAGTTGAAAGTTCTCTTTGTTAACATAATTCTTTGTTTTTGGTGTAACTAGTTAGGGTTGGATCTATTTTTTCGATTCATATTTTAGTGCTTTTTCTCTAAACGTTTTCATAAAATTTTAAAAGAGTACACACTCTCAACGAAGTGTGCCCATTTAGTGCTGCAAATGAATTGATGGAGTTGCTTGTCACAACATTTATTTATTGATTTATTTTCTCTCTGCCTCAACGCCTTTTTTTGAGGTACCACTACCTTTGGTAGTATACCGATGGCAGCGATACACCAATGCTTCCGCTGCCAAGGCTTCGGGCACAAGGCCTCGGACTGCAACAAGCATGTTGCGTCCGCTGCGGCGGTAACCGCAGCAACCTGGTATGCTCACGTCAGCGAGTAGCAACGCCGAGATGTGCTAACTGTGGTTCTGACCACGCCGCCAACTATGGGGGATGTCCTGTGAAGAGAAGGCTCCAAGTCGCCATCGGAAGACGTCAGCACCAACCCAGCCACACCCAAACAGCTGAAGGACCAGGCGGCCCACAGAAAAGGACGTCAAGCTGCAGCAAAAACCATCCGCCACCGACATAAGTGACCAGCGCGTGCATCAATGCTGCATCCATGAGCCAAAACGTGAAAATCAGTTGGGGAAAATCGTCCAGTTGTTAACGCAGCTTATTACGGCGATGATCCCCAAAGGATCACGCGAACCCAGTAGGAGGGTATTTAATATAAGGACGCCTACGGCGTCCATAGCCATTTTCCCCCCCAAAAGTGAAATTAAAATGTGTCCCCAAAACAACACCCAACTGACACCTAGAACAGTTTTTGCTCCTTTTATATGGCATTTTGTTTGGAGATAGTTTATTTTGCATGGTGATTCATCGAGACATATAGACCAATCGTGATAAAAAGTCTTACGCTAAAGCAACGAAAATAACAGTTTTAGTCGATCCAAGCGACATTCATTGTCTTTGTAAAGGCGTTTTTAATTAATTATTATGTGATTCACAAATAATTATAGCAACGATTTGTAAGATTATCACTTTATAAAACACTTCAAGTACTTTAAACAATTACAAAATTCAGAAATTGGAAATGCGTAAACCTCCAAAAATGCTAAAAGTATGTGGCATATAAAAATAGAATAAAACTCGAATTATAAAACTAAAGCGGATTTGATACCAAGACACAAATAAAAAAGATTTTTTTTGTTTATCCTTTTATTTATAAAAATCGAAACGTTTACTGCGCCATTTTCTATGACTTCTTTAAAAATAAATTTACTTATTTCTTTACGCTTCGTCGGTGTCGAGGTCATTAGAGGCGGGATGGGCCTGGGGACAAGGAACGAAAAGGAATTTTGCCATGGCCTTTTGAATTCTAACATATTACATTTTATAAAAGAAATCTTTTATAAAATTTGTCCCATTACAATGTAAAATATTTTATAAAATATCTTTTATTAATGATCTATGCCAAAGATCTTTTACAGTGTAATGTTGGCCTAAGTGACTTGGCTCGGACCTCTCCTCTCCCCCCTCCCCCCACGTAGTCCAGCGTAGCTTTCTACCCGACCATCCCCCACCCCTTATAACGATCCACGTAGTTCATGGATGCTCCCTTAGAATACAAGTTGGTATCTTTACCTTGCCAAACGCTTGTACCTTACGGCAAATAACTCTTAAGTGTGCGAGATGTTTGTGGAGCACCGTCCACCACTCTCGTCGGAGTTGGCTGTGGCTGGGGACCAATTGGGTCGTCTGTCCGGGCAGACAGACAGACACCTGTGCGCCAATACTGTCGGCGGTCGGTGTCCGAGTGCCAGGCAAGCAAATTACCGCCGGACACGGCTCGGACTGCCACGCACTGACTGAGTCCGGTCGATACCACTATCGAGTTCCCGTACCTCTACTGGTCACATTCAAATTAATGCCCGGCTTGCAAGAACAAGCAGACAGGTTCACACATTCATATCTCTCTTTCCTGCCGCTGTGGTTTCCAGTTTAATGGTCACTGAATGTTATTCGAAAGCTTAACGAGTGGCCGTTGAACTGCGACGATAAATCAAATTTGGAAGTCGAAACGAAACCTTTGAGTAAACAGACAAGAGGCGAAGTAACAACTATAGAAGCGTACGTAAGCATTTTTCTTTCATCTAATCCTGTCACTAAGTATCATCGTTCCTTACACCTCATGTAGTATCTCTAGAGAGTTTTTTGCTGTAGAGATTACATGCAATTTACACCACGTGTGACAGATCTGTTGGTGGACCAGTGTAACTAAGTATGAGTAAATAGTAACAACGTTGATTATTTTTTAAACTATGTCCGTTTGTGAACTACAGTGAAAATGACACGTGATCGCCACAGTGCACATACGAGTCTGGTACCAGCATGCTTTTCACGCGTTTAGACGCCATTTGTATCCGTATCGTCTGTCTGTGTGCTGAGCTGTAGGGGTTTAGTACAGGTAGTATCTCCACAAAGATTAATTTTTAGTAGAGTTAACTAGTGAATTACAACGCTTGGTAAAGGTATGCTGGTGGATCAGTGGAACAAAGTATGAGTAAATAATAACCAGGAGGGTTCATTTTTAAATTAGGTCCGTTTGTGAATGAATGTCACAATGACGCGTGATCTCCGCAGTGCGCATGCGCGGGCCGCTCCCAGCATGCTTTGCGCGAGTTTAGACCCCGCTTGCAGCTGTTTCGTCTGTCTGTCTGCTGAACTGTAGGAGTTTAGAATATTTTGTAAAATTGATTCCCCCGCTGACTGTAAGATACGATATGCGAGAAACTAGGCTGCAGCGGAAATTAACGGTCACATTTATGAAAAGTATAGCGATAATGCTATGAGTGATAATAAAGTTTGATAATCGATGAGAATGGTGAAGTACGGATGTATTAATGGGCATGATGAGGCATGCACAAACCAGTCTTTTCTGATTTTTGAAGCTTTGCTTCGTGATGAGGGCGATAATATTAGAGTGTCCAGGCGATGCACTCAGTGATTTTCACCTGTTTCGTTACTTAAAGGAGTTTCTTCGTGGTCAATGGTTCAATGACAACGAAGAAGTAACAACTGAAGTAATAGATTTGTCTTTTTTTACAGACGGTAGATCTCTTTGTTGTCGTAATTAGAAAACTGGTTAAACGATCCGACAAATCTTTGAACAAAAAATTAAATTATGTAGATACGTACGTCGAATATGGAAATAAATATATTTTACTGATATTTACAGAATTTTTTTCTTATTAAGAAAACAGACCTTATTTAAAAATAACTTTAGTACAATCTTAGATTCTTGTGGCTTTACATCTCATCGACATCGAATCGATATCATTAGAGACGAGAAGCTACTGTGGCCAATGAACGGGAAATTATTCGGCAATGGAGACTATTGAAGTAACCATTCCATCCATGGAAAACCGAAATATGGACGAGTATTCGAACCCACGTCATTCCCAACGGCAAGTAAGATCATTACTCTTTCCCTCTCGGTCTATAATCTTACAACGGTCTGATAGTACAGTAGCTAAGACGGGGAATACAATAGCCACGGTTCGAACTAGAACGTAGGCTGATTTTTAAAGACTCTTAACCCACCCTTCATCTCTGGTGTATTTAGATTTGTGTATGTGAAATACGCAACAACTCCTCCATGGCTCGAATTACACGTTAAACCATAGCCCCCCTACCCGGTAGGATTACTGGGATAGAATAGGCCGCTATAAAAGATGTGTATTGCGCAATCTGTAGTCAGGTCATAAATAGCACAGAAAATTAAATTACTGTTATCGTTTACCCTCTGTTAGTATTTTTTTTATGTTTAAGATTTATTCAATAATTTCTTGTTACTTTCAGAAAATTCACGCTTAACAAACCTCTAACGCAAAATTAGTTACTTGTAGCACGAACTATTAGTTAAGTTGTAAAGTTACGAGTAATCGTAGCTTAACACTAATATTAACTAGTCCAACAGATGTCGGAAGTAATGATTAATTTACCAAATGATCAATGCAATACAATTTTCGGTCATGACTTTTCATTCCTGACGATAAGGTTATTAATGAGAAATTTATCTCAATTTTAAATTATTATTACTTTTTATTAATTTCATAAATAGAGCTACTATTCTGTGGTCAACTAACATTTTTTTCTCAACAATTTGCATCCTGGATAATCTTCTGTGAGAATAGACAAATTCGCTTTGAATCTAAATCGGCGGCTTAGCAACATTAGAGCCATCTGTGTGTTTAGACGGAATAACAGACAATTATAGAAAATCTCACTAGTTGTCACTAGTATAGGATCATACTTCTTTGTTACTGCTTTGGTGAGATAGTAATCTTCTAAAACGTCCATAGTGAACGTAACGTAATGAGATACATATTATATTTTAGCCCAGATCCTTAAGCTTTCAAACTGTGAAGACGACGTCAAAATATTTTCGAGATTGTTAAGATATGTCGGATTACAGGGAAACAAATTTGATGTTCAGCAGATACATTAATTTTCTACTACGGCGCCAGATGTAGCGTGACTAGCATGTATCTGCAATTAAACGGGAATCAGAGATTTCAAACTGTGTAAACCCCTTCTAATCAGGTTCGTACATTTTTATTTTTTGTACCAGATAATAGGTATACAAATTTGCAGCTCAGAACAGATTTTAATTTGATACTGGGACGCCAAATGGACCCAAGGCTTCAAGCTGTGAAATTTAATTGAGTCTTATTTTTTTCTCCTATTCGAACGCCAAGGACCATGTAACAGTCTTAGTTAAAATGTTTTTAATGGCAATAAAAACGTAAATTTTGAGTTGACCGGTTCGCATGTTATAACTTCTACACTTGCCGGCCTCGGTAGCGTAGAGGCTACAGTGGTTGTGTTTGTGTGAATGTCGTGTCCGTCCTGTAGTGTTCATGTGTCCATATCCTTACTTAGTGTCTACATTGTACTGGAGAAGTTGAAACACTATAATAGCCAATAATCACGTTGATCTGGCTGTATGGCCTATGTAGCTTTTCGTCTCTCCAATATGTTCGTGTTACAGCCGCCAGCCTGTGCTCTCCTCTAAGCGGATAGTAGTGGTTAATGTCCAAATGATAACACAGAAATTAAATGCGATCAATAGCACTGTTTATAAAGACGTTATTGCCACTGCGCTCATGGTGGCGGTCAGACAAAATGCTTACACTGACTCGCCTCTAAAGATGCACGTTCCGAATACTGGAAAAAACGATTAGTAAGTAAATTACACCCGTTACAGTCAACACTCACTATGGACGAGTTCTCCTTCATCAGTTTCTCTTGCCATACACAGTTTTCTACACACTATCCGGATATCGTCTCTCCATATTGTAGTGAGCAGGGTCACTCCATAGTTTCTGTTGTGAATGGCAAGAGTGGCTGGATGAGACAGGGTATGCCACCTATTGACAGAATATTGAGGTGTGATCTCTCTTTTCATGGCGAACGGTGGGGGTTGACCAGCGGCTTAGACTCCTAATTGGCCGATGGAATTTCGCCCGCAAAAAGAGACAAAGGGTGCGTCGGTCGCCGGAAGAAGGACACTGAGCCACAGGTGGCCGAACAAGCAAGTCCTCTGTGCCACCTCTCAGTGGGTGCAGATCAGAAGCTGTGTTAGGAAGTGTAAAGTTATGAGTCTAAGTGTGTTTTCAGCGGGAAGTAGTGCAGTGGTTGAACCTATGGTTTAACAAAGTTTACGGTTGCTTGGCGCAGCGGTTGAACCTGTGGTTCGACAAAGGATACCGTGGCTTGGTGCACCTATGCACAACCTCCTACAGCACCAAGTGAGAAAATGATAAGGTGATTATATTCTTACCACTGAAAATATTTATGGATCAACACTCCTGTAAACGGTCCTGGGTGAAGCAATTCACCAGTTAAGAACTATTAAAATTGTTTTTATTATATGAGCTAGTCGGACAATTTGTATTGAGTATTAACAGCGTGTAAGCATAAGTATATAGTAGTCTCATGTAAGGTGGCGCCCATGGTATACAGTGTTGTTTTATATTTGATCATCATGTAAAAGAAAATAATTGTCAATTCTGTTTATAATGAAAGGTATGTTTTATATGTTAAAATAAATGTTTGCTTTTATAACTAATTATTTGTTCAGAGCGAATCTGTTCAGTTCCCTGCCAAGATGGAATGCTTAAAAGATATCAATACAAGAAATTTTGATCTAAAATTAAAATATTAAATTTTCATAATTTTCGTTGCTATTTAAGCACAGAGACGGTCAGACCGTCACAATATCATTCACTCTCGTGATTATGTTGGTATAAATCGAATGCCACGAACGTTCAATGATAGCAGATTTAATCTTTCTTGGTAAGCTAACACTTCACTTCTGATACGTCCCCGGTACAATACATCCGGCCACATGATCTTTCTCTAGGGTTGCAATGATATATCGGTCAACCGATAATATTGATAATATCGGACAAAGATTATCGATATTTATATCGATATTTTTACATGGTTGAAACGAAAATATCGATATGATGCAGTGAAATTATCGAAAACTACAAACAAACCCCTTACCACAAATAAAAAAAATCTGCAAATAAATGTATGTGTGGCAGGGACCAAACTTGACTACACTAAACTCTGATTTAGCTTGATAACAACATCGATATCATCCTTTCTTACTCTGTGGTTCCTCCTCGACAAAACTTGAAAAATTTGAGAAAAAGTTAATAATTTTAAAGGAGAAGTTGAAAAGTGTGAAGCATTTATTATTATTATTATTACCTCGTCGGAACCTTCCGAACGCCTCTTCACTAAAATTAGGAATAGACTTCACGGGAAAAGCAAACTACTACTGTTTTCCGGATCTGTTGACGTTGAATATTTACAGAACTAATTTTTTTTTCAATAAACTACCTCATATTTATTACTTAAGTTTTATTTACATACTTATTTCTAATATAATATACACAAATATCGGAAAATATCGATATTATCGGCTTGATGCGGGTGATGTTATCGACATCTGCCATTACTCACTTTCCACTCCCTCAGTCCAGCAATATTTTTCTGAGTCGCCCTGCGACGCTCCACTACAAACTCTCAGATAAACATAGATCTCATCGTTACCTTACAACCATGTGGACTCTGGCCACCTGTTTACGTAGGCGACGAGTGTGAAACATGAGAGGGCGGCTTCCCCTCACCAACATGCTGTGACGTATTGCGAATATGATATACACCTTCGGACGCTTTTTGGATGGATAAAATTCGCGTCACCAACATGCTAATATTAAGAGTATATCTGTAGCTATACCTACGACGTATTGCGCTTTAAAATCAGTGAAAATATATATTATACTTGTATCTAATATATAAAAATGAATGTTTGTTCGTTCTTCAGTCAAACACACAGTTTTTATCCGATTTGATAGTACTTAGCAGATGTATACTTCAAAATAAGTCTGTCTGGTTACCTCAGCAGTTCAGATGCTTTAGAAAGTTTCTCTCGCTGGTCGCTGGTTTCAAACCTCGTGGTGAGCAGGAATTTTTAGGAGTTGTATTTGAGTTACGCAGGGACGTTCTGTGTTTTGATTATACGTTAAACTGTACGCCCCTAAGGAAAGGAATTGGTCTTCCTGTCTCTGACAAAGTAGTTTGGTACATCTCCTTCAGGAAAGATTCTACCAACCTTCTGGTTGTGGCCTAAGTTAGATTTCTAGTTTTTGAAGTGAAAACTTCATAAGGCGCTTTGAGTGATTTTTGGATGGGTAAAATCTTATGAGTTTGCGTCACCGACATGCTAATGTTAACAGTATATCTGTAGGTGTCTGGTGACTCAGTGGTTAAGGTGTCTGACTGGGGAACGAAAGGTCCACGGCCCAAATTCCTGTCTCAGAGGGGATTTTTCATAGAGCCTTCACCCAACCTTTTCCTCTGACATAGCTTACTGTGTAATGTGAAATACGGCAGAACGCTTCCATGGTTCTGGCTGCAGGACCCTTTAGGGGGCATCAATGAATTACGTGAGGTGTTTTTCAGGATTTCCGGCGGACCCGTGAGATCGTGAAATCTCGTCCCTCCTTCCCCCTTCCCCCTCTCTAGAAATAAATATCGCTATCGCAAACTTCTTAAGACCTTTCATTTATGTCTCACCCTCTCACCCTTCCCAAAGCCAGTTACACTCCCACTTTCGACGAAATACCCCCTACAATCGACTTTCGCGTCATTTATAGACCTTTTTTTTTTTAGCTCCACAGTCAAACAAAAATTTACAAAACTTCACGTGAGATTTCCGTTGCACCACCCCCCTCCCTTATTGTGAGATTTCACCGAATCCCCCCCCCCTATTTCACCTTACGTAATTTATGGGCGCCGCCTTACGTGGTAACACAACAGGGTATGGTTAAAGGGGCTAAGACAGAGGCGGAATGCGCTGCTAATAGAAACCGTGTCAACAGTCATTACGAACCACACGGAATTATTATTATTAAGTATATTTGTAGCTATAAGTATGATGTGTTGCGAGTATGGTATTCGTAGTTTTATGTTTTCACTTCTGTCGGCAGTACCCAACGACTGCCCGTTGGTTTTTTGTTTTTGAAATGTGTAGTTTATGAGGCGAAGATTGGGCACTATCTTGGCATTTACCTATGGGATTGCGGGTAACCGTCTAAAAACCGCAGTCAGTATGGCTGGTACGCGGGGACCTGGGTTCGTACCCGCTCCCATTGTACCTACCAGAAATAATTCAAGTAAGGATAAAAAAATTACTTTTCTTATATTGACCGGTCAAAGTACGGTAGCACTTTACACCACAAGCTGTCACGCCTCTTTAGGTCCATCGCTTTGGCGCACGGTCCAGATACAATCGCAACATATTTCTTTGACACAGAGCGCGTGATACTCCATTTTATTTCACCCTTTGCGTGTCTCTCAATAGCCGGCTCACACGCACTGGCCAGATATCATCATTAGAGGCTCGGAGGTGGTTGTAAATACCGCTCGGCAAACCGGATCGGCCTCCGTCACTAGTTGACGCTGCGCGCTGCGCGTTTCATTTTGCCCTCTGTTGACGTAGCGCCCTTGTTCGGAGTGTTTGGACAGTTTAGCGACCCCGTCCAATGGAGGACGGCACACACGGGAGGGCGTTACGTAAACATCAGGTAGTCTTGGCTTCCAGCTTTGAGTTTCCACGTGTTTGGACACGGGACGCCACGCAGTAATTAAAACACCGAAGCCAGACCAGCAACATATCCTGCTGAAAAATTCGTGCGCGTCGTGCTATGTGTGAAGCGAGAAACATTCGTCGAAAATCAAGCAGAAACTCAGAGTGTTACATATGTGTAATTGTGGTCTAAATGTACTGCTGTTTTTTGCTTATGGCTTTACACCTCGTGAGCGTCGAGGGCATTTGAGACAGGAAAAGACTGGGGGCAAGGAGCGGGAAGGAATTCGACCATGGCCTTTTGCAGAAAGCATCCCAGCATTCGCCTGGAATGGTTTGGGAAAACCATAG
Source organism: Vandiemenella viatica (assembly GCA_031002005.1). NCBI lineage: Eukaryota > Metazoa > Arthropoda > Insecta > Orthoptera > Morabidae > Vandiemenella > Vandiemenella viatica. The sequence goes on from CM061919.1 coordinate 181,317,947, forward strand.
AAAACCCAGATCTGGATTCCCGAACGGGTATTCGAACCTTTGTCCTCCCGAATGCCAGGCCAGAACGTTAACCATTCACCCACCACGCTTTACCTATTGTATAATCAGAATGCACGTCGTGAAAATGTATTTTTCATCACATATGAGGCGAACAGAAACCAATTACGGAGCTACACAATATTCATTGCGAGATTTTGGGCCAAAAGTGTCTACAAGTCGTATCGCAGTAAGATGTACGAAATTGAATAGTATTTGCAGAACACTTAGAAAATTGTTTACAAAGTTCTAAACAGTCCCGCCCTTCATCCCCCCCCCCCCCACCCCCCCACCCTCCTGCCAACGGAAGGCGGGTGAAGTGCAACGTCTGCCTGTTTACCATACTAATATGGTATTAGCCGGTTTTCCGAAATCACTGAAGAGAGTGTGTCCAACATTACAAACATATTTTGTCCCGAAGAACTAACCGAACCTGGAGCGACTACTAAGTCCTCATTTTCGAAGAAAAAACGGCGAAAAAACAACACACACTCACAATCAACTTGTTAAGCTGCGTTCCCACAATCTCTTGTAACGGAGGCGGGACGGGATGGATACTCAACAACACGCCATGGGAACAGGGCCGCCTCTGCTAGCAGAGAGGAGACGCAGCTACCCACTCTGTGTCGGTAAACATCACAGGCGTGTGTATAGGAGCGTTATTGTCATCAGTTTGCAGCAGAGGTGCGCACCCCTTCTGCTGCTGTAAAGTGCTCTGTGCCAAACGACACTAGGCAACGTGGTGGGGAGGTGACGGCGAGGTAAGCTAGGCCTAACCTGTGGCGCGCGCTCGTCCCTACATTTCGGCTAAGAACAATGCGGACTCAAATAAGTCAGCTAACAGCCACATGCACACACTTCCCTATGCTGACACTTAAAAGTGTGTGCGAGCCGCGATGATAATTCGTGAAAAAGTCACGCTCTAACTCTGCTCCCCTATTTATACCTACTGTCTGAATGTCTCACTCTGATACAATTTTACAGACGCGTTCCCAAAGGGCGGTTCTTGCACAGACCATTCGGTTGAAATAAATTCCCCTAGGTGGGTATTTGACATTTCAATGCCCAGAAGACATTGGTGATATAGGAAGGTACTTAAATACTAAATTTTGGGGTAATCCTAAATACTTAGTGAAAATTTTTGTTTATGGTTTGAAACGGTACAATTGACATACACTATATTTTGCACAGAAATAGGCAATGCTAAGTACTTACGTCTCAAAACTGATAACTGTATGGTAATACCATTTGGATTAATTGCACACGCAGAAAATTTTCTGCATCTTCTATAATTGTGTACTCTAGGATGTAGGAGAAACTCTATTATAAAATCGTAAGCCGTTTAAGCGCTAATTATTTTTACTATATTCCGTAAGTCATTTAAACTCTAAAATACTTTTGTCTTGGACTTTTACAACTAAAATTACATGAAATAGAGGTGAAAAAAAAAAAAAGATATGCAAAATTGTTAACTTTACTAGCACTGTAATGTTTGTTGTTTACTGTGTTTAATATTAGTATAACAATAAATTCTAGTCGTTTCAACTTATCTGTTAAGTGTGTATCTGGTTCTGCTACACGAATAATAAATTTAATCACTATTATTAGCAACAGTATTTTTGTTCCTACCACCTTATTCTATCCCGATCAATTATACGAGTCACAATGTTGTAGCAAGTATTGGAGGTACGCCACGATTTAAACGCCGTCAGTCGAGGCATTAAACACTCCACTAAATCAAAAGGTTTCTCAAGGGGTGCCCGCGAGGGATGTTTAATTCCTTCAGTGGCATCTGCTGCAATTCCTCTCTCTTGTTACCACTAATTGGCTCTGTCTGGAATTCGTCCGGAATGCTTTTCGCGAATATTCCCTGCGCAACAACAACTCTGTGGAATTCCAGTAAGATATTTACGGTACCAACCAACAGCGAGTGTGATATCATGAGTAATGGAAAGTCGCAATTTTTCAAATATTTTATTTAAGTACTTATAAGAAACTGCTTTTACATCACTAGTTGAAGCACTGACCAGCAATTCCATTGTATTTTAAAAAACATTTTTTTTTTAATATACGCTTATTGACGTCATTAGACGAGGTAAAGGACTGGGGACAAGGAACGGGAAGGAATTCGACCAAGGCCTTTTGAAGGAAGCATCCCAACATTCGCCTAGAGCAGCGGTTCCCAAGCTTTATTGGTACACGACCCACTTTTAGGTAAAAAAAAATTTTCGCGGCCCTCCTAATAACAGAGTCTATCTAATATCATAATGGGAAATGTTGTATGACCTCGATACACTATCGACTATCCTATCAAACGAAAAGGCAAATGTTAGTACAAAGGAAATACTATCAACAAAAACAAGGATTGATAATACATAAAACAACAAACAAATTATAGACCGGGAGGCGGCTGCACAGACCATCACCTCATCGAGTTGACTGCTGAAATTCTACGATTAGAAGCAACTCCAGCAGCATATTAAAATGCAACTGATTTTCCAAGTAGCTTTTTGGTGGAAACCAGCTGCAGACCTGATTTTAGTGTTTGATTGGTAGCTTAATCATTGTGTTTTACTGCACCCAAATGTATGAAAATATGGAAGACTGGGAGCAGGAAAACAGAATGGTTAACTTACCAGTCAACCACTAAAATGGGTTTTGTAGGTGATTCCCACCAAGATATGCCTTGCCACATCCGTGTCATTTTAATTTGCAAATCGAGTTTTAACTAATCCTGGAATTTCAGCCATCAACTCGATGAGGCGATGTTTTGTGCAGACGCCTCCCTCTTTTTTACAAACATAATGAAAAATATGATTAATTATTAAAAAAAAAAAACTTTAAAATCGGTGAGATTTCTGGCACTGGTGTTTGCTGATGAGGCCACCGATATCAGGGTTAACACTGATTAGTTTTAACCTTAAGTCACGTTTTACACATAGTTTAATTCTGTATTTGTTTTTCAAATGCAATAATATATATTTCTGTGGTAAAAACCTCGATTTTTCCGCGACCCACCAAAACAGACGCCGCGACCCATAGGTTGGGAACCGCTGGCCTAGAGTAATTTCGTTAAACCATGGAAAACCCAAATCTGGATGCCCGGACGGGGATTCGAACCGGTGTCTTCCCGAATGCGAGGCCACAGCGTTAACCGCTCACCCACCTCGCTCTGTCATTCGTTATTACTATAAAATTATCCATTTGTCTCGTGTGTAAGCATTCGTTAATACATCTGTTAATGGGGTAGGTGGTCTTAGAATAGCGACTCAGCAACCACCGATTGAGTGAATCAACGATATGGACTATGAAAAGACCCACAAATACAAAAAGTGGAAAAAATAATTACTGAAAATTTGAGATAAGCTTTAGCATGAACAAATATCTTGCAGTCAACGTAGCGTGCAGAAAAGTATAATGTGCGAAAATTTGTATGACCATTACTTAAATTCTTCGTTGAATCATCTAAATGTTGGTCATTCAACAAACGATTGTATAAATACAGTCGGTATTCAATAAATTATTGTCTTAATCATTGGTACATTGGTAATCATTGGTACATCCCTAACCTAAACGGGTTTAATTGACTAAGGTCTTAAAAACTATTTTAATTAAATTTAGCCCACAATGGGAACACATACGCGCTCTCTCTCTCTCTCTCTCTCTCTCTCTCTCTCTCTCTCTCTCTCTCTCTCACACACACACACACAATTTATTTTATATATATATATATAAAAAAAAAATGCTGAATAGCATTCGAACAAAAAAATTTTTGTTTCTAGTGTCCGAATATCAAGAATATCACTCATTTTTGGATTTCCATTTAACTCCGAATATCCGCAAATTAGTAGCAGAAACTTGAACTGAAAACAAAGTTATGTGCAAGTGGTACAGGTTCATAGATGTAACTAATGAAAAAACTATCAATGCGTGTTGTGAGGCCACATAAGAATGTTAATTACAGAAGCTAATCAGGTTTATACGCAGCCTCTGTACGAAATCGTAAAAATTTCTATTTGCCATCTCTCTAGATATTACAGCCCCACTGTGGGTATCTTGGCTCTGCAGCCTAAACTGAAACTTAGTCTAAAAGCTGACACCATTAACTATATTCACACTCAACATCCCAGAAACGTCCCAGGAATATTTTATTTCACATTAATAGCTATGTTAACCGTGAACAGACACTGAAAAGAGGCATAAGATATGATATCACTTCTCACCAACACAAAAAAAACATTAAAATACATTCATTACCGAAATGCATCGTATGATGCTATGTGTAACAAATTCCACTGACGCTAATTTTATACGGGATTGCAATTCGTTGAAAAGACAAGACTGATAAATCCGGAATGCAATTTTAAATATTACCACACTGGTTTTAATAATTATTTGGAATTATGACAAACTAGTTTTGTTGGCTCAGTTTTTCGAAGTCGTGTTATATTTTTTCATCCCAGTATGTAGAAATTTTTTGTATGCGAATCTAAAGGAGAGTCCTAGGTTTTAGTAACTATTCCTTTTTTGTGGTGTCTTTAAGTTTCATTTCTTGTTTTCGTAACGCAATGTTCGTGACAATGTATTGTGAATACGATCAGTCAAGAACAAATTAACTGGTTTTTAATTCTAACATTAACGAGGTGATTTGATACCGCGATATCGCTATTTTATTTCTGTCTCAGCTTAATATTACTTTTTGGATTCGTTCGAGCTGTAAACTTATTAAAACCTGCAAAAACATTCGACAAATACATATTGGATCTTGTTTCACCCTAGGTTTTAATAAGAAAAAAATCATTGGATGGACAGAAATTTAGTTTTTTTCCATGTCATGGTAATGAGAGAAGATATGCATCAATCAATTACTTGCAATTAAATTTTTAGATCGTATTTGAACTTTCTTTTCGCTACATATTTATTCTGAACTATGGTAATTTTTTCGTCCTTAACAGAAAACATGCTTAGCACTGTTATAATAATAACAATATAATATAATTTAATTGTAATGGAACACACGCTCCAGTGGCAATTTCCCTACACACCCATCTTCCCCTTTTCCTGCACCCACCTACATTTGCCCTCTAAAAATTTTAACTTTAAATTCTTTCAACGTTTTCGGTAAATTATTCATCATTTCCTTTGGTAACTTATTCCAATTCCTGATATCCTTACATAAAAAAGAGAATCTTCCCACACCCTTGTGCCTGAAATCGAGTGCTAGCTTGTGGTCATGGTCATCTTTTCCCTTCCATGCACTACTTTTCATTTGTACACCAATATCTTTCCGTGCCTCATCAGCAGTATTCGCCTTGTACACTCCCATGACCCTCTCTGTTAAAAATGTATGCCAGCGTTATCTCTTGAGTAAATTTCGCTTCAGCCAAAGATAATCTTATTCATTAAATATTTTAAAATGGGTTTCTCTTTTCTTTAGGTACATTGTTTCATAGAGACAGAGTGTTACTGTTTCTTAGCAGTATGGGATATGTTCCCCATTTACATTTTTTTATACTTGTTATAATTTTTTGTCCCTAATTGAAACGAAAAACAATATATGTCTATATTGACATAACGAGTGTCTCAAATATCCTGCGAATGGTATAAGCTCCTGCATTAAAGATTGTTGTAGATTTGGGTGAATGATAACGAAAACTACAAGAAACCTAACTCTCGATAGCCAGGACGGAGAACATTACTATCAGTATACGAATTATTTTAACTGAATTTACAGGACTTGAAAAATGTATTTTAGTGTTTGATTTTCTCTGGTTTTACCACAAACATTCCCATTAAATCAAAATTACTAAAAAGGATTGCTGGATACTATTTTATTCCAGACATTACTATGACCAAGTTTTTAGATGTTTACTCACATGAAGTGCTCTAAGCATCAGTTTTCTTTGAGATTTGATTTTGTATAGACGGTAACATAATCACGAAAGTTTTAAAGTAATGGCCCTGCAAAGGAGATATTTTTTTTTCTCCGGATAACACCTTCAAAACTTAACAAATAATTTTAAAATTTAGGCTCTGATTCTACAGTGGTGTTGAATTCATTACCTCAAGACTTTTACTTTACAAGAATTGCTTGTTTTCTCGGATAATCGGTAATAGTGGATAACCCTAAAACTTGAACGCATTATAGCATCATTGTTTCTCTTGCCGCAAACACCAACACTAATGCCTGATTCTTGGCAGGAGTGCAATTTTTCTGTCTCTGGTAGAAAGAAGCCTGTGAACTAGATGTAATAAATGCTGGTACCATTTTCATGTATAATGTGATAGTCACGCTTCCCTATCATACATGTGACAGGTGTGTACTGCAATCTAAAGTTAACAGATCTCTTTGTACAGAAAATTGAGTTACGTGACACGGATAGCTACATAATGGGAAATTCTATTTGGGAGGCCCCTTATTCGAGGCAAAACAATTACAAAATAGCGTTTCTGCAATATTACAGCCCCGAGTCTTCTAGGAACGTCCACTTCAAAATTAGCTGGTAATGAAATTTTTTTTAGCAGGTGTATTTGTTTCAGATTATACGGGGCCAGTATGCATGAGGACGCTTAAAATGACGTGCAGTCGCGTTAATTAATGCCGCATGCAGCTCGACGCAAATACAATAAAATTTAATGTGCTTGGAATAACTGCCCTCATTTGATTCCCAATTAAAACGAAACTGAATTTAAATCAGTGGTAATTCGCTGTAACAGCAACTTATTAATCCGCTCGCGGTCCTCTATTTACCCTACTGGAACTGCAGAGTTTACTGTCAACAGTATCACTGCAGTCCGAATTATGGCGTTCGATTGACAAACGTATTCATCATTGTTCATTGCCCTCCGATATATGACACATGCACTTATACCTACAATTGAAAATGCCTAATATCCAGCACTTCCGTGTGATAGCAGATGAAGACATCTCTGATCTATGAGCTCAATTAATTTAATTTTTACTGCCAGCATCCATGTATACCAACACCGGTTTGACCAATTGTGCCTTCGATTAAATTGTCGTTCTAGATATCAGACTGAGCGTGATGGGTTATTGTCAGGGCCTGTCATTCTGGAGGACGCTGTATCGACGCCACATGCGCGCATCTAGTTTTCGCTGTTCCCTAAATCTCTTTAAGGAAATGCAGGAATTGTTCGTTCATAGACCATGGCCCAATTCCTTCGCCTTGCTCATTTTTACTTTCGCCTCTAATGATCTCGGTGAAGACTAGGTGGTAAGTCCTGAAAAAAAACTTACAAAAACTAACAAAAAAACAAACAAACAAAAATAAGAAAGGTCTGGGTTCCAAGTCTAAGAATGGCGTCCATCATAAGAGATCCAACAAAGAAGTCTACAGCAAAATAGAGAAAATCACTTAGACAGTCCGCAGTCCGCAAAAGACGGACTCGATTCTATGGCTTATTTTTTTTAACTGCTTAACGTCTCTTAACAGAGAGATCTTTAGAGACGGGAAAGGATGGGGGGCAAGGAATGGGAAGGAATTCGGCCATGGCCTTTTGAAGGAAGCATCCCGGCATTTGCCTGGAGTGATTTGGGAAACCATGGAAAACCCAAATCTGGATGCCCGGACAGGCATTCGAAACGCCGTCCTCACGAATGCGAGGCCAGAACGCTAACCGTTACACCACCACGCACGGTCGATTCTATGGCCACCTCAAACGGATGGAGAGAACAAAAAAATCTTTAATTTACTTGATTCCAGACCCAAAACTGTAATATATTAAAGAAGATCTTCATTTGATGGGGCTAAAACCAGAAGATGCTTTCAACAGAGATATATCTCGGAAGAAGTTAATGGCAAGTGGGACAAGCCAAGACGAACACTCCAACAAAAGACGCGGTACACTCTGGGCAGAGGAGCGCAAACAGGCGCATTCAAAACGAATGAAGGACTTCTGAGCCCAAATGAAGACGAAACTCGTTGCCAAATGCACAAATGCTTAACGTGGTGTTAGTTGGCCTCAACGAATAAATAATAAATAAATAAAAGAAAGGTCGTCCTTATGTAAGAGAGTAACGAGATAATTATTTCATGAACTAACGTTTCAATGATGACCAGTGAAGGTATTAAAATAAAATTATTATTAACAAACTGAGACCGATAAATAGCCAGAAATATTCAATAAGCAAGGCCTCGGAAAAAATCCCGTTAACGTTGTACGAACAAAGAGCAGCATCTTACGATTCGAAGAACGGACATAGAGGAAGTCGGTAAATATGAATAATTGACGAACTGAAGTGTGGTGCGAGTAGAACTGATAAATAAAGAGGTCTGATTAGGAAGATATGTCAAAAACAAGGAGTCTGTCCCAAAATTTTACTAAATGAAACAACAATGCTGTAATCACTAACTGGGTTTGTCTAGAACAAAAGCGTTTCCTCTTCCATTCCACCATTTCACATAATTTTTAGCAGTCCCTTGATCCACCTTTTTCATGACAGTCCATGGGGTAAATTTCCTTCAAATTTGAAGCCATACATTTTTCATTACCTATTAAAAAAACTATTAAGTCTATTTGCTTCAGGTTTTCATCTCTGTGACCTAGAGTCTAGTGATATCACTTTCTGTCTATGCTTCAGGGACCATCAAAACTACTTTGAGTAGAATCTACAACATATAGGAATAACTGTAGATGTCTTTTGTGAAGAGATAATTGAAGAATTACGTTCAAATTTGTTTTTTGCATTAGTGAAATCGATATAGGATAGGAAGGAACAGCTGCAGGGTGTTCTGGACAGGATAGCTACCTGGGTAGATAAATATGTAATGCGATGGAAAGTAGAGGCAGTTTATTAGGTACACAGATAAAAAAAACTAAAAGGTGTTTCTAATTACAACGTGGGGATGGTATTCGTTGTTGAAGACTTGAAATGTATGCCTAAATACCTTTGCATAACATTTGATAGTAAACTCAATTGGGCAGGAAACATTGGACAGGTGGTAGAAAAAGGTTTCAAATTCTTTCATTTATCGGCAGGAGTGATGATGGGATTTACCAAAGGAGTGAGGGAATTTGGTTATAAAACTTTGGTCGGACCATTTCATGAATACGGTTGTGTAGTAAGGGCACCTCATTTTGGGTATTAAATAAAGTAATTGGAGAGAGTGCATAGAAGGGCTGCTGGATTTGTCTGTGTAAATTACTGCAGAACACAATCAGTAACTGATAGGAGCGGAAATAGGATTCACTGAAAGACAGGAGGTGGGTGAAGAGAGTTGTGGGAATGTTCAAGGCGTGTATTCATGATGAGGCGTGAAAAGATATTGTTAAAAGAATTACGAGAGGTGCATGAAGGGAAAGGATGCTCATGATCACAAGTTGGAAATCGATTTCAGGCATAAGTGTGTCGGAAAAGTTTCTTTCTTAGGTAATATGATCGGGGATTTGAGTAAATTACCTAGGAAAATAGTTAATAATTTATATAAACGCTGAAATAATTTTAAATTAACATTCGTAAAGGGCAAAAGTGAGCAAGTACAAGTAAGGGGAAATAACTACCGGAGCGTGTGATCCTTTGCAATTAAATAAATGAAATCAAAGGAATGAAACTTTGCAAGGAATAAATAAAAAGATAGATAAAGTGGACTGTAAAGGAATTAATAGTAAATAACCAAGATTTCAAGACCTACAGGTGAGCGTATTCCATAATATTTTAAAGTTTTAATGAATCGGTAATAATTCAATTACTTCTTCAAGTTGTCAGCAAGCTTAAATAAATTCCCTTGAAGATTCAGCAATGGAAAAAAAGTTATTTAAACCAAGTCTGAAGACCACTAACCATTATCTTCTTCATTGCGTTGAAAAATGTTTCGAGTAAGATATCTGTTGCTCGGTCTATGCCCAGTTGAGTCATCGACTTTATTTTGTGAACCTGGTGTGTACTCCTATGGCCAGTATTGCCCTGAGGGCTTTAGTGACCAGTGGCGCGTATAGCTGACAGGGGGAGTTTCCCCTTGCGCTATTAGTAGATAATTGGTTTTCATATCTCATCTATGCGGATCACCAAGGAAATCCGTAAAAATATAAAAGGCAAAACGTTTCGATAAAAATTGATTTTATTCAGCACGTTTCCGAACCTGATTTTCATACATGTAATTTCCCATTTTTAAAAGTAATAACTTCTAGGTACTACCATGCTCATATTAATCCGAACGACCTGAATTGCACATCGCTACATTTCCTCCTGGGACTTATTCAACCCATTATACACACCTACCAAGACAGTACTATACCCGGTAGGTGGTACATTCACGTTACTATCCAAATTGAGACTCACCCACCTCACAAAAAAATGACATATTTTAACATATTCGTTATACAAACGAAAATATGGATTACATTTCGTTAATAAAAGAGTTGTGCAGACATTGAATGCACTTCATTTTAGTTTTTTAAAACATTCAAGAGAAATTACGTTTCCATACAGAACATAAAAAATTAACTGTTTCAAACAAAAAATTAATTTTGAACAAACGCTAGAGTCAGAAGAAAGTAAGACATTATACCGATCATCTGCAACTTAAAATAACTAACTATTAATGATAAAATCAATATTTGCGTGTAAAGATAGTTTTAGGTGAGTGCGTTGACAAATAATTGCAGCTTTTTGAAGTTAGTTAATTTTGCGGTGTGCTATGAAGACATGTTGTTCTTTTACTACTGAATTTAAACTTATTTTAGAAACATACGGAAAAACTTATAACTTAATTACTGTTGTCGGTGACATGGGATGTCGTCAACGCAGTCTGAGTTGACAGTATTTTTCGCGTCAAAAAACTTATTTTCACCTACCATTTATAACGAAATCTGCTTAAGGCGAAATGAAAACTCTTTTAAAACAAAAACAAACAAGATGAGGGTTCAGTAGTTGAAGACACAATTTCGCATAGTGTTGTCACCTTTGTGGTTTTAGTGGTGTTTCATAAAGGCAAAGAACAAAAAACTAATACGGCTTTTTCGCTGTAGCAATATTCTGTGGATGGTGCTGTTAAACTGTGAAACGTTGATTTGATGTTCCTTACCAAAAACGTAATTGGCAAGTATCCAAGGACAGGCACTTAA